>JANAVB010023800.1:37490485-37667117 GCA_029216955.1 Iris pallida | reverse complement strand
CAGTTATTCCAAGACCATATTGTCCTGACTTCGTTAGACACGACAGGCCAGATCTAAGAAGGCAATTCTGGAAGTCTGCAAGGATCGGGGCAGGAACTGTCCGTCCACCCATCTTCTCCGAGGCGGATAGCATCGCGTTGAAATCCCCACAGAGGACTAATGGACGCTGATTGCCTACTTCCATAGCAACTCTAATGATGTTCCCCATAGCTCAAGCCTTTTCCTTCTATCATTATGACCATAAACTGCACAAACCACCACTTGGAAGCCTCCTTTATTAGTGAAGTCAATAGCTATAAGTTGATCAATACGAAGTCTTACCTGACCGTCCTAGTTACGGGTGTCCCATAGCATCCAGATTCTCGCCATACTTCCCAAATCCAGATTATGCGTCGAAGACCACTGACTCGGTGTTCGCCTGGATAGCAGCTCTACAGATTTAACTTTGCTCTCAAGGATATTCACAATCGTACTTCTGTGTTTACGAGCAAGGATCATAGTCTCCCTCCATCTCACGCTGGAGTTGACTCCTCGTACATTCCAAGTCAGTATAGTCATTTATTTATTGCGAGTGGGGTTGTCCGCAACTGTACCCTGACTTGCCCCTGGACGGTGGGAAGAGTTCTCGATATATAGATTAGAGTTGGTCTGCTTTTGTATACCTGACCCTTCTCCGGCCCCTTGTCTATCCCCTCTCGTTAGTAACTTCCATTGAGGGCTGTCTCGAGTAATCGGTACTCCCTTATATAATTGGGCTTCTGCACGCCGCTCACCCTCATCAATTCCTGTTTGATTGTCTGGAGTGCCTGCATACTGTTGAGACCTTTTGCTGCTTTAGTAAGGGATCTAAGTCCCTCTGATTCCTTGCCTTCCCGTTCGATGGTGGTCGCCTCCTTGTCATCTGGTGAACCCCTCAGATTATTCTCCGTCCCGTAAAGGATCATTGCCTGGGAATTATTAGTGTTATCCTCCGCATTAGCATCTGGACCTGATCGTTTCCCGAGAATCGATCCACTTTGTGTAGGCGCCTCTTGCCTGATAGTGCCAAAACTGATATCCATCTCCTCCGCTACAGTCTTGGACAATAGGGCTGTCGGGTCTATCATCTCCTCTTCATCTTTGTCTTCAACCGAACTTCCTTGATGTGTTTCCTGCGCAGCCCCTCTTTCAGGCAAGGGACGCTCCCGCTCCTCCAGTTGCACATTAGCCTCTTTACATTGATCTATTGTATGACCGAAGCAGAAACACTTGCCACACGATGGTGGAACCCACTCATATTCGATATCTTGTTCCATCCTCTGCCCATTTGGGAGGATCATATCAATTTTGTGCGGGAGTGGTTCTTTGGCCGTGATTTCGACAAAGATCCTAGCGTATGCCAACCTTTGCCTCCTTGCAGTCGGAAGATCTGTACGTATTGGGTTACCCACCAGGCTAGCCATCTTCATGATTGAGGGTATACTCCAAAGTTGGGAGGATAACCAGGGTAGTCTAATCCAGATGGGCACTGCTGTGAGAC
This sequence comes from Iris pallida, assembly GCA_029216955.1. Lineage (NCBI taxonomy): Eukaryota > Viridiplantae > Streptophyta > Magnoliopsida > Asparagales > Iridaceae > Iris > Iris pallida. The sequence goes on along the minus strand of JANAVB010023800.1, from coordinate 37,665,598 downwards.
GGTCCTTCTCGAAACACGATGCAGGCTGCCAACGTTTGAGAACTATTAGGCGGCCATCGAACGTCCATGGGCCTCCTTCAATCACCCGTTCCATGTCCTCTCGAAGCGAGAATTTGACAAAATAGAAGCCATTCTCCCTGGAGAAGATTTTCATGGTTCCCTTGGGACGCCATACCCTGTGCGCAAAGGCTCTGATCTGACCGAAAAAAGGTCTATTCCCCATTACATAGAGAACTAAGGTATTTTTCCAGTATTCCATTGTTTCTTCTAGATCATCCCCTGTGATTTCGACCACCCGCTTCCCTTCGATTATCCGGGGTTCCACATATTGTAGTGCAGTTTCTTCCTGAGTCCTTGACACCTTACATAGATCAGCCCAGATACAGGTTTGGAAGTATACGCTTGTTGATCCGTCCGCCTAGCTTGATCAGGTGCGATGGGCCTGCCTTTCTCTCTTTGCTCCCCATTGTATTGTCCCGTCGTGGTATTTACCGTCCTCCTCTCCTGGGGGGTGCCTCTCTGAACTCCCTTCCCATTATTACCAAGTCCTGTCCTGCTCCGTTGGGTTCTCCATCTATTGTCATTAATCCCTTTCCTCTCCGATCTATCTTTAGGTAGCACCGGTTGGGTCCGTCTCCGGCGCTCAACCGTGGTCCAGCCGCCGGCAACATCACGCATGCCTTGATCTCCTATCCACTCCTGGCCTTCTTTCTCAGTTATTTGCCCTGTATCAATGGACGCCGCGCCAGGGTCGCCATCCTCAGGGACAAACCCTAGCGAATCGCTCATTGAAATTTATATATATATATATATATATATATATATATATATATATATATATATATATATATATATATATATATATATATATATATATATATTGCTGGTTCTTAAACCCTCCATAATAAATTTGTGGATTTTGGCCTAAACCATTTTTGATAGAGTAATTTGTTGCATATAAATAGTTGCTTTAATTTATTTTAACCCCAAAATACGTTATTTCCGTTTAACCATATACTCTAAGTCAAAATTTTCTTTCTATTTATTTATTTTATTAATTCCTTTCCTTTGCATCAAAAATTAAATAAAAAAATATTTCCCGTTACTTTAGCAAGCCCAAACCCTTTTTCATAAATACTTCCTAACTATTAATGCAACCCAAGCCCAAGCACTTATTTTCTCCTCTCAGGATTTAGTTAAGACCTGGCCTACTTCGCTACTGTATGTTTATATATGAATATGAGGAGATAGGCAATAGGAACCCTAGCCGCATATCCCTTCTTTCTCCTTCGCCCTCAAATATGCAGGACTCAACCATGGAACGACCACCGCGAGGACCCCACCATCAACCTTCCACGACCTGCACGAGTATGAGCACGAACCAACCTCGGGTCGATCAGGCGGTTCCAGGAAACTTCTTTGATTGCCTCGCCCCGTGACGAGCACGTTCGCGCATCCCAACCTTCGCTTAGACATGCCAACACTTACACGCGACTCATTTCTTACAGCTCTGTCCGGAGACGGACTCCTGTGCGTGCCTCCTTCACTTCCAACCTCACCTTGATGTTGTTATTGCCGACTGCTCATGCGTGACTGTACCTCATCGTGCATAGGCCATTCTCTACATGTGAGCAGTTGTTACCGAGTCGCAAACCTATCGCGTCGGTCGACAAACACTCTCGACGCACGTTCCTAAATGACCGAGCATCCACCTCACCAACGACGTGCAGTGTGTACCAGCACCGACGTGCTGGGTAGCCGTCGACCTGAGCCAGAGGAAGCCGCCTCCTTTACAGTCCTACGACTGTCGACCGAGCCTCGTGTGGAAGTCCTCCACCCGGAAGGTTCTGAGCGAGCTCTTCGGCAAGTCCATTTGATGTTCCCGCCGCAAGGGGAAGGGATCAATGTCGGCACAGTACTCTCGTTCTCTTTTAAGAACAATCCTGTATGAGGTCCTCGACGATGATTCGCTGGGTCCGATTTAGGGAGTTTGCACATTGCTCTTGGTTGCAGCATAAACAAATGTGGAAGTTACCAAGGTATGTTTCCACCTTAGACCCTCAAGTAAATAGTAATTACCAACTAAACCTAAAGAAAATAATTAATTACATTTCAAAGATGCTTATCAAACGACCATTGTTCACGTATACGAAATGGTAGCAGAGAAGTGTTATAAATTTTCTAATACATAGTGCTATTCACGTGATAGAAGAACATGAAGCATTATGCATATAAAGTTGCAAGCTCACAATTTTGAAGTGAAGTATGCATTTTAGAAGAAGGTCATGTTGGTAAATGGAAAGAGAATCTTTCTTTATCTTTAAAGTTGTTAGCTTTAGTTGCATTCAGCTCTTCACGTGAGCAGAAATATATGGTTGTGAAATTTTACATATAAGCCCACCTTTACTCTTATTTATCCCATCTTACTTAAAAGTAATCATAATGGTATTTAACAATTGGACTAGTTAATTAGATTTAATTCTTTAGACATATTGTTGGGTTATCTCGTCAAAATGAATCTATAGACTTGTAGTTTGACGACTTTAGAGACCGTTGGCTCTGGTACGCTTTTCGGTGCAAAGCGGGTCCAACGACGGACATCGTTTTTTTTCCGAAATTACCGTTTTTCTCCAGTGTCCAGAATTGGACTTAAGGACAGGCAATCCTAGCTAATTTGACAATTCTGAGAACGTTGGTACTGTTTATTTTAGCATCTGGAGACTTCTGCATGTGTTGATTGATTGTGGCTCATTGAGTGATATGGTATTTTGGTTTCACCAGCTAAGGACCTCAGGCAAGTGCACTTTCTGATTTCTTTCCGATTCATAGTAGTCTTTTTATTTCATGTCTATACATATATCTTGCTGCTTGTTGACACGCTCGTCACACGGAGTAGTCGGGAGGGGAAATATCTTAGTAAACATGTGGACTACCCAGAAATATCCCCAAAATGTCTATTATTGAACGATAGCAGCTGCACACGACACGTGCAGTGAGCCGGATTTTACCCCCTAGCCGTTCACATGTTGAAACAGATATTTCACACCACTTAGATAGATGTCTTTTATTAGTTTTTCTTTGTTTACTTCTCTATCGTGCTATGTCATCAGCTATCTTCCAGTTTTTATTTCTCATATGCTATTTTCATGTCTTGTTAATTCTATTGTGTTTTGCATTGCCGTCGGTTTGTGTACTTGTTCCATTCCTGACTGGAAACCAATATTTTTCAGGTTTAGCTGCGATCACTCTTAGCACTAGGAAGACATGGGTATGCTGAGGCCGACTTAGATAGTGAAACTAGTTGTCATTTTCATTAATTGTAAAATCTTATATTTTCTTTAATTATAAATCTTGTAAATGTTGTAATAAACTTAGAAATGTGAATGAGCAGCAAATATTGTATTTGTGATTTTGAGCATTTATTTCTTGCGGGCTTGACAGCGTTCTACCGCCGATTCTACAGCGTAGGCTGGCTTTGACACGTCTCGTATCCGAAAAGCGGGTATGGGTCGTGACAAGTTTTGGTGGTGGCCCACGCAGGTCAGATTTCACAAATGATTATGAACTCGTGATGGTACTTAAGTTAGTCGTACCATTGCGAGCCTGCGCCCAGGAAATGCTCATTCACAATTAGGATTAAAATAATTTAGGAGAATAACTAGGACTAAGGGTCCCTTATTAAATTGACTAATCAGGTAGTTAAGGTTGTTAGATAGGCCATGCAATTTAGAGGTATTAAATTCAGATAGCTTGCTAGATCCTTATAGGTACCCTATTATTTTTAATATGACAATGTGATCCAATATGGATATACTATTCACTTGGTATGTTAGACTTGCCCAGAATCAAGGCGTTAATTTTGATTTTGATAAATTATTTAATTTTCTTTTGCTGTATTATATATAAATCTCATATCATAAGATAGAATTGCCTGTTTTAAATTTTATGTTGCCTTAGGGAATTAGTTTAAATTTTCGGATTTTGTAATTGCATACGAATCTCGAGGTAGACTGATTTGAGATTTTTTTCCTCAACCATAGAAATGCATATAAAATAGATACTCGAATGTTTATATTTCTTTTGTCTTTAGTTAATCTCTCCATGTTAACTCTTTCGTTTAGGTGTTGTGACTGACAGGACGAATACCTACACTTTATTTTTAGCCAACTTGTTGAATCTCTAAGAAGCTCATGAGTTCTTACGGATATAGTTAAAAGAATGTTAGTTAGCTAATAATGGTTAGACAGCGGCGCACTGTCGTCAAATATTTGAGGGTGGAGAATGTGGGTTCACTGCAGCCAACAGCGCACTGGTGAGGCACAACCCATAGAAATGAAATCATTCCGAAGAATCATAGTCTATGGAACATTGCTAAACTATGTTCTCGTTGACCTCTTTAGATCTTAGATACTCTTGTGACAATATAGAGTAGAATACATGATAGTTTATCACACCTGAATCGCGGAACCAAGGGTTTGTCACAGCCATATTGTATAGGCAAGGCATAATTTTCGGTGATATGAATTCAGACATGATTATAAGTTTAGGATACCATAGAGGAATAGGAAAATGCCATGTATGTCCTCTAAGAACCAAAGCCAATACTAGTGAGAGTTCTGTAAGTTGAGTAGCATGTCTCCTAACCTAGCATTATATGGTCCTTGTGGTCTATTGATGAGGTAATTGACTGACACTAATAGTATTACTTAGAATATAGAATTCAGAAGTCCATAACCCATTAGTCGACCAAGGCCTTAGGGATAGGAAGATAGTAGGATTGACTGTATAAGCAATAACATCCAGGTAAGGTTTTGATTCTCTCAAAACTCGAACTTCTTATTTTCCTTCTTCCAAAAATCTCGCATAATCGTATTTTGACTATCTTGACCAACGCTGCTATTACAATCTAGTTTTTGCGAGCTTACTCTTTTATTGAGCTTGATTCAAGACATATGCTTATTGGGGACGCCCGCTAACATATTGTCTAATCAGAATCATTGTATTACGGTCTGATCAACCATGATGCATTTGGTTCGCTTTTATCTAATTATCCTACGTGGATTGAGATATCTCCAGGATCTCATCCGCGACTGCTTTGACAATTCATCTTGAATTATACATTCGCCTTTGAATCACGTAATTGTGTTAAGTGACATCTCCCTTGAACCCTTCATTGATTTTGTCTTTCATTGATTGAAAAGACGAAAGCTCGTGATTGGTAGATAGATACATAGTATCCCCATGGCTAAGATAGTTGTATACGCAAGTTTAGCTATCATCGGCCAGTCTTGTGACTGGAACCTTGCCTTGAGTTTGCTCATCCTCCCCTCGACCCTAAACCTGCTACCTTAATCTTTTAGTCATTGGAGTCCAAGAACGACTAGGATCTTTCTCTTGATCAAATGTCAACCTAGGAGACTACCTATTTTCCAGAGACCAAATATTGTACACGTGTTTGAAGTTTGGTTTAACTAGAACCCATGTGACAATAGTCTGGTAGGTTCGACACCAATAGAAGTTCACGACCCAAATTGTTAGAAATCTTTTCATATGATGTGCCTTAGAGTTGGTTACCCCGTCGACAACTCATGTATATTGAGGACGAGTAGGTCATTCTATTTTATCGACCATGTGTCATTGCACACGCATTCGCTTTCCATTTATTGAGGAACAACCCTTGACTTGACTTATATCTACCGTATCCCGATATGTCGTGCCTTATTCTTTATTAACAAGAGTCGAGGTACAATATTCGGACTTCGGAATTCTTCTAACCTCACCATTTCTAAAACCATAGCCTAGCTTCTAAGGTGGGTAGACTGTAAACTTTCAAAATTCTAGGACGTACGAGGATTACCGATTGATTAAAACAATCCCTATTAGGATGATAAGTAGTGCCCCATAGACTACCACTTTTCATTTAGATTATTTTGTGCCCCAACCGTGTCTTTAATATTCGGAACACGAGACCAGCTGTTATCCTCCAACAAATTTTATATACAAGATCTACACGAGTTCACCTTCATCTAGGTATATCATGTCCCACTCAAACCTGTCCCCTCGTACTCTATTTTTATGGTACGATTTTCAGGATAAAAGGATTAGTTATAACCCTTACCATAATGCCGGTACATTTCCCGACATCCATTAGAGCCTCAACCTTGACTCAATTCCTTCGACCCAATATATGGTTGTGGTCTACTCGAAGCCTACTATACACTTGCCACTAGTATGCCACCCAATTGAGACCTTATGTGCTACTTAAACTCAAAAGTCATTGAAGGCACATTTCAGGCATATAGACCTAGCTAACCAACCCAACCGACAACTAGCTCAACCCCTTGGATAGAAACCTATTCTAGGATACCCTAATCTAGTAGGAATAGTTTTATCATTGGGATTGTCACGACCCGATCCCAAGTTAATGGGTCGAACCGGACCATGCCCAGCCTGCACCGTGGTGAGACGGCGGCAGTAAGCTGTTCCATTGCAGGTATTCACAACAACACAAGTACATTTGTCACAACTGTTCTATTCGGAATTTGAAACTTTGTTTAATAAATATTCATAAATACAACTGGAAGGAAAATGCTGAAATAAAACTACAAACTCCAAATAAAAGAAAATACAGAAAAGGAAACTATCTAGACATCAGGTTCAGCAGTCCCAGGATCAGCGTCCTCCAGAGACGGCTCCGGTACTGTCGCAGAGTAGAGAACCGGATCGTAGTAGCTATTATAGTATAGCTCGTCATCCTCAGTGTTACCTAAAATGTTGTCTCCAGTCAGGAGGGAGCAAGAAAGAAGTATGCATCTCATATCTTAAATAGTAATTGGAAAGTGCAGGATAAACAGTTTAAACTAACAATTTTCAGCAGTTTAAAACAGTTCAGTGTGTTTTGAATATGCAAACGTCTATGACCGGCTTGGGTTGATCAGTAGTATCCTAGCGATACGATATGGCTTATCCCCGTGTGTGAGAGGGGTAAGCTAACACAGTCAGTTCAGTAGAGGCTTTGGTCATAAACGTTTACACTATTCCCCCAGTCCCAGATTCAGTAACAGTATCAGTCGGTAGTTGAACCCTAAGATAGAGTTTCGTGCCAGCAGTGTGGTTTAACATGCATCTTAACTTTACTAAATAAAATACAGGAATACACAATTCGAAACTTGCCTTGTATTAGATTGACTGGAAAGACGAGTCGGTACCGAGGAGGAACGTCAGTTGTAACTTCGAGTTCCTACAGTTGAGAACTCGACTTAGAACCTTTAATAACCAGGCTAAGTGCTAGTTGCAATCTCTAGTAGTCATGTCCTAGTCAGGTTTTATGTTGTATTAATCTACGGCTAACGATTACGTCGCAACTACGTGCGTTGATTAAGCCGGTTAATTGGATTATTTGGAAATACACGAGAATCAATTTAACTTTGGAAAACTTTGAGTTTTTGTAATATACATATAAAAATACAGTTTTCCTTTAGTGATAAATCGTGAACTAGTTATTTTCTAATATTTTATCCATATTAATTAATTTTTAATTAATCAGTAAATTACGCTCTAGCTACGATTATGCGTCTAATCACAACCATCCAAATCACATCCACCAGAAAATAAAATAAAACTATGCTACACAATATAATGGCACAGCTAATGGTCCTAGGGTGGGCTTATGCCCTGTACAATTTTCTTTTACATCAAATGAGAGAAAATGACTTAATTATTAAATAAAGTGCGGTAATTAAATAACTATACTAAATAGTCTAAATATTAATTAAAATAATTAAAAAGAAGCTAAGAGTCTCAGACTCGGTCCATTCTTCAAAATTCGGCTAATACCTCAACGTCCGGTCGGACCGGTGCATTTGCATTTTGTCGGGGCCCACCGACTGGTACGGTCGTCGCCCGAAAATCAGTTTAAAATTCATTTCCGAAAATCCAATTTTGAAATCAATATAATATAGTTTTTGTAAAAATTTGGACAGCACTTCCTCTATTTCGGGACAAACCCAAAACTGGGAAATGCGCCACGAAAAACCTGCAAATATTCCATCCCAAATAATAATCCCAAAATATCCACCGAAACTAATTTCCAACACCACCAGAATAATTCCCAAACAACCGAATTTTCCCGAAATATCCGGGAATCCCAAAAACAAACCAAACCACACCAAACCAGCAGATAAAGCACAGGAAAATACTCTAACGCAGCTAATCAAAAATATTACGCAGCTAACCGGATTTCCCAAAGGGAAACCGGGGACCGATTCTCATCACCGACTCTACGGGAGGGACGAACTACTGTGATTACCAAGAAATTACCAAATTCCGTTGGCGGGGAGCCGCGGGAAAAACTCGGGAAAAAAATCTGAAACGAAATTCGGCAGCAGGTCACAGATCCTGGACAGCAAGCTTCGCGGATCCGGACTCAGCAAATGCTCCACGCGCACAGGACAGTGGGATGAAACCCACAGGGCGCTGCCGAGATGGCGCTGGCACGGGCGGCGGGAAAACTCGCCGGGGAAAGGGTCTGCCGCGGGGAGAAGTGCGGCCGAGGGAGAAAAAGGCCGGTCGACTGCGGCTAGGGCACGCCTCGCCGGAAGAGTGGGGGCGCGGACGGCAGGGAGGAGCTTCGCCGGAAGGTCGGCGGGCTCGCGGGTCCACTCGGGAGGGTTCGGGGAGGCCGGCGCGGATCCGAAAAGATCCGGCTGGGGCGCACGCGGGTGAGCGCGGAGGCGCTGACGGCGGGGGTCGCCGAACGTCGGCGAGGGAGGCCGACGGGGAACGCCGCACGGGGAAGCTTCGCCGGGTGAGGGCTCGCGCCACGGGAAAAGGGTTTCGGCTAAGGGGGTTTCTCCACAGGAGTACACGAGAGAGGGAGAGTGAGAGTGAGGGATTTGGTTCTGAGAGAGGAAGAGAGTGAGAGAGATTTGTGTTGTGAGCTAAGGGAGAGAGAGAGGGAGAGAGTTTGATTTCTCTGTTAACAGAGAAATGGGAAACAGTGGGTTCTGTGAGGAGGAGAAGTGGGGAAAAATAAAAGGAAAGAGTGGGGTGGCGTGTGTGGACAGGAGGGATTTGGGGGGTGAGTAAATAGAGGGAGATGGAGAGTTGGGGATTTGATGGGTTGGGAGTTATAAGGAGATAAAAAAAATGAATGTTGTAGTGGTGGGAGTTAGAATAGGAAGGGTTTACCAGTTCCTAGGGAGAAGTTGCTGGTCCTTCGGGACCAGCCCAAATATTTTATTATTATTTTTAATAAATATTAGTTAACCAAGATTTGGAAAATAAGAAAGGGGATTGGATACAGGCTCAGGCCTGGGTCTGGGCTCGGACTCGGGTCTGGGTCCAAAATCAAAAATCCAAGTTATTTATAATTTTCGAAATTCTTTCCATCCAAAAATATTTAGTATTAATATTAATAATAATAATTTTGAAATATTAATGAAACATTATTTAATATATATTTACAAACAATGGGTTTCACAATCTTCCCTCCTTAGAAAATTTCGTCCTCGAAATTTAAAGTAAGGTAGGAAAGACAAACATGTACGGGTACTGCGTCCGTAACTCAGGTCCAACCATAAGAATTTTTAAGGCAGTCATGGATGAGACGGTTTAGGGACAAGTTTCATTTATGGTGACATCCATGCAGAAGGAAAACAAAAGCGAACCAAAGTACACGAGGTTGATCAGACCATCTTGCACCGGTCCTGATTAGACAATATGTTAGTGGGTGCACCCAATAAAATATCGTCATGATCAAGCTTGATAAAGAGATAGCTTGCAAAACTAGGCTAACTTCGTCAGCATCAGTCAAGTTTAGAACGAAAAGATAAGAAAATAAGTGATGGCTCGAATTCTGATCTTCTTCTTACCTCTGACTAGGCTTGCAACTGGTTTCTCTGGCACTGAAAGGTTAAGTCCAAACTTGAACTCTGAATTATCCAAAATGTGACTCGGATCCGAAGTGTAGCATCTGAGCTGGCCTCAATTTCCTGCTCCGTCGAAACTGATTGTTCCTCTGGTAGGAGAAACTTCACCAAATGCAATTTGGTCTTCCCAAGACCTACCAAATTCCGAGACGCAACATCTCAAACATCTTCAAGCGTCTGGATTGACCTCTCTGATTGCTTGTCCCGCGGTACTCCATGAATCCGGTAGATGTGCTTCCCGTACAATGCTGCCCACTTCTTAGTGGATAAACTAACTTGAAGGAAATTAAAGTGTGCTGACTTAGTCAGTCGGTTCATTATAATCCAATTGGTGCCCTTCCCTCCTTGGGAACAAGGCAATCCTTACTCAAAGTTTATTGTTATATGCTTCTACTTCCACTCCGAATTGTCCAGCGGCTCCATCAAACTTGTTGTCCTCTTGCTAATTTCCTCATGTTGACAACTTCACATCTAACCCTATACCTGGAATTGTCCTTCTTTATTCCATAACACCAATCAATGGAGGCATATTCCGATACATCTTATTAGCTCCTGAATATATGGAATACTGCAACTGGTGCATTTCTTTCATCAACTCGTTCCTCCGTTTGTCAGCCGATACGCAAAGTCTCGTACCTTTCTTCAGAGTTCCACTGCTGATCAATTTAGAAACCCTCAAGTGTTCCTGCCAACACTTGATCTCTAAACTTGCAAAGTGCCTCGTTTTGAAACTACGTTCTCTTGATTTTTATCCTCCAGCCTCGAACTTCATCAATACTGAATCAGCATCCAGCTCCGTCCTTCTATCTCCAGGTAGTATAACCTCCAGTCTAAACTTCTCAATGCCTTCTAGCAGGTGCCAGTCCTTGGTTAAGAACTTCGCCATCAGTATCGACCAAGTGCATCAACAACCACATTAGCCTTACTTGAATGGTACTGCAGGTTGATTTCAAAATCCTTCATCTGCTTCAACCACCTTCTTAGTCTAACATTCAGCCCGTCCTGAGTGAAGACATATTTCAGACTTTTTGTAGTCCGTATAAATTTTCACTCCCTTTCCATAAAAATCATGCTTCCAGCTTCAAAGTAAAGATAATTGCAGCAATTCAAATTAGGCGTGGGATGATTCCTCTCATGAGTCTGTAGTTGCCTACACGTGTAAGCAATTACTTTCCTATGTTGTTGAAGAACGCAACCCAATCCTCTTCCAGAGGCATTACTGTAAATTGAGAACCCACCGGTTCCTGCGGGTAGCGCAAGGATTGGTGTAGTGGTAAGTCTCTTCTTCAGCTCCTCAATGCCGCCTGGCAAACTTTCGTTCAGATGAACTCTTCATTCTTCCAAGTGTGCTTCGTCATTGGCTCAGCAATCTTGGCAAAATCCTTCACAAACTTCTGATAGTAGCCGGCCAAGTTCAAGAATCTTCCGAATTGAACTTGGGGTATATCACTCTTCAACAACAGCTATCTTCCATCGAAATTTTTTCTCTTGACAACATGGCCAAAAGTTACCTTGTCAACAATCCACGTTCAGATAACTTACTATAAACTTCTTTTTCCTCAAAGTTTCCAAAACTTCCTCAGGTGTTCTTCATGCTCTTCTTCAGTCTTCAAATATATCAGAATGTTATCTATGGGGAAGATAAACTGATTCAAATACTCATGAAAATCTCTGTTCATGAGATTCATGAACACAGCAGAAGCATTTGTCAGTCTAACGTCCTGACCAAAGAAAACTACCCATACTTGGTGTTTGAACGCCGTCTTGGAAATGTCCTCTTTCCTGACTTTGATTTGATGGAAATCAAATCTTAAGTCAAACTTCGAAACACCCTAACTCCACACAACCAGATCAAACAGATCCTCGATCCAGACAGAAAGTACTTGTTCTTTAGTGTCTGGTAATCGATGCACATCCGTTGTTCCATCCTTCTGGGCACAAACAAGATAGGTACTCCATAAAGTGAAGTTCCACTCTGAATAAATCCTAGAGCCTTCATTGATCTGGTCCTTCATCTTCTTGGCCAACTTCGGGTTGACTTTGTAACATCCTTTAGAAATAGGGAAAGAGCCAGGGACTAAGTCAGGGGTGAATCCTATGTCTATATCTGGGATAATTCGGGGAGACTATCAGGGAAAATATCTGCCATAAGAGTGTAACTAAAATTTCTATTCATGGGGAGAATTACAGCAAAACTCTTATGATTGATCTAAGGACATCCTGTTACAACTTCCAAAAAGATGATGCTATTCTGCGGTTCTAGGTACTATTCTTCATGGTTCTGCATGAGCAGTCTCCAACTGCTTCCCTTTCTAAGAACCTCGAGTATACATCATGCCTTATTGTAAGGGGCAGGGTCTGCTGGATAGGAAGAGGGTCTTTAGGTTGTGGCCTAACAGGTGTTGCTGGAATATGAGCTCTGGTTTGATGGAAAGATAAGGGGCAGTCCTTTACCCGATGTTCAGCAGATCCATATGCCAAACATTGTCCCAAACTCTTGCGGCAACTATCGACCTGATGACCAGGCCTATTGCAATAGTTACAAGCCCAAAGCTTCTTACTGCAAGACTGCCGAAAAGTAGAGTACTCGATGGGACCCAATATCTTCTAAATTCAGGGGTATCCTTCCTAGGGCAAAAGTTCTGCTCTAACTTGGTTGGAGGTAACTAAGGCTACATCATTGACGTTCTTCTTGTCTTCTCTCATGATATTCATCTGTTCTTGCTGGGCTTCATCTTGAGCTTTCTGGTACTCCAGGGTTTCTTGAAATAGGACAACCATTTGGAAGATGATTGATGGTACTGGTGGGGGCAACAAAATGAATAATCCACCAGGAAATGCAATTCAGTTTGAGATGAGGTAGGATTCGCCAGTGTAGGAAAAACTTTACTGGATGCATTATACGGACGGTCAAACAGCCGCGAGGGGAAAGACCCTGGCTTGGTTGAGGGGATGGAGTATGATCCGGAGATAACACCTCATCGCCAACAGGATTTGGTCTTGTCAATGGTCATTCTCTGGAAGGTTTAGGACGCACTCATAAGCAAGGTAGCCTACCAGTCTATAATCAACCAAAAATATTTAATAATAAAATAGTTCGGTCCTATGTCGTGACAAATTGATGTTCTAGTGTTCTAATTGCTTCCAGATAGGTTTTCCTAAGTTGTTGTTGTTGTAGACCTGCATGGGCCACCACTGAAAACATGTCACGATCCGATCCCAAGTTAATGGGTCGAACCGGACCATGCCCAGCCTGCACCGTGGTGAGACGGCGACAGTAAGCTGTTCCATTGCAGGTATTCACAACAACACAAGTACATTTGTCACAACTGTTCTATTCGGAATTTGAAACTTTGTTTAATAAATATTCAGAAATACAACTGGAAGGAAAATGCTGAAATAAAACTTCAAACTCCAAATAAAAGAAAATACAGAAAAGGAAACTATCTAGACATCAGGTTCAGCAGTCCCAGGATCAGCGTCCTCTAGAGACGGCTCCGGTACTGTCGCAAGGTAGAGAACCGGATCGTAGTAGCTATTATAGTATAGCTCATCATCCTCAGTGTTACCTAAAATGTTGTCTCCAGTCAGGAGGGAGCAAGAACGAAGTATGCATCTCATATCTTAAATAGTAATTGGAAAGTGCAGGATAAACAGTTTAAAATAACAATTTTCAGCAGTTTAAAACAGTTCAGTGTGTTTTGAATATGCAAACGTCTATGACCGGCTTGGGTTGATCAGTAGTATCCTAGCGATACGATATGGCTTATCCCCGTGTGTGAGAGGGGTAAGCTAACACAGTCAGTTCAGTAGGGGCTTTGGTCATAAACGTTTACACTATTCCCCCAGTCCCAGATTCAGTAACAGTATCAGTCGGTAGTTGAACCCTAAGATAGAGTTCCGTGCCAGCAGTGTGGTTTAACATGCATCTTAACTTTACTAAATAAAATACAGGAATACACAATTCGAAACTTGCCTTGTATTAGATTGACTGGAAAGACGAGTCGGTACCGAGGAGGAACGTCAGTTGTAACTTCGAGTTCCTACAGTTGAGAACTCGACTTAGAACCTTTAATAACCAGGCTAAGTGCTAGTTGCAATCTCTAGTAGTCATGTCCTAGTCAGGTTTTATGTTGTATTAATCTACAGCTAACGATTACGTCGCAACTACGTGCGTTGTTTAAGCCGGTTAATTGGATTATTTGAAAATACACGAGAATCAATTTAACTTTGGAAAACTTTGAGTTTTTGTAATATACATATAAAAATACAGTTTTCCTTTAGTGATAAATCGTGAACTAGTTATTTTCTAATATTTTATCCATATTAATTAATTCTTAATTAATCAGTAAATTACGCTCTAGCTACGATTATGCGTCTAATCACAACCATCCAAATCACATCCACCAGAAAATAAAATAAAACTATGCTACACAATACAATGGCACAGCTAATGGTCCTAGGGTGGGCTTATGCCCTGTACAATTTTCTTTTACATTAAATGAGAGAAAATGACTTAATTATTAAATAAAGTGCGGTAATTAAATAACTATACTAAATAGTCTAAATATTAATTAAAATAATTAAAAAGAAGCTAAGAGTCTCAGACTCGGTCCATTCTTCAAAATTCGGCTAATACCTCAACGTCCGGTCGGACCGGTGCGTTTGCATTTTGCCGGGGCCCACCGACCGGTACGGTCGTCGCCCAAAAATCAGTTTAAAATTCATTTCCGAAAATCCAATTTTGAAATCAATATAATATAGTTTTTGTAAAAATTTGGGCAGCACTTCCTCTATTTCGGGACAAACCCAAAACTGGGAAATGCGCCACGGAAAACCTGCAAATATTCCATCCCAAATAATAATCCCAAAATATCCACCGAAACTAATTTCCAACACCACCAGAATAATTCCCAAACAACCAAATTTTCCCGAAATATCCGGGAATCCCAAAAACAAACCAAACCACACCAAACCAGCAGATAAAGCACAGAAAAATACTCTAACGCAGCTAATCGAAAATATTACGCAGCTAACCGGATTTCCCAAAGGGAAACCGGGGACCGATTCTCATCACCGACTCTACGGGAGGGACGAACTACTGTGATTACCAAGAAATTACCAAATTCCGTTGGCGGGGAGCCGCGGGAAAAACTCGGGAAAAAAATCCAAAACGAAATTCGACAGCAGGTCGCAGATCCTGGACAGCAAGCTTCGCGGATCCGGACTCAGCAAATGCTCCACGCGCACAGGACAGTGGGATGAAACCCACAGGGCGCTGCCGAGATGGCGCTGGCACGGGCGGCGGGAAAACTCGTCGGGGAAAGGGTCTGCCGCGGGAAGAAGTGCGGCCGAAGGGGAAAAAGGTCGGTCGGCTGCGGCTAGGGCACGCCTCGCCGGAAGAGTGGGGGCGCAGACGGCAGGGAGGAGCTTCGCCGGAAGGTCGACGGGCTCACGGGTCCACGCGGGAGGGTTCGGGGAGGCCGGCGCGGATCCGAAAAGATCCGGCGGGGGCGCACGCGGGTGAGCGCGGAGGCGCTGACGGTGGGGGTCGCCGAACGTCGGCGAGGGAGGCCGACGGGGAACGCCGCACGGGGAAGCTTCGCCGGGTGAGGGCTCGCGCCACGGGAAAAGGGTTTCGGCTAAGGGGGTTTCTCCACAGGAGTACACAAGAGAGGGAGAGTGAGAGTGAGGGATTTGGTTCTGAGAGAGGAAGATAGTGAGAGAGATTTGTGTTGTGAGCTAAGGGAGAGAGAGAGGGAGAGAGTTTGATTTCTCTGTTAACAGAGAAATGGGAAACAGTGGGTTCTGTGAGGAGGAGAAGTGGGGAAAAATAAAAGGAAAGAGTGGGGTGGCGTGTGTGGACAGGAGGGATTTGGGGGGTGAGTAAATAGAGGGAGATGGAGAGTTGGGGAGTTGATGGGTTGGGAGTTATAAGGAGATAAAAAAATGAATGTTGTAGTGGTGGGAGTTAGAATAGGAAGGGTTTACCAGTTCCTAGGGAGAAGTTGCTGGTCCTTCGGGACCAGCCCAAATGTTTTATTATTATTTTTAATAAATATTAGTTAACCAAGATTTGGAAAATAAGAAAGGGGATTGGATACAGGCTCAGGCCTGGGTCTGGGCTCGGACTCGGGTCTGGGTCCAAAATCAAAAATCCAAGTTATTTATAATTTTCGAAATTCTTTCCATCCAAAAATATTTAGTATTAATATTAATAATAATAATTTTGAAATATTAATGAAACATTATTTAATATATATTTACAAACAATGGGTTTCACAATCTTCCCTCCTTAGAAAATTTCGTCCTCGAAATTTAAAGTAAGGTAGGAAAGACAAACATGTACGGGTACTGCGCCCGTAACTCAGGTCCAACCATAAGAATTTCTAAGGCAGTCATGGATGAGACGGTTTAGGGACAAGTTTCATTTATGGTGACATCCATGCAGAAGGAAAACAAAAGCGAACCAAAGTACACGAGGTTGATCAGACCATCATGCACCGGTCCTGATTAGACAATATGTTAGTGGGTGCACCTAATAAAATATCGTCATGATCAAGCTTGATAAAGAGATAGCTTGCAAAACTAGGCTAACTTCGTCAGCATCAGTCAAGTTTAGAACGAAAAGATAAGAAAATAAGTGATGGCTCGAATTCTGATCTTCTTCTTACCTCTGACTAGGCTTGCAACTGGTTTCTCTGGCACTGAAAGGTTAAGTCCAAACTTGAACTCTGAATTATCCAAAATGTGACTCGGATCCGAAGTGTAGCATCTGAGCTGGCCTCAATTTCCTGCTCCGTCGAAACTGATTGTTCCTCTGGTAGGAGAAACTTCACCAAATGCAATTTGGTCTTCCCAAGACCTACCAAATTCCGAGACGCAACATCTCAAACATCTTCAAGCGTCTGGATTGACCTCTCTGATTGCTTGTCCCGCGGTACTCCATGAATCCGGTAGATGTGCTTCCCGTACAATGCTGCCCACTTCTTAGTGGATAAACCAACTTGAAGGAAATTAAAGTGTGCTGACTTAGTCAGTCGGTTCATTATAATCCAATTGGTGCCCTTCCCTCCTTGGGAACAAGGCAATCTTTACTCAAAGTTCATTGTTATATGCTTCTACTTCCACTCCGAATTGTCCAGCGGCTCCATCAAACTTGTTGTCCTCTTGCTAATTTCCTCATGTTGACAACTTCACATCTAACCCTATACCTGGAATTGTCCTTCTTTATTCCATAACACCAATCAATGGAGGCATATTCTGATACATCTTATTAGCTCCTGAATATATGGAATACTGCAACTGGTACATTTCTTTCATCAACTCGTTCCTCCGTTTGTCAGCCGATACGCAAAGTCTCGTACCTTTCTTCAGAGTTCCACTGCTGATCAATTTAGAAACCCTCAAGTGTTCCTGCCAACACTTGATCTCTAAACTTGCAAAGTGCCTCGTTTTGAAACTACGTTCTCTTGATTTTTATCCCCCAGCCTCGAACTTCATCAATACTGAATCAGCATCCAGCTCCGTCCTTCTATCTCCAGGTAGTATAACCTCCAGTCTAAACTTCTCAATGCCTTCTAGCAGGTGCCAGTCCTTGGTTAAGAACTTCGCCATCAGTATCGACCAAGTGCATCAACAACCACATTAGCCTTACCTGAATGGTACTGCAGGTTGATTTCGAAATCCTTCATCTGCTTCAACCACCTTCTTAGTCTAACATTCAGCCCGTCCTGAGTGAAGACATATTTCAGACTTTTTGTAGTCCGTATAAATTTTCACTCCCTTTCCATAAAAATCATGCTTCCAGCTTCAAAGTAAAGATAATTGCAGCAATTCAAATTAGGCGTGGGATGATTCCTCTCATGAGTCTGTAGTTGCCTACACGTGTAAGTAATTACTTTCCCATGTTATTGAAGAACGCAACCCAATCCTCTTCCAGAGGCATTACTGTAAATTGAGAACCCACCGGTTCCTACGGGTAGCGCAAGGATTGGTGTAGTGGTAAGTCTCTTCTTCAGCTCCTCAATGCCGCTTGGCAAACTTTCGTTCAGATGAACTCTTCATTCTTCCAAGTGTGCTTCGTCATTGGCTCAGCAATCTTGGCAAAATCCTTCACGAACTTCTGATAGTAGCCGGCCAAGTTCAAGAATCTTCCGAATTGAACTTGGGGTATATCACTCTTCAACAACAGCTATCTTCCATCGAAATTTCTTCTCTTGACAACATGGCCAAAAGTTACCTTGTCAACAATCCACGTTCAGATAACTTACTATAAACTTCTTTTTCCTCAAAGTTTCCAAAACTTCCTCAGGTGTTCTTCATGCTCTTCTTCAGTCTTCAAATATATCAGAATGTTATCTATGGGGAAGATAAACTGATTCAAATACTCATGAAAATCTCTGTTCATGAGATTCATGAACACAGCAGAAGCATTTGTCAGTCTAACGTCCTGACCAAAGAAAACTACCCATACTTGGTGTTTGAACGCCGTCTTGGAAATGTCCTCTTTCCTGACTTTGATTTGATGGAAATCAAATCTTAAGTCAAACTTCGAAACACCCTAACTCCACACAACCAGATCAAACAGATCCTCGATCCAGACAGAAAGTACTTGTTCTTTAGTGTCTGGTAATCGATGCACATCCGTTGTTCCATCCTTCTGGGCACAAACAAGATAGGTACTCCCTAAAGTGAAGTTCCACTCTGAATAAATCCTAGAGCCTTCATTGATCTGGTCCTTCATCTTCTTGGCCAACTTCGGGTTGACTCTGTAACATCCTTTAGAAATAGGGAAAGAGCCAGGGACTAAGTCAGGGGTGAATCCTATGTCTATATCTGGGATAATCCGGGGAGACTATCAGGGAAAACATCTGCCATAAGAGTGTAACTAAAATTTCTATTCATGGGGAGAATTACAGCAAAACTCTTATGATTGATCTAAGGACATCCTGTTACAACTTCCAAAAAGATGATGCTATTCTGCGGTTCTAGGTACTATTCTTCATGGTTCTGCATGAGCAGTCTCCAACTGCTTCCCTTTCTAAGAACCTCGAGTATACATCATGCCTTATTGTAAGGGGCAGGGTCTGCTGGATAGGAAGAGGGTCTTTAGGTTGTGGCCTAACAGGTGTTGCTGGAATATGAGCTCTGGTTTGATGGAAAGATAAGGGGCAGTCCTTTACCCGATGTTCAGCAGATCCACATGCCAAACATTGTCCCAAACTCTTGCGGCAACTATCGACCTGATGACCAGGCCTATTGCAATAGTTACAAGCCCAAAGCTTCTTACTGCAAGACTGCCGGAAAGTAGAGTACTCGATGGGACCCAATATCTTCTAAATTCAGGGGTATCCTTCCTAGGGCAAAAGTTCTGCTCTAACTTGGTTGGAGGTAACTAAGGCTACATCATTGACGTTCTTCTTGTCTTCTCTCATGATATTCATCTGTTCTTGCTGGGCTTCATCTTGAGCTTTCTGGTACTCCAGGGTTTCTTGAAATAGGACAACCATTTGGAAGATGATTGATGGTACTGGTGGGGGCAACAAAATGAATAATCCACCAGGAAATGCAATTCAGTTTGAGATGAGGTAGGATTCGCCAGTATAGGAAAAACTACACTGGATGCATTATGCGGACGGTCAAACAGCCGCGAGGGAAAAGACCCTGGGCTTGGTTGAGGGGATGGAGTATGATCCGGAGATAACACCTCATCGCCAACAGGATTTGGTCTTGTCAATGGTCATTCTCTGGAAGGTTTAGGACGCACTCATAAGCAATGTAGCCTACCATTCTATAATCAACCTAAAATATTTAATAATAAATTAGTTCGATCCTATGTCGTGATAAATTGATGTTCTAGTGTTCTAATTGCTTCCAGATAGGTTTTCCTAAGTTGTTGTTGTTGTAGACCTGCATGGGCCACCACTGAAAACATGTCACGACCCGATCCCAAGTTAATGGGTCAAACCGGACCATGCCCAGCCTGCACCGTGGTGAGACGGCGGCAGTAAGCTGTTCCATTGCAGGTATTCACAACAACACAAGTACATTTGTCACAACTGTTCTATTCGGAATTTGAAACTTTGTTTAATAAATATTCAGAAATACAACTGGAAGGAAAATGCTGAAATAAAACTACAAACTCCAAATAAAAGAAAATGCAGAAAAGAAAACTATCTAGACATCAGGTTCAGCAGTCCCAGTATCAGCGTCCTCCAGAGACGGCTCTGGTACTGTCGCAGGGTAGAGAACCGGATCGTAGTAGCTATTATAGTATAGCTCGTCATCCTCAGTGTTACCTAAAATGTTGTCTCCAGTCAGGAGGGAGCAAGAACGAAGTATGCATCTCATATCTTAAATAGTAATTGGAAAGTGCAGGATAAACAGTTTAAAATAACAATTTTCAGCAGTTTAAAACAGTTCAGTGTGTTTTGAATATGCAAACGTCTATGACCGGCTTGGGTTGATCAGTAGTATCCTAGCGATACGATATGGCTTATCCCCGTGTGTGAGAGGGGTAAGCTAACACAGTCAGTTCAGTAGGGGCTTTGGTCATAAACGTTTACACTATTCTCCAGTCCCAGATTCAGTAACAGTATCAGTCGGTAGTTGAACCCTAAGATAGAGTTCCGTGCCAGCCGTGTGGTTTAACATGCATCTTAACTTTACTAAATAAAATACAGGAATACACAATTCGAAACTTGCCTTGTATTAGATTGACTGGAAAGACGAGTCGGTACCGAGGAGGAACGTCAGTTGTAACTTCGAGTTCCTACAGTTGAGAACTCGACTTAGAACCTTTAATAACCAGGCTAAGTGCTAGTTGCAATCTCTAGTAGTCATGTCCTAGTCAGGTTTTATGTTGTATTAATCTACAGCTAACGATTACGTCGCAACTACGTGCGTTGATTAAGCCGGTTAATTGGATTATTTGGAAATACACGAGAATCAATTTAACTTTGGAAAACTTTGAGTTTTTGTAATATACATATAAAAATACAGTTTTCCTTTAGTGATAAATCGTGAACTAGTTATTTTCTAATATTTTATCCATATTAATTAATTCTTAATTAATCAGTAAATTACGCTCTAGCTACGATTATGCGTCTAATCACAACCATCCAAATCACATCCATCAGAAAATAAAATAAAACTATGCTACACAATACAATGGCACAGCTAATGGTCCTAGGGTGGGCTTATGCCCTGTACAATTTTCTTTTACATCAAATGAGAGAAAATGACTTAATTATTAAATAAAGTGCGGTAATTAAATAACTATACTAAATAGTCTAAATATTAATTAAAATAATTAAAAAGAAGCTAAGAGTCTCAGACTCGGTCCATTCTTCAAAATTCGGCTAATACCTCAACGCCCGGTCGGACCGGTGCGTTTGTATTTTGCCGGGGCCCACCGACCGGTACGGTCGTCGCCCGAAAATCAGTTTAAAATTCATTTCCGAAAATCCAATTTTGAAATCAATATAATATAGTTTTTGTAAAAATTTGGGCAGCACTTCCTCTATTTCGGGACAAACCCAAAACTGGGAAATGCGCCACGGAAAACCTGCAAATATTCCATCCCAAATAATAATCCCAAAATATCCACCGAAACTAATTTCCAACACCACCAGAATAATTCCCAAACAACCGAATTTTCCCGAAATATCCGGGAATCCCAAAAACAAACCAAACCACACCAAACCAGCAGATAAAGCACAGGAAAATACGCTAACACAGCTAATCAAAAATATTACGCAGCTAACCGGATTTTCCAAAGGGAAACCGGGGACCGATTCTCATCACCGACTCTACGGGAGGGACGAACTACTGTGATTACCAAGAAATTACCAAATTCCGTTGGCGGGGAGCCGCGGGAAAAACTCGGGAAAAAAATCTGAAACGAAATTCGGCAGCAGGTCGCAGATCCTGGACAGCAAGCTTCGCGGATCCGGACTCAGCAAATGCTCCACGCGCACAGGACAGTGGGATGAAACCCACAGGGCGCTGCCGAGATGGCGCTGGCACGGGCGGCGGGAAAACTCGCCGGGAAAAGGGTCTGCCGCGGGGAGAAGTGCGGCCGAAGGGGAAAAAGGCCGGTCGGCTGCGGCTAGGGCATGCCTCGCCGGAAGAGTGGGGGCGCGGACGGCAGGAAGGAGCTTCGCCGGAAGGTCGGCGGGCTCGCGGGTCCACGCGGGAGGGTTCGGGGAGGCCGGCGCGGATCCGAAAAGATCCGGCGGGGGCGCACGCGGGTGAGCGCGGAGGCGCTGACGGCGGGGGTTGCCGAACGTCGGCGAGGGAGGCCGACGGAGAACGCCGCACGGGGAAGCTTCGCCGGGTGAGGGCTCGCGCCACGGGAAAAGGGTTTCGGCTAAGGGGGTTTCTCCACAGGAGTACACGAGAGAGGGAGAGTGAGAGTGAGGGATTTGGTTCTGAGAGAGGAAGAGAGTGAGAGAGATTTGTGTTGTGAGCTAAGGGAGAGAGAGGGGGAGAGAGTTTGATTTCTCTGTTAACAGAGAAATGGGAAACAGTGGGTTCTGTGAGGAGGAGAAGTGGGGAAAAATAAAAGGAAAGAGTGGGGTGGCGTGTGTGGACATGAGGGATTTGGGGGGTGAGTAAATAGAGGGAGATGGAGAGTTGGGGAGTTGATGGGTTGGGAGTTATAAGGAGATAAAAAAATGAATGTTGTAGTGGTGGGAGTTAGAATAGGAAGGGTTTACCAGTTCCTAGGGAGAAGTTGCTGGTCCTTCGGGACCAGCCCAAATGTTTTATTATTATTTTTAATAAATATTAGTTAACCAAGATTTGGAAAATAAGAAAGGGGATTGGATACAGGCTCAGGCTTGGGTCTGGGCTCGGACTCGGGTCTGGGTCCAAAATAAAAAATCCAAGTTATTTATAATTTTCAAAATTCTTTCCATCCAAAAATATTTAGTATTAATATTAATAATAATAATTTTGAAATATTAATGAAACATTATTTAATATATATTTACAAACAATGGGTTTCACAGGGATCTTGTCTAGTCCATATAGATTGAAGCCCAATGTTCATCCAACCAACGACTAATGTCCAAATAGAGAACCCACTAAGATCACATTCTTGATTTCTCAAATTCTGTTCTATTATGGAACCTTGTTTGAATTAGAATTTCGAGAACGAGACTTCTATATTGCACGGATTGCAGGCTACTCAATGTAACGAAGGACTCTTCGACATAGCAGGTGACTGAATTAGAGTAGCCCAATCTAGCAAATAAGGCAGTGGTTCACAAACTCCCTTCCCATCTGTAATATTGGATACTCTCCACTGGTCTTGAAACTTCACAGTTGCTCCCGATTATTCTGCTTTGTCTTCCTGTCCTCCCTACTTCGGAGCGACGAATAGTCATGCTTATTAGAGTTTATCAATATTCTTAGCTACTAGTATAAATTCGTGCTTGTTGATTTTTGGGTTGTTTGATAGATGGGAGAGGATTATAGATACCATACGTCCTAGATAATTTGGTAGAATTATTAGCCACTAGTTAGAAGGTTTTAAGATTTTAGTGACCCGTGTTTCAAGGGAGTAGTGTGACCTAAGGTGGGTAGAAGTCCTCGAGATTTCGTAAATACCAAATGACTAGAGCAGGCCATAAAT
Organism: Iris pallida; assembly: GCA_029216955.1. Classification (NCBI taxonomy): domain Eukaryota; kingdom Viridiplantae; phylum Streptophyta; class Magnoliopsida; order Asparagales; family Iridaceae; genus Iris; species Iris pallida. The sequence continues at coordinate 37,642,027 of JANAVB010023800.1, read as the reverse complement.
ATTTTTGAGGAATTAAAATTTAAGGGGATTAAGGTTCCGGTAGACTTCTTATTGGATCATAAAGAATAGTTATGGATTAGAATTTTGAGGACGAAATTATTTTTAAGGTGGGTAGATTTGTAGCCTCCCTTCCCAGAAATTTTCAAAATATTTTTATATTAATTATTTGATTTAAATATGATATATTTATTACTCTTATATATTATTAATTATTGATTATAGTTAGAATATTTTATTGTGTACGTGGAAACGTATTCATAGGAAATACCGGTATTAGGCTAAACCGAAATATATATATATATATATATATATATATATATATATATATATATATATATATATATATATATATATATATATATATATATATATTGCTGGGTCTTAAACCCTCCATAATAAATTTGTGAATTTTGGCCTAAACCATTTTTGATAGAGTAATTTGTTGCATATAAATAGTTGCTTTAATTTATTTTAACCCCAAAATACGTTATTTCCGTTTAACCATATACCCTAAGTCAAAATTTTCTTTCTATTTATTTATTTTATTAATTCCTTTCATGTGCATCAAAAATTAAATAAAAAAAAATTTTCCCGTTACTTTAGCAAGCCCAAACCCTTTTTCATAAATACTTTCTAACTATTAATGCAACCCAAGCCCAAGCCCTTATTTTCTCCTCTCAGGATTTAGCAAAGACCTGGCCTACTTCGCTATTGTATGTTTATATATGAATATGAGGAGATAGGCAATAGGAACCCTAGCCACATATCCCTTCTTTCTCCTTCACCCTCAAATATGCAGGACTCAACCATGGAACGACCACCGCGAGGACCCCACCATCAACCCACGACCTGCACGAGTATGAGCACGAACCAACCTCGAGTCGATCAGGCGGTTCCAGGAAACTTCTTTGATTGCCTCGCCCCGTGACCAGCACCGTTCGCGCGTCCCAACCTTCGCTTAGACATGCCAACACTTACATGCGACTCATTTGTTACAGCTCTGTCCGGAGACGGACTCCTGTGCGTGCCTCCTTCACTTCCAACCTCACCTTGATGTTGTTATTGCCAACTGCTCATGCGTGACTGCACCTCATCGTGCATAGGCCATTCTCTACATGTGAGCAGTTGTCACCGAGTCGCAAACCTATCGCGTCGGTCGACAAACACTCTCGACGCACGTTCCTAAACGACCGAGCATCCACCTCACCAACGACTTGCAGTGTGCGCCAGCACCGACGTGCTGGGTAGCCGTCGATCTGAGCCAGAGGAAGCTGCCTCCTTCACAGTCCTACGACTGTCGACCGAGCCTCGTGTGGACGTCCTCCACCCGGAAGGTTCTGAGTGAGCTCTTCGGCAAGTCCATTAGATGTCCCCGCCGCAAGAGGAAGGGATCAATGTCGGCATAGTACTCGCGTTCTCTTTTAAGTACCATCCTGTATGATTCGCTGGGTCCGATTTATGGAGTTTGTACATTTCTTTTGGTTGCAGCATAAACAAATGTGGAAGTTACCAAGGTATGTTTCCACCTTAGACCCTTAACTAAATGGTAATTACCAACTAAACCTAAAGAAAATAATTAATTACATTTCAAAGATGCTTATCAAACGACCATTGTTCACGTATACGAAATGGTAGCAGAGAAGTGTTATAAATTTTCTAATACATAGTGCTATTCACGTGATAGAAGAACAGGAAGCATTATGCATATAAAGTTGCAAGCTCACAATTTTGAAGTGAAGTATGCATTTTAGAAGAAGGCCATGTAGGTAAATGGAAAGAGAATCTTTCTTTATCTTTAAAGTTGTTAGCTTTAGTTGCATTCAGCTCTTCACGTGAGCAGAAATATATGGTTGTGAAATTTTACATATAAGCCCGCCTTTACTCTTATTTATCCCATCTTACTTAAAAGTAATCATAATGGTATTTAACAATTGGACTAGTTAATTAGATTTAATTCCTTAGACATACTGTTGGGTTATCTCGTCAAAATGAATCTATAGACTTGTAGTTTGACGACTTTAGAGACCGTTGGCTCTGCCACGCTTTTCGGTGCAAAGCGGGTCCAACGACGGACATCGTTTATTTCCGAAATTACCGTTTTGTCCCTGTGTCCAGAATTGGACTTAAGGACAGGCAATCCTAGCTAATTTGACAATTCTGAGAACGTTGGTACTATTTATTTCAGCATCTGGAGACTTCTGCATGTGTTGATTGATTGTGGCTCATTGAGTGGTATGATATTTTGGTTTCACCAGCTAAGGACCTCAGGCAAGTGCACTTTCTGATTGCTTTTCGATTCATAGTAGTCTTTTCATTTCATGTCTATACATATATCTTGCTGCTTGTTGACACGCTCATCACACGGAGTAGTCGAGAGGGGAAATATCTTAGTAAACATGTGGACTACCCAGAAATATTCCTAAAATGTCTATTCTTGAACGATAGCAGCTGCACACGACACGTGCAGTGAGCCGGATTTTATCCCCTAGCCGTTCACATGTTGAAACAGATATTTCACACCACTTAGATAGATGTCTTTTATTAGTTTTTCTTTGTTTACTTCTCTATCGTGCTATGTCATCAGCTATCTTCCAGTTTTTATTTTTCATATGCTATTTTTATGTCTTGTTAATTCTATTGTGTTTTGCATTGTCGTAAGTTTGTGTACTTGTCCCATTCCTGACTGGAAACCAACATTTTTCAGGTTTAGCCGCGATCACTCTTAGCACTGGGAAGACATGGGTATGCTGAGGCCGACTTAGATAGTGGAACTAGTTGTCATTTTCATTAATTGTAAAATCTTATATTTTCTTTAATTATAAATCTTGTAAATGTTGTAATAAACTTAGAAATGTGAATGAGCAGCAAATATTGTATTTGTGATTTTGAGCATTTATTTCTTGCGGGCTTGACAGCATTCTACCGCCGACTCTGCGGCGCAGGCTGGCTTGGACACGTCTCGTATCCGAAAAGTGGGTGCGGGTCGTGACATGTTTTCACCGTTGTACAGCCAATTTACACCATATTTTTGTTAGGATCGCCCATCTATACTCGTTCGTACCATTGCGTGACTAATTTGTACCATTGTAGTTACCCATCTAATACTCGTTTTCATCGTTGTATGCTCATATTGTGTAAAACCCCAATATTTTTCTAACTATTTTAGTACTTTAAAAATTTATATTTGCTATAATATTTAGAATTAAAGAAGTAGTTCGTATATATGTATGTAAATATAAATATATATATAAAATATGTATGATTGTGTTGTATGATATTTTAATTGATACTAAATATAGCCTAACATTTTTACAAAAATTTTTTGGTACTTATTTACAATTTATAGGATTTTTCTTGTAAATGTATATATATATATATATATATATATATATATATATATATATATATATATATATATAAGTGAAAAAAATAAAGCTGACACTGTAGCATTGCTACAGTGCCTCATTGAACCCGCGCATAGGCGCTCAGCCGAGAGCAAATAGGAAGGGAACGAAAATTCTTAAGATTTGAATTCAAACCAAAATCGAATCGGATTAAATCTCAAACAAGGATTTAAATCATGATATATACCTAGCCGCGAGTAGGGTTATTGCTAAAAACCTCCATCGGAAACTCCACCCCGAAGTCCACGAGACCTCAGGAGCCACCCCGACACTCGTGCGCCCCTTCTTGGTCGCCTGAGCGTCGCCGCCGACGGCCGCACCGCCGAGGAGAAGGCCGGCCGACCGCCTGAAACAGGGGACACCCTGTTTTGCCGCTCACAGGTACCCCTTTATCGAACCCAATATCTTTTCGATTTCACGATGATTTTTTGAACTACCACCTCATAGACGAAGACAACATAACCCTCTTCGACTCCCTCTAAGGAGATTGGAAACTAACCGCTAGAGCGTGCAGAAAAATTTGCACGAACTTGAGCAAAAACTGCTCGAAAAACTGTGATAGGAGGATGCCGAAACCACAACTTAGAAGCCGATTTTCGAACAGAATACTAGGATTACCGAGGAACTATTTGAAGGCAGTTGTAGTTAACATAAACATAACCATGATTAAAACGCAACTTGTAGATCTATATTTTGATTTCTGTGTAAGTTATATCAATGCTAAACTTGTGCGAAAATCTGTTTTCAAAAAGTTAATTTCAGAGAATTTTCCCCGATACAACGTGCTTCCCGACAAACCGGGCGATGTGGCCGTGTGCTATACGCATCGATAGGCGCGTATGGACGTTGCCGAAGTGTAGGAACTGACGGAACTCAGTTTCGTCGTGTGTGCACGACGAAATCAGTCCGTATCCGTCAAGATACCCATGTATCGCCAATTTGCAAACTTTGCCCTAACTTCATGTACAGTCATCGATTCGAAATAAAACTTGCGCCAACAGGCCCGAATCGAAATTCTGGTCCTGTGTGCCAAGTTTGGTTCGATTCTGAGAAGGTCGAATCGGAACCCCTTTTTGGCGGCCCCGTGACCCACTTAAACGGGCAATTTTGTACACGGCTCATCGAAATCCAAAACTGGACATACCATTGAGTTCTTCCCCTCAAACTGAATCCGTAGACATGTAGTTTGACAACTTTAGATAGACTTTGGCACGTGTTTCGGTGCAAAGCGGGTCCAAAGGTGGACATTATTTTTGTTTGCTATTAAAATCTTTTGATTGCAAATTTTAATTACAAACAGAACAGTGTTACAATATAGGACTTAGATGTAGTCCTAGGAGTACACTTTTGTTTATCTGGGTCCCTGTGTCGATGGAGCGAGTGGTAATGCGTTGACTCCGTTGACGATCTGACGAGTTCTCGGTTCTCTGAAGGTCTGAGTTGCTCTGGGTGCTGGAGCTTGCGGAAAGGAAGAAGACGTTGAGTGTCTGTATCTGCCTCTCTCACTGTGTGTATGAAGGTCTCTGTCCGTAGGTGTGTGTCTCTCTCTATGTGTAAGAAGAAAATGATCCCTCTATTTATAGCTTGCAGGCTGGCTGCTCATGCGCGCATATGTAGGATGCGCCTGTACATGGGAACGCCACATGGTTGAAGCTACGGGAGGCGCATGGATGAGGCACCATCATTTGTGGGTTGAATCCTTCATGCTGCTTTTGTGGGCTGGCACGTAGCAGAGGAGAGGATCTTTCTGTTGCTGAGATCTTGGGTGATTAGCACCCCTTCATAGGCTGAATTGAGTCAAAGGACATGTGGCGCATGCCCGTTGCTCAAAGATCTCGGATTTGGTGGAGAGTGATCTGATAGGATGCGCCTGGGATTGGGTGCAAAAGAAGACTTTGGCTCACAACCTTCAGGAGTCATGAACCGGTCTGGGTGTACGGCTTTTGAGGCGCATGCGAGTCTTCAGGCGAATGGCCGCTGAGGCGCATACGAGTGGTTGATCGGCCACGTGGGTCATAACCGTCGGAGGAAAGTAATGATGATGCTGATGTCAGCGACGCTTTGTCTTCTGAAAAAGCTGCTAACTATCCAGTCCTCGGGGGACGTGCTGCCAACTCTCTCACTTGAGCATTAATTACTTTATGGGTAACGAACCGAAATGGGCGCATGGGTCCATGTTGATTAGGACGCATGGATTTGTGCTTTGTTGGGTGCATCCATATGGGGCGCTTTGGAACTGATGGGCGCGTCTGTACGATGCGCGATGTCTGACCGACGCATCCGTTTGCATGACATGTCATTATTGGTCCGACTTTTGTATTCTTTAAGTGCTTTAAATAGCCGTTTTGACTTGGCCAAATTCGAAGTGTCAGGTTCATCACCATAAATGTAAATTCATTGCACGGGATTCAGAGAGCCCGCCACTTGGCGCATGGGTTTGATTTTCCCGGCCTATAAATAGTGGCAATGAGAGAGTTTGCTTCTCGTTCTTTCACGTCTTCCCGAATGAACTTATTTTGCTCGAGAACATTCTGTTGACAAGATGCTCCCGAGGGTGAAGATGCGACGAATTGTCTTCATTCATGCACTTGAAGGTGACTATTATATCCAAAAGTCGGAATCAAGGGCTTCTGAGGCAGGCGGAAGGTGCTTGTTGCATCCAAAGATCGGGATGCTCGAGCCTCATCTCCGTTATGCTGGAAGAGCCGTAGATCAGAATTGTGGTGCTCCCATCTTCCTTGGGCTTTGGAGAGCTCTTCCTCCTGCAAGAGTAGGTGTTGTCCATTCTGGTTGTGTTGAAAGCTGCTCCTTTAACCGTGGATCGGAGCTGCGGTGCTCTCCTCTTTCTTGGGCTTTAGAGAGCTCTTCCTCCTGCTAGAGTGGGGTTACTCACCCACCCTAGTTCTGCTTAATAAATGCTTTATTAGTCGAAGTAGAGCGCATATGCTGAGACTTCATGATGCGCATAACTGAGATGCTGAAAAGATGCGCCTAACTGAGACGCTGAAATAGATACGCCTGACTGAGATGCTGAAGTGATGTGCCTGACTGAGACGCTGAAGTGATGTGCCTGACTGATGATACGCTGGACAGAAGGCGCATGGCAGTTTGCTGCGCCTGGCTGTAGTCTTAGGATTCTTTCTTTTTTTAGAAATTCTCCTTTGTAAAGCCCTTTTTTATACATGTAATAGACTTTTATATGAAATAAAAAATCCTTTTGATGTCTATACTTTTCCTGTCTTACTGTGCCAAGTACTTCATTTGATGTTTCCTGGCGTATGTAATGTTACGCACATAGGAATTCTGTCTTGCAGATGTGCCTGAAATTCCATGCTTCTACAGTTTTGACCCAAAATTATGATTTTGCCCCTGTTCCAGAATTAGACTTTTGGACAGGCATTTTCTAGGTATATCTTTTACACCGAGTGCATTTTTGATGTTTATTTCAGCGTCCGGAGTTGTTTGGAGATTGTGACGTTTCTTGGCTGACATTGTGATTTCTTGGACTTGTCATCTTGTACCATCAGGCAAGATACCTTGCCACCTTACTCTGTGATTATTATATTTCTTACTTTCAGTTATAATTTTTAGCATTTCTTATTTCTTGATATTTGAACTGTGCGTCCAAGTCACACTTGGGTGCAAGTGACTATATCGGTCATTTTTCTCGCTTTATTTATTTCTCTTGCATTGACTTAGTCTAGTGACCACCCATGGATGATGAGGTATTGGTATATCTCGTACAGCCTTGACACTTGCTTTACCACGTGATGTGAGTCACATGTAGGACACGTATCCGCGTAGTCGGCTGGCCACCGATATGTATGGAGCGTACGACGGATAGGGATAACTGCCAATAGAATTGCATGCTAGAAGACTTGGCGGTTACTAGAGGTACATGTCAGTCATGGAGATGATGATACTAGGCATTAGGTGGAAAGAACAATACCTGACGTATGGGCTTCGATTGTACTTCCCTTGTAACCCGGAAGCTCCGTTGGAGATACGGGTACGTTTAGCCTCTCAGGTTGGCCACTGTCGTTCTTGGAATGTCATGCGCTTGGTCACTGGTGCCTAAGAGGGGACTATACCGGATCCTATTTCAGCCAGGGCTCATGCGTCGAAGGATTGTATCTCAACTGCATATTCACATTAGAATGGTCTGGACCCGATTGCATGCATACCTTTTTCTCTCATTATATTATCACAGTTTATATGGCATGGTGTTTTCTTGTATCTTGCTACATCCCTCTGGGGGCCTGGTTATCTCTCCAGGGTTAGACGATTTTCTACAGGAGTACGGAGCGGCGTTGGAGCTATCCTACATCGATGACGAGGCAGTACCTTTTGACTTCTAGACTATACCTTATCTGAGACAGTTGTAGACATTATTTTACATCTTTTTTCTTTCTATTTGCGGAGGTTGGACTCCGATCTTGTGAGACCATTTTTCATAGCTGTTTGAAGTGAGTATGTTCACCCGGCTATCTTTTGATGCTCTTATTTATTTATTTGGACTCTATTATCTTCTGTGTTGAGCTGTAATGAGATTAGATTATATTATTCTGGCCTGTGATTATTTTATTTATAGCTTATGTACATATATGAGGATTCCATATATTGGAATATTCTTCGTATATGTGAGCTGGCATGTTCACGTGCTTGGTCCTATGTATTTTAGGACTGGGGCGTTACATATTTTTATGGTGGCCTGTAACACCCAGTTTTTCCAAATGAGGGTAATTTTGAATTTTTATAATTATAATAATTTAATAATGATATTTAAATCATATTATGATTTTTGGTGATTTTTAATCAATTTAAAACTATTTAAAATGTTGATTGGTGATTTTGATGGTTAACTAGTTAAACCCTAGTATTGCTATGCCTAGAGACTAACCATGACCAAAGGAGCCTAGTCACGTGATTAGAATTTTATATTACCAATTTTTAGCCTAAGGGTATTTTGGTCATTTTGACAATTTTGTGAAATTGTAATTTATATTAATTAAATATTGTGCTAGTCTTTTAGTGAAGCCTTAACCTAGAAGTTAACCTAACCTAGATTAGTCATGAGGTTATAATTAAGGTTAGAACATTCCTACTAAGTGCCAAGGTTAGTAATATCTAGATATTATTAGGAAGGATATTTCCTTTTGAGATATTTGTGAAAAGAAGCCTTAACCAATAGGAAAGCTTGGAAATTATTGGAAGAACCTCAACCACTCATCTAAAACCCTAACTCTAATGTTTTCAACAGCCATCACACATTTCCTCCCTCTATAAATGCAACACATTAACTTTTTAGCATCTTTTTAATTCATTTTAATTGCCTCCTTTAGTGTTCTTCCCCAATTCCTCCCCAAATATCCAAATCAACTCCAAATTGAGCCAAATTTCTTGCATTGGAATCCCCTACTGTTGAGGATGCTAAGGGAAGCTAGCTAGCAAGGTTACACAAGCATTTGGCACCCCCAAGTGAAGAGGACACCCACCCCAATTCTAGGCTTTTCATTGAGTTTTCACTCTATAGGTAAAATGCCTCTAAACCAATTAATATTGTGATTTCTCTTCATGGTTGCAAGCATCTAGGTACCAGGGACCTATAGGCCAAGTTTGGTAGGAACTAGGTTTGATTTGGTGTCCGTATCGGACACGTATCTATGTTTAAATTCAAGTGTTTGGTGAAATGCCACTTAGGAATAGAAGTTTGTGTTTTGTAAAACAAATTATATTTTTGGGTAGCCTTAGACTCGTAGGACACAAAACCATCTGACTGAGCATGAAACTGTGTCGTATCCGTATCCAAATTGGACACGAACACGTTATGCACACCCACACACACTGTCCTGCTACCTCGTGGCCAGTTCTCACTGGATACGATACGAGACACAACTAATTTTGGTCAGCATCTAGGGGCAATGACTGACACTATGCCCACAAAATTTGGGGAGGTATCTTTGAGTGGTTCGAGAGAAAACTCCCTCGCACTGGACTGCACAAGCACATCACACACGCACACACTAGGCTCTAATACGGGTTTAGACACGACCTTGTGCACCACGTGGACACAATACAGACACGTAAACACGTAGCCCTACTCCTAACCTAACTCTAGACATGAGCACGAGGCTCGAGGTTGGACACACGAGTCCCTAGGTTGGTCGACACCACCGCACGAGGCCTATTCTGTTTACAGTTTCTGATACTTCTTTTCTTCGAATTTGTGACACTTGTGTCCAGTTTTTGGATACGGTAGGGACCACTTGGACATATGGGGTTGTCCCAACCTCATGTACACTTAGTTCTTCATGTTGGTTTCAAGTTTTCCTTTTTAATTTGGTTTCGAATTCATATGTTTAATGTGAATCTCTGATACTCTGAGTGCAGTGCACACTTTAAGGATTTTAGCTGAGTTCTTTTGGTTTTAAATGATAGATAATATATATATATATATGTGTGTGAATGTCTGTAATGTGTGTGCACTTGATAAAGATCAATGTTGATAGAGTTTTGTGTATGGTTGATGTTTTCGAAATCCATGTGGTACTTGGTTAGTTCCAGATTTCAGAATTAAGGGTTGGTAGTGGTTAAATTTTAGGTTTTGATTTGGGGTTATAGTTTAGAGGTGATCTCCTTGGGATGATTAGGTTGTCCTCAAGTTCCAGTAACTTAGTTGATATATGATCAATTCATGAGATCTCGAGATTTGAGTATTGTTTGGGTTCATTTTAATAAAGGGGACTGGAAACCTGAGAATGGGGTTTCCAATTTTTGGTTTTCAAATTTTAGCAGGTTGTAGACATGAACTGTTAGTTATATAACCTGAGATTGATATGGGATTTGGTTATGAGGTTTAGGAGTTTGTAATCATTTGAACTGAACCTGTTTTACCTTTCCTCCTGTCACACTGGTTCCTGTTAGACAAAACTATACAGGGTGTTCTCCTCTACACACACCCTCACACCCTTCCCTATTACCCTATTAGCAAACACATTCACACATTTGGTTGGCTTGGTATGACCTGACCTGGCTTTGCCCTGCTTAGCCACTGCAGTAACAATGTAACAGAGAGATTACATCAGCAGTAGGAGTAGCATTGTTTCCCTTTCCCATTTCCCTGTTTTCTTTCCTCCTTTCTTCCCTTCTTTATAATTGAAATTGATATGATTGTTAATGACCTGAGATTGGCTCACTCACTCACTCACTATCCTCTTCCACATTGAACTATTGTACACATGTATACACACACAACTACACTAAAATATGAGATTTCATTCCTACACATTTCTGAGAATGATATGTTAACTATGGGTTTATTTTCTGAGAATGTTAAACTGAAATGGGGAGTTGAAATTGTAAACTAAACTGAGATGCATATCCACACCACTGTTTGCCACACACACTATTTTAAAACTGTCACACATTTTTCTTACTAATTTCTGATGTTTGCACACCCAAATCAGAAATGGACTGAGACTTACACATGTTTTAGAACTGAGGTTTATATTCAATGTTATATGCATGATGTGGGCTCTAGAGTTCAGTCCTAGTATATGTTGTATTGTGGTTCAATCAAACCTTCTCCTTGAGTATAAGAACACTTGGTACCTACAAACCTATCTAATAGTTCAGATAAGCAGTCCTTAATTGGACTTGGTGCCCATCCTTCCATACCTAGTATCAACATTTAACTTTCAGTCTAAATGGTCCAGTTGGATGACCAGTTCCCTACATTGCTAATATATGCCACTAATATAAATCCTGCCCCTTGAACTAATATTCAGTTCATATGATGCAAGGTAGTGAGACAATGCATGTAAGCTATGAATATAATGTATGCATGTACCTCTCTATGTATCTATCTAAATATATATATATATATCTGTATCTAGATGTGCATCGATGTATAAACCTATGTGGGTATGTGCCTATGTATATATATCTATGTACCTATATATCTATGAATGAATGCAAAAATGTATGTATCTATGTATATATGAAATATGAATGTAAGGTAGTTGCCTTCATATATGCATATATTGTGATGAATATATGCATATAGGCAATAGAATGAAATAGAGCATGGTTAATGAAAATTGTATGATGCAAGGTCGATACAATATTATATGCATGATTATATCCAAATAAATGCAAGCATGTATGTGTGAAATATGAATGCATAGATGAATATATACTTCTAGATATGGTATGTGTGTTCTCTGTGACTTGTGAGTGTGCTTGGTTGTTATCCTAGGCTTGGTTAGGCCTAGTGAGACTTGACTGGACTAGGATCGACCTAGTTGACTAGTGTAATTGACCAAGTTGACTTAGAGTTGACTTTGACCTAGATTGACCTAGAAATCATGTAGATTGCATTGTAAACTTTATTTACCTTGTTTTAAACACATTATAATCCATACTGCTTTATTTAGGACACTGTGACTCGGGTGCGGACATCTGATATTTTACTACTCTTTTCAGAGTAGCAGGCGAGTACATTCTCTGATAGTTCTTTCATTTACTTGTCAATTACTGTACTTTAGTTCTAGTTAGCTGTATGTAATTCTCTGTTACAAACACGTATTGTTATTTCTGAATCCATGTATGCGACACATACTTACTCGTCTTACCTCTATTATTCGAATCACCATACGAATCACCATACAAATCACTATTCGAATCACCCTATTCGTATCTTCATATGCTGGTTGGACTTGTATTCGTCTTATGTGTTGGATTATGGATTCATTTATATTAGACTAGGCAGGGAAATATTGATTAGACATGTAGACATATCCCCCTATTCGAATCACCCCTCTGTGAATGATATTCGAACGATAGCCATCCCTCATCTGATCAGTGAATGGTGTGCCGTATTACCTACAGCCGTTTACATGTCGATCTCGGTATTTTAGAACACACTTGGAGAATTTATTCGAATCATTGTTTGGCTACTATTCGAATCACTATTCGTATCACCTTATTCGAATCACCTTATTAGAACAATGATTAGAATCACATTCGACTCATCTTGTATTAGACTCACATTGGGATTACACTCGACTTATATTATACTGTCTGAACTCATTATGTTACTCTAGTTCAGCTAGATCTTATTTTACAGTCTTCATTGCTATGTTTCTCTTCTTGTTTAGTTACTTACTTTCTTTGTACTTTATCTGTCTCTCTATACCATCACCTGAAAATTAAACTGCCATATTCATCCATATAACTGTCTATAACTGCTTTATAGTTCTCTGTCATTTACTTGAAATTTCTTGATGATTTGTACTCGCTCCCATCCTGACTGGACCTGTTGAAAATATTACAGATGGTTGCCCTGAGAACATTTGCCATACTTGCCTTGGAGCAGGAGATAGCTTAGCTACCTTTGGCCCCGACATTCAGGAGTGATCGGGAGACTAGCTAGTAGACTTGGTTTAGTTTTCATGTTTTAGAACTTGAATTGTAATAACTTGAGATACGAGTTTGTTTGAGATATTATTATTTAGTAGTTTATAAATATTGTTATTTTGTTTTTAGTTATAAACTTCTGTGTTATCTTATCGTGCTTAGACTGTGTTTGAGATTTCATAATATCTATACTTGTCCTCCGTTCGGAGTTGAGATATTGACAAGTACATTATATAATTGCGTGAGTTGTTGATTAGATAGTAACCTAGGACAGCGTTCTACCGTCGACACTGCGACGTAGGCTGGACGTACCCACTTCTCGTGCCCGTACTCTAGGGTACGGGTCGTGACATGTTTTTAGTGGTAGCCCATGCAGGTCGAGTTTATGTAGTGGTATTCGAACTAGAGTGTCACTACAGCCTGCGATAGGATTTGAGAGATAGGTTTAAACGGAGAGGTACTCAATCACAGTTAGGAAAATTCTGCTTTAAATCATGCCATCTACATATCGTACTGATTTGCCTTCTTTGAAATAAACTGTCCTCCTTTGATATATCGATTCCTGCTCAGTATTGACTTCCTTGTTCGATCTGTCTTCAGGATGGTGGAGACACGATCACATCGCTCTGGTACAGCAGTTGTTGTTGAGGGGACTGCCACCTCTCAGCCAGATCAGCAGGGTCAGGAGGCTGCAGCTCCTGCCACCTCTATTCATATTGGGACTTCAGCAGCAGCAACAAGGGGTATGCCTCCACCAGCTCGGGGCCAGGACCCAGTCATCTCAGAGATGCAGTTCCAGCAGCCTCCGCCTACAGGACACGTAGATGCGGCACATGTGTTTGCCTACTTCCAGTAGTTTATGGACCGGCAGCAGGCCCGACAGGACAGGGGCATGGAGTTGGCCCTTACGGCAGTCGCAGCTCGACCTGTGATCCTGCAGCCGAGGACACCGGGGATAGAGCAGTTCCAGAAGATGAGCCCCAGAGACTTCCTGGGGACAGAGGGGATTTTATATGCCGACGAGTGGATCGAGCATATTGAGAAGATCTTTCACCAGGCCCGGATACCTGAAGATCTCCAGATACAGGCAGCAGCTGGCCAGATGCGAGATCTTGCTCATACCTGGTATCAGTCAGACCCCAGGGTGGGGGTAGTTGGACAGACCTGGGAGGAGTTCAAGGGCTTCTTCAAGAAGAGGTTCTTCCCAGATTCAGCGCTCCGAGCCTTGGAGTCGCAGTTCAAGAGCTTAGTTCAGGGGAGCCGGTCAGTAGAGGAGTACGCTGGGGAGTTCGGCCGCCTCGGCAAATTCGTAGAGAGTTTGAGCGAGACGGCGAAGGCCCAGAGGTTTCGGAAGGGTCTGATCAAGGAAGTCAAGTCCTTGACCAAGGGCAACAGGGATGCCCCTTTTGAGGAGATTTTGACAGGAGCCTTATTGGCTGAGGATGACCTTGAGCTTAGGCTCAAGAGGGGGCGAGACCCAGTTGGGGATAGCAGCAGCGGAGGACAGGCCAAGAGGCCTCACGTACAGTTTCAGCAGGCGCAGCATCAGCCTAGAGGACAGGACCGCAAGGTGCAGACTTGTGCTTACTGCAAGAGGACAGGGCACGTTTGGGAGACTTGTTATAGGAGGCAGAAGGTTTGTCTGTTCTATGGATCCGCTGCTCATCAGGTCAGGGATTGCCCTACTGTACCAATACCTGGCGGAGCACCGGGTCAGAGAGAGGGAGTTAGGCCACCTGTAGCGCAGCGCCATGCCCAGAGGGGTAGAGCTTTTGCTATGGCAGTCGAGGAGACTGACGCTGCAGGTGACGAGTTAGCAGGTTTGACCTTCTTGTTCTTCCTCCCCACTTTCATGTGTGATTTCCATTAGTACCTGCCAGGATATTATTGTGATATGCTAGATAGCGTAGTTACCCTATTCGAGACTGTGGAATCATGACCAGTAGGACAGAGTTTTGTATATTATCTTGACCTTGTTTGATTTGGGGGTTTGACCTAGCAGGAGTACGATCATCTTAATTTTGAGGACAAAGTTCTTCTAAGGGGCTTCTAACACCCAGTTTTTCCAAATAAGGGTAATTTTGAATTTTTATAATTATAATCATTTAATAATGATATTTAAATCATATTGTGATTTTTGGTGATTTTTAATCAATTTAAAACTATTTAAAATGTTGATTGGTGATTTTGATGGTTAACTAGTTAAACCCTAGTATTGCTAAGCCTAGAGACTAACCATGACCAAAGGAGCGTAGTCACGTGATTAGAATTTCATATTACCAATTTTTAGCCTAAGGGTATTTTGGTCATTTTGACAATTTTGTGAAATTGTAATTTATATTAATTAAATATTGTGCTAGTCTTTTAGTGAAGCCTTAACCTAGAAGTTAACCTAACCTAGATTAGTCATGAGGTTATAATTAAGGTTAGAACATTCCTACTAAGTGCCAAGGTTAGTAATATAGAGATATTATTAGGAAGGATATTTCCTTTTGAGATTTTTGTGAAAAGAAGCCTTAACCAATAGGAAAGCTTGGAAATTGTTGGAGGAACCTCAACCACTCATCTAAAACCCTAACCCTAATATTTTCAATAGCCATCACACATTTCCCCCCTCTATAAATGCAACACACTAACTTTTTAGCATCTTTTTAATACATTTTAATTGCCTCCTTTAGTGTTCTTCCCCGATTCCTCCCCAAATATCTAAATCAACTCCAAATTGAGCCAAATTTCTTGCATTGGAATTCCCTACTATTGAGGATGCTAAGGGAAGCTAGCTAGCAAGGTTACACAAGCATTTGGCACCCCCAAGTGAAGAGGACACCCACCCCTATTCTAGGCTTTTCATTGAGTTTTTACTCAATAGGTAAAATGCCTCTAAACCTATTAATATTGTGATTTCTCTTCATGGTTGCATGCATCTAGGTACCAGGGACCTATAGGCCAAGTTTGGTAGGAACTAGGTTTGATTTGGTGTCCGTATCGGACACGTATCTATGTTTAAATTCAAGTGTTTGGTGAAATGCCACTTAGGAATAGAAGTTTGTATTTTGTAAAACAAATTATATTTTTGGGTAGCCCTAGACTCGTAGAACACGAAACCATCTGACTGAGCACGAAACTGTGTCGTGTCCGTGTCCAAATTGGACACGAACATGCTGTGCACACCCACACACACTGTCCTGCTACCTCGTGTCCAGTTCTCACTGGACACGATACGAGATACGACCAATTTTGGTCAGCACCTAGGGGCAATGACTGACACTGTGCCCACAAAATTTGGGGAGGTATCGTTGAGTGGTTCGAGAGAAAACTCCCTCGTACTGGACTGCACGAGCACAGCACACACGCACACACTAGGCTCTGATACGGGTTTGGACACGACCTTGTGCACCACGTGGACACAATACAGACACATTAACACGTAGCCCTACTCCTAACCTAACTCTAGACATGAGCACGAGGCTCGAGGTCGGACACACGAGTCCCTAGGTTGGTCGACACCACCGCACGAGGCCTATTCTGTTCAAAGTTTCTGATACTTCTGTTCTTCGAATTTGTGACACTTGTGTCCTGTTTTTAGACACGGTAGGGACCACTTGGACATATGGGGTTGTCCCAACCTCCTGTACACTTAGTTCTTCCTGTTGGTTTCAAGTTTTCCTTTTTAATTTGGTTTCGAATTCATATGTTTAATGTGAATCTCTGATACTCTGAGTGCAGTGCACATTTTAGGGATTTTAGCTGAGTTCTTTTGGTTTTAAATGATAGATTATATATATATATATATCTGTGTGTGTGTGTGTGTGTGTGTGTGTGTGTGTGTGTGTGTGTGTGTGTGAATGTCTGTAATGTGTGTGCATTTGATAAAGATCAATGGTGATAGAGTTTTGTGTATGGTTGACGTTTTCGAAATCCATGTGGTACTTGGTTAGTTCCAGATTTCAGAATTAAGGGTTGGTAGTGGTTAAATTTTAGGTTTTGATTTGGGGTTATAGTTTAGAGGTGATCTTCTTGGGATGATTAGGTTGTCCTCAAGTTCCAGTAACTGAGTTAATGTTTGATCAATTCATGAGATCTCGAGATTTGAGTATTGTTTGGGTTCATTTTAATGAAGGGGACTGGAAACCTGAGAATGGGGTTTCCAGTTTTTGGTTTTCAAATTTCAGTAGGTTGTAGACATGAACTGTTAGTTATATAACCTGAGATTGATATGGGATTTGGTTATGAGGTTTAGGAGTTTGTAATCATTTGAACTGAACCTGTTTTACCTTTCCCCCTGTCACACTGGTTCCTGTTAGACAAAACTATACAGGGTGTTCTCCTCTACACACACCCTCACACCCTTCCCTATTACCCTATTAGCATACACATTCGCACATTTGGTTGGCTTGGTATGACCTGACTTGGCTTTGCCCTGCTTAGCCACTGCAGTAACAATGCAACAGAGAGATTACAGCAGCAGTAGGAGTAGCATTGTTTCCCTTTCCCATTTTCCTGTTTTCTTTCCTCCTTTCTTCCCTTCTTTATAATTGAAATTGATATGATTGATAATGACCTGAGATTGGCTCACTCACTCACTCACTATCCTCTTCCACATTGAACTATTGTACACATGTATACACACATAACTACACTAAAATATGAGATTTCATTCCTACACATTTCTGAGAATGATATGTTAACTATGGATTTATTTTCTGAGAATGTTAAACTGAAATAGGGAGTTGAAATTGTAAACTGAACTGAGATACATATCCACACCACTGTTTGCCACACATACTGTTTTAAAACTGTCACACATTTTTCTTACTGATTTCTGATGTTTGCACACCCAAATCAGAAATGGACTGAGAGTTACACATGTTTTAGAACTGAGGTTTACATTCAATATTATATGCATGATGTGGGCTCTAGAGTTCAGTCCTAGTATATGTTGTATTGTGGTTCAATCAAACCTTCTCTTTGAGTATAAGAACACTTGGTACCTACAGACCTATCTAATAGTTCAGATGTGATAAGCAGTCCTTAATTGGATTTGGTGCCCATCCTTCCATACCTAGTATCAACATTTAACTTTCAGTCTAAATGGTCAAGTTGGATGACCAGTACCCTACATTGCTAATATATGCCACTAATATAAATCCTGCCCCATAAACTAATGTTCAGTTCATATGATGCAAGGTAGTGAGACAATACATGTATGCATGTAAGCTATGAATATAATGTATGTATGTACCTCTCTATGTATATATCTAAATATATATATATATATATATATATATATATATATATATATATATATATATATATATATATATAGATATGCATCTATGTATAAACCTATGTGGGTATGTGCCTATGTATATATATCTATGTACCTATATATTTATGAATGAATGCAAAAATGTATGTATCTATGTATATATGAAATATGAATGTAAGGTAGTTGCCTTCATATATGCATATATTGTGATGAATATATGCATATAGGCAATAGAATGAAATGGAGCATGGTTAAAGAATATTGTATGATGCAAGGTAGATACAATATTATATGCATGATTATATCCAAATAAATGCAAGCATGTATGTGTGAAATATGAATGCATAGATGAATATATACTTCTAGATATGGTATGTGTGTTCTTTGTGACTTGTGAGTGTGCTTGGTTGTTAGCCTAGGCTTGGTTAGGCCTAGTGAGACTTGACTGGACTAGGATCGACCTAGTTGACTAGTGTAATTGACCAGGTTGACTTAGAGTTGACTTTGACCTAG
This sequence comes from Iris pallida, assembly GCA_029216955.1. Taxonomy (NCBI): domain Eukaryota; kingdom Viridiplantae; phylum Streptophyta; class Magnoliopsida; order Asparagales; family Iridaceae; genus Iris; species Iris pallida. Next base: position 37,623,424 of record JANAVB010023800.1, on the reverse strand, counting down.
ATTGACCTAGAAATCATGTAGATTGCATTGTAAACTTCATTTACCTTTTTTTAAACACATTATAATCCATACTGCTTTATTTAGGACACTGTGACTCGGGTGCGGACATCTGATATTTTACTACTCTTTTCAGAGTAGCAGGCGAGTACATTCTCTGATAGTTCTTTCATTTACTTGTCAATTACTGTATTTCAGTTCTAGTTAGCTGTATATGATTCTCTGTTATAAACACGTATTGTTATTTTTGAATCCATGTATGCGACACACATACTTACTCGTCTTACCTCTATTATTTGAATCACCATACGAATCACCATTCGAATCACCCTATTCGTACCTTCATATGCTGGTTGGACTTGTATTCGTCTTATGTATTGGATTATGGATTCATTTGTATTAGACTGGGCAAGAAAATACTGATTAGACATGTAGACATATCCCCCTATTCGAATCACCTCTCTGTGAATAATATTTAAACGATAGCCATCCCTCATCTGATCAGTGAGTGGTGTGACGTATTACCTATAATCGTTTATATGTCGATCTCGGTATTTTAAAACACACTTGGAGAATTTATTCGAATCATTGTTTGACTACTATTCGAATCACTATTCGTATCACCTTATTCGAATCACCTTATTAGAACAATGATTAGAATCACATTCGACTCATCTTGTATTAGACTCACATTGGGATTACACTCGACTTATATTGTACTGTCTGAACTCATTATATTACTCTAGTTCAGCTAGATCTTATTTTACAGTCTTCATTGCTATGTTTCTCTTCTTGTTTAGTTACTTACTTTCTTTGTACTTTATCTGTCTCTCTATACCATCACCTAAAAATTAAACTGCCATATTCATCCATACAACTGTCTATAACTGCTTTATAGTTCTCTGTCATTTACTTGGAATTTCTTGATGATTTGTACTCGCTTCCGTCCTGACTGGACCTGTTGAAAATATTACAGATGATTGCCCTGAGGACATTTGCCCTACTTGCCTTGGAGCAGGAGATGGCTTAGCTACCTTTGGCCCCGACACTCAGGAGTGATCGGGAGACTAGCTAGTAGACTTGGTTTATTTTTTATGTTTTAGAACTTGAATTGTAATAACTTGAGATACGAGTTTGTATTTGAGTTTGTTTGAGATATTATTATTTAGTAGTTTATAAATGTTGTTATTTAGTTTTTAGTTATAAACTTCTGTGTTATCTTATCGTGCTTAGGCTGTGATTGAGATTTCATTATATCTATACTTGTCCTCCGTTCGGAGTTGAGATATTGACAAGTATATTATATAATTGCGTGAGTTGTTGATTAGATAGTAACCTAGGACAACATTCTACCGCCGACACTGCGGCGTAGGCTGGACGTACCCACTTCTCGTGCCCTTACTCTAGGGTACGGGTTGTGACACGGCCCATGCAGGTCGACGTTAATATTGTTGGGTTACATGACTGTGCCCAACAAGCCTGCATATTGGAATTGGAATATCTCATCCAGAACTACTACTACCTCCTTGACTTCCAATCTTATTGAAAATTCCTTGATTATTTAATATACCTCATATCTAGTCTTTCCTAATATCAACTTATCTTCCTCATTCCAACAGTATGCATTTAAGAAGCGGACGTACTTCTGCCTTGGCCCTCACATCTGGTGAAGAGGCTACTCCGGAGGGACAGAATCCTCTAATGACTCCAGCAACACCATACCAGCCGGGACAGTCGCAGCCTACCACGACACCGCCGACGGAGTACCCAGAGATAGTAGCACCCCAGGCAGTCAGGCATGCAGCCAAGCTGGACAGACCACTACCATGCCACCGGAAGGGAATATACCACTGCCTCTACCATCACCATTCCCTCAGCAGTTTCCCCCACAGTCGGGACCTCAGATGCCTCCACCACCGACTGATGGGAGCCCTACTTCTCAGTTTATGTACGCCATGATGCAGGCTCAGTAGCAGCAGACTGAGCTGATGAGACAGACAATGATGGCAGCATTGGCTAGACCTCCACCACCACCCCTAGTACCAGCACCAGTACCGGCTCTGCATACCTATGAAGGCTATATCAAGAATTTTACAGATATGAACCCCAAGGCCTTTAGAGGGACGGAGAAGCCACTAGAGGTGTCATAGTGGCTTATCAGTACAGAGAAGCTACTAAAGGCATCCCAGTTGCCAGCTCGAGATTGGATGACAGCAGTGGACCTACTATTAGAAGATAATGCTCTCCACTGGTGGAAGGTGGAAGAGAGACGATTAGGCACCGGAATCACCTGAAAGCAGTTCTATGATGCATTTTATGAGAGATTCTTCCCTATTCATGTTCGAGATGGTCTCTATGACCAGTTCCTCCATCTGAAGCAAGGGAATATGACAGTTGATGAGTATGACTCAGAGCTCAATCGCTTGAGTCAATTTGGTGCGGGATTGATTCCGACAAAGTTAGAGAAGGCGAGGAGATTTCACCAGGGGCTGGCACCAGAGCTTAAGTCTTATACGACTACCCAGTCTCGAGTCTCTTATTCAGCTGTCTTGGAAGAAGCTCGTGCTCAGGAGATTCTTCGCAAAGAGCAGCAGCAGACATCGAGATGCCATACATCAGCAGTTATACCAGCCCGAGCCACGCAGGGAGGACCTATCAGGAGGACCACAGGATAGTACCAGTAGAGGACTACTCCCTACCAGAAGCCCACTTGCCTCTATTGTGGGAAGCAAGGGCATATCAAAGATGACTGTTGACTTCGTTTGGGTTTATGTATGAGATGTGGATCAGGACAGCATTTGGCCAGAGATTGTCCTGAGCAGCAGGCTCTAGTTCAGGCACATCAGGCCCAGAGGCCTATAGCCCCAGCACCTCGTCCACCATTACCACCACAGACAGCACAGTACCACAAGGCCAGAGCTCAAGGCCCGGGACAGAACCATGGAAAGGCATTTTCCCTAGCTGTTGAAAATGTAGAGATAGAGGCAGAGGTCATAGCAGGTTTGGTTTTAGTTGCATCTTTTCCTGCTATTACATTATTTGATACTGGAGCCACACATTAATTTATAGCCTCTAGTTTTGCCACTAGATACAGCATTCCTATCACACCCTTAGCTAAAAATATTAAAATCCTTACTAGAGGAGGAGTTGTACCTGTTAGTGGTGTTTGTAGACTTTGTCCGGTAGTGATAAGTGGCAGAGAGATGATAGCACGACTTCTTGTATTTCCTATGCCGACATTTGATGTGGTACTTAGAATGGACTGGTTGAGCCAGCATTTCGCTCTCATAGACTGCCATATGAGCATAATTATCTTTAGACCACCAAATACGGCAGAGTTTGAGTTCACCAAAGAAGACGGAGAGAGTTGTGATGCAACCGCATCGGGGACTCATATGATGATGCATGACACCCTTCAGCACCCTATTATCACCGAATTCGAGGATGTATTCCCCGAGGAACTGCCAGGACTGCCACCTGACCGAGATATTGAGTTTTCTATTGAGCTTATTCCGAGAGCTGAGCTTATTTCATCTCGAGTATATCGCCTGGCACCCAAGGAGTTGGTAGAGATGAAGACGCAGATTGACGACTTATTGGAGAAGGGCTTTATTCGTGCTAGTGCATCACCGTGGGGAGTACCCGTTCTTTTCGTGCCTAAGAAAGATAGGACAGTGCACATGTGCATCGACTACAGAGCATTGAATGCAGTGACGGTGAAGAACAAATATCTCTTGTCGCGTATAGACGATCTATTTGATCAACTAAGTGGAGCAAAAGTATTCTCCAAGATTGACTTACGATCGGGCAATCACCAATTGAAGGTTCGGAAGGAAGACATTGCAAAGGCGGCCTTTCGACCGAGGTATGGACACTACGAGTTCTTGGTCATGCCTTTCGGTTTGACCAATGCTCCCGCAGTCTTCATGAATTTAATGAACAAGATATTTCACCAGTACTTGGACAAATTTGTAGTAGTCTTTATAGATGATATCTTGATTTACTCCAAGAGTCAAGAGGAACATGAGCAGCACCTACGGATAGTTTTGGAAACGTTGAGTGTAAGCCCACTTCCCAATTTTTTTAATTTTTTTAATTTTATTTGTTTATGATTAATTTTATGGCCATTGTGAGTCATGTCAAAGCTTGTCGGTGGGCTATGACCATATTAAGGTCATATGACCTCTAGATAGCTTATATATGTATTATTTAGCTATTTTATATTTTTCTACAATTTTTGGATATTTGTAGGTATTTAATATTTAAGGTTTTATTATTTTTAAGGACTTTTAGGATTTACTGTAAGGTCATACAGGGGTATTTTGGGACGCAATATTTTTATTTGGGCTCTAAATGACTAAAAATATTTTCTAGAATATTTTAGAATTTTTCTGGATTTTTTAGAATTTTTCGAAATTTTTATATAATTAAAACCTATAGAATTTGTATTTTATAGGCTTTGGGAATTTACTGTGTGGTCAAATGATGATATTTTGTGTTAAAAATATTTTATTTAGATTCTAGACACTTAGAAATATTTTCTAGAATTTTCTAGAATTTTTCTGGATTTTTCTGCAATTTATTTTGATTTATTCGGACTTAAAATGATTTTTAAATGATTTTCTGAATTAAATAATTAATAACCCAGAATTTTACCCACGGGGGGCCCACCTGTCGGCGCCCAGCTGAACCGCCTCTCTCTCCTGTATATATATAGTATTATATTCGAAACCCTAGTAAAATTTCAGCCGCCTTTTTGAAAGAGAGTTCTAGTAGAGATCTCGACTTCCCGAAGCGATTCCTGCCAACTCCGATGTGCTTTTCGCGCACTGTTTTTTTGTTGGAAGCGTATTGAGGTATAGTTTCGGAATATCAAATTTATTTTTGTAATTTCTGAACCTAAATTTCTGGAAAATGCGTAGAGTGTCGGTTGTCCGAAACTTGACACGTTTCGGTGTTTTCGAGATTCCGGGAGAACCAGAAATCGAAATCACGAACCGTTTAAAGTTTCGGAAGGCTAACACAGAGCCCTACGACATATATTTTAACCAAAAATTATTTCGTTCATTTATTATTTTATTTATTCTGTTGAACTCAGAACTGATCGGTTGATCCCCGTTTTGGTCACGATTAGCCATAACGGCGATATCTTTTGACCAAAGCGTGATTTTGAGGCACGGTCAATTCCAGCGCACTCGCGACACTGAAATCTACCAAGATTCACTTTCAAAATCTAGAGTTCATAGCGTTTGACCAAAAAGTCAACGGTACGTCTCGATTTGCGTGCCATGGTTTCCAAAATTGAGAAACATGACTTTTGATGGCCAAACTTGTATGTTTAGATTATATTCAGATTATTATTAGGTTAAATTAAGTTTTTAAGTGAATTATTATAGAATTAATTATTATTAAATTAGTAACCCAACTAGCCACTATTTAGAACTAGAACATTAGAATTAATTTGTGGTTTTCGTGCACTGTTTGTGGTGCGATGTATGTTATAGGTTGACAGCTTCTAGATCGACTTTCCTTCACCCTCGGCTTGTGACTACGGTTTGTGCAAGGACCTCAGGCAAGTGCACTTTCTGATTGCTTTTTGATTCATAATAGTCTTTTCATTTCATGCTTATACATATGTCTTGCTGCTTGTTGACACGCTCGTCACACGGAGTAGTTGGGAGGGAAAATACTAAGTAAATACATGAACAAACCCAATTTCATTACTGAACGATAGCTAAGTCATACACACTCACGTATGATTTAGCCGTACCATTACTGAATGATAGCCATCGTATGATGTGCCGTATTAGCCCAGTCGTTCACGTATTAAAAGGTATTTAACACCACATAGGTAGATGTCTTTTATTTTTTCCTTTTACTTTTCTACAGTGCCATGTTATCAGTTTTCTTACTAGCTTTTATATTCCATATGTTATTTTCATGTCTTGTCAATTCTATTGTGTTTTTGCATTGTCGTCGGTTTGTGTACTTGTTCCATTCCTGACTGGAAAATAATATTTTTCAGGATTAGCCGCGATCACTGTAGCATTAGGAAGGCTTGGGTATGCTGAGGTCGGCCTAGAAATAGAAAGCAATTGTATCAATTTCATTAATTATAAAATCTTGTATTTCCTTTAATTTTAAATGATATAAATGTTGTAATAAATTTTAAAATATGAATGAGCAATAATGTTTATTTTGAGCAATTATTTTTGCGGGCTTGACAGCGTTCTACCACCGACTCTGCGGCGTAGGCTGGCTTGGACACGTCTCGTATCCGAAAAACGGGTGCGGGTCGTGACATTAAGGAATGAGCGACTTTTCGTGAAGCATAGCAAGTGTGATTTCTTTCTCAAAGAGGTATCATTTCTTGGTCATATTGTTACAGGTGATGGTATATCAGTGGACCCAGAGAAGATCACAGCAGTCAAATCATGGCCCGCTCCCACATCAGCTTCAGAGGTAAGAAGTTTCCTCGGACTTGCGGGTTACTACCGACGGTTCGTAGAAGATTTCTCTCGAATAGCGGGGCCTATGACTCGATTAACTTGTAAAGATCAGGAGTTTATATGGATAGACGAGTGTTAAGCTGCATTTGACGAGTTTAAGAAACGATTGACCACAGCACTGATCTTGACACTACCATCGGGCCCGGAAGGATTTGTGATCTACAGCGACGCATCCGAAAAAGGATTAGGATGCGTATTGATGCAGCACGATCGTGTAGTAGCATATGCATCACGACAGTTGAGGGTACACGAAAAGAATTATCCGACCCACGATCTAGAACTCGCAGCGGTTATCTTTGCTTTGAAACTATGGAGACACTACTTGTACGGCGAGAAGGTTGATATCTACACTGATCATAAGAGCCTCAAGTACGTGTTCACACAAAAAGATTTGAATATGCGACAGCGACGTTGGTTGGAGATGATGAAGGATTACAAGATCGAGCTTCATTATCATCCGTGCAAGGCTAATGTCGTGGCAGACGCATTAAGCCGTAAGCCCATGGCACACTTTTTGACCACACAGAAGGAATTGATTAGAGACTTGGAGCAACTTGGTATTGAGGTAGTATTGCCTAGAACAGACAGCGTATTAGCCAACCTCCAAGTGCAATCATCATTGGTAGAGCGCATCAAGGCAGCATTGCCCAATGATGCTAGATTTCGACGGCTCAGAGAGAGGACTGAAGCAGGAGAGCAGACGGGATTGCGGATCCACCCCGATGGGACATTGCGATGCGGGGATCGCATTTATGTTCCCAATGGAGAGCTACGTCAGGAGCTTATGGCAGAGGCTCACAGTTCGACTTACTCTATTCATCCCAAAGGAACCAAGATGTACCGCGACTTACGACAGTATTATTGGTGGCATAAAATGAAGCGAGAAATAGCTCGTTTCGTTGCCAAGTACTTGGTATGTCAATAAGTGAAGGCGGAGCACCAGAGGATGGCCGGATTATTGCAGTCGTTACCCATTCTCGAGTGGAAGTGGGAGCACATTACTATAGATTTTGTCACAGGTTTTCCTCGAAGTCCTAGGGGACGTGACGCAGTGTGGGTGATTGTGGATAGACTTACCAGGTCAGCCCATTTTTTACCTTTTAAAGTGGGCCAGTCGATAGAGGTATTGACAAAAATGTATATGGAGCAGATTGTGAGATTGTACGGTGTGCCTGTTAGTATCGTGTCAGACCGTGACTCGAGATTCACCTTGCATTTTTTGAGGAGTATGCAAGAGAGTTTGGGCACCGATTGAAGTTTAGCACGGCATACCATCCGCAGACAGACGGCCAGTTGGAACATACTATTCAGACACTAGAGAATATATTGAGAGCATACATGCTTGACTTTGGCGGTTCATGGGAGGACCATCTCCGTCTTATTGAATTTTTCTACAATAATAGCTATCAAGCGAGCATTCAGATGGCTCCGTTTGAAGCGTTGTATGATAGGAAGTGTCGATCTCCTATTTGTTGGAGCGACATAGGAGAGCGACATCTATTGGGTCCCGAGTTGGTCTTGAGCACAGTGGAGATAGTAAAAAAAATTCAGGGCCACCTGCGAGCAGCGCAGGATCGTCAGAAGCAGTGGGTAGATAATCGTCGTCGGCCCTTGGAATTCAAAGAAGGAGACCATGTGTTCTTGAAGTTATCGCCCACTAGAGGCACGATTCGATTTGGAGGACGTGGCAAATTGAGTCCAAGGTACATCAGGCCTTTCGATATCTTAGAATGTGTTGGAGAGGTTGCCTATAGATTGGCCTTGCCACCGCCGCTAGAGGGAGTGTATGACGTATTCCATGTATCTCAGCTGAGGAGGTACGTGGCGGATAGCAATTATGTGCTTGATCACTCCGAGATCACAGTTGGACCGAGCTTGTCGTACGAAGAGCAACCGGTAGGCATTCTTGATCGTCGAGTGAAGGTGTTGCGGAATCAATCTATTCCATTGGTTCGCGTGGCATGGAAGCATCACTCGCCAGGGGAGTCTACTTGGTAGCGCGAGGACGACATCCAAAACTGCTACCCGTATTTGTTCGAAGACGAATGTATGTCTTACATTTTACGCTCGTAAATTACTATCAATTTCCTTTTATTTCATTTGATCCCCCGACCTTAGTTTAATTTCGAGGACAAAATTTTCTTTAAGTTGGGTAGGATGTAAACCCCCAATATTTTTCTAACTATTTTAGTAATTTAAAAATTTATATTTGCTATAATATTTAGAATTAAAGAAGTAGTTGGTATATATGTATGTAAATATAAATATATATAAAATATGTATGATTGTGTTGTATGATATTTTAATTGATACTAAATCTAGCCTAAAATTTTTACAAAATTTTTTGGGTACTTATTTACAATTTATAGGATTTTTCTTGTGAATATATATATATATATATATATATATATAAGTGAAAAAAAGCTGACATTGTAGCATTGCTACAGTGCCTCATTGAACCCGCGCATAGGCGCTCAGCCGAGAGCAAATAGGAAGGGAACGAAAATTCTTAAGATTTAAATTCCATCAAATCTTTACCCTAAAAATCTAAGAAAATTTTGCCATATCTTTAAGGAGATTCTCCACGATAATTACCCATACCAAAATCGAATCGGATTAAATCCCAAACATGGATTTAAATCCTGATATATTTACCTAGCCGCGAGTAGGGTTATTGCTAAAAACCCCCATCAAAAACTCCACCCCGAACTCCATGAGACCTCAGGAGCCATCCCGACACTCGTGCGCCCCTTCCTGGTCGCCTGAGCGTCGCCGTCGATGGTCGCACCGCCGAGGAGGAGGCCGGCCGACCGTCTGAAACAGGGGACACCCTATTTCGACGCTCATAGGTACCCCTTTATCGAACCCAATATCATTTCGATTTCTCGATGATTTTTTGAACTACCACCTCATAGACGAAGACAACATAACCCTCTTTGACACCCTATAAGGAGATTGGAAACTAACCGCTAGAGCGTGCAGAAAAATTTGCACGAACTAGAGCAAAAACTGCTCGAAAAACTGTGATAGGAGGATGCCAAAACCACAACTTAGAAGCCGATTTTCGAACAGAATACTAGGATTACCGAGGAACTATTTGAAGGCAGTTGTAGTTAACATAACCAAGATTAAATTGCAACTTGTAGATCTATATTTCGATTTCTGTGTAAGAATTAAATTAATGCTAAACTTGTGCGAAAAATGGTTTTCAGAATAGTTAATTTCAGAGAATTTTCCGCGATACGATGTGTGCCCCGACAAACCGAGCGACGTGGCCGCACACTATACGCATCGAAAGGCGCGTATGGACGTTGCCGAAGTGTGGGAACTGACGGAACTCAGTTTCGTCGTGTGCGTGCGACGAAATCAATCCGTATCCGTCAAGATATCCCGTATCGCCAATTTGCAAACTTTGCCCTAACTTCATGTACAGTCGTCGATTCGAATTGAAACTTGTGCCAACATGTCCAAATTGAAATTCTGGTCCTGTGTGCCAAGTTTGGTTCGATTCTGAGAAGTTCGAATCGGAACCCTTTTTTTGGCGGGCCTGCGACCCACTCAAACGGGCGATTTTGTACACGGCTCATCGGAATCCAAAACTGGACATACCGTTGAGTTTCTCTCCTCAAACTGAATTCGTAGACATGTAGTTTGATGACTTTAGAGACCATAGACTTTGGCACGTGTTTTGGTACAAAGCGGGTCCAACGGCGGACATCGTTTTGACCCAAAATTATGATTTTGCCCCTGTTCTAGAATTAGACTTTTGGATAGGCATTTCCTTGGTATATCTTTTACACCGAGTGCATTTTTTATGTTTGTTTCGGCGTTCGGAGTTGTTTGGAGATTGTGACGTTTCTTGGCTGACATTATGATTTCCTGGACTTGCCATCTTGCACCATCAGACAAGATACCTTGCCACCTTACTCTGTGATTATTATAATTCTTACTTTCTGTTGTTATTTTCAGCATTTCTTATTTCTTGATATTTGAACTATGTGTCCAAGTCACACTTGGGTGCAAGTGACTCTATCGGTCGTTTTTCTCGCTTTATTTATTTTTTTTGTATTGACTTACTCTAGTGACTACCCATGGATGATGAGGTATTGGTATATCTCGTACGGCCTTGATACTTTCTTTAGCACGTGATGTAAGTCACATGTAGGACACGTATTCGCGTAGTCGACTGGCCACCGATACGTATGGAGCATGCGACGGATAGGGGTAACTGCCAATAGAATTGCATGCTAGAAGACTTAGCGTTTACTAGAGGTACATGTCAGTCATGGAGATGATGATACTAGGCATTGGGTAGGGAGAACAATACCTGACGTATGGGCTTCGATTGCACATCCCTTGTAACCCGGAAGCTCCGCTGGAGATACGGGTATATTTAGCCTCTCAGGTTGGCCACTGTCATTCTTGGAACGTCATGCGCTTCGTCACTGGTGCCCAAGAAGGGACTATACCGGATCCTATTTTCAGCCAGGACTCATGCGTCGAAGGATTGTATCTCAACTGCATATTCACAGTAGAATGGTCAGGACCCGATTGCATGCATACCTTTTTCTCTCATTATATTATCACAGTTTATATGGCATGGTGTTTTCTTGTATCTTGCTACGTCCCTCTGAGGACCTGGTTATCTCTCCAGGGCTAGACGATTTTCCACAGGAGTACGGAGCGACGTTGGAGCTATCATACATCGATGACGAGGCAGTACCTTTTGACTTCTAGACTATACCTTATCTGAGACAGTTGTAGACATTATTTTACATCTCTTTTCTTTCTATTTGCGGAGGTTGGACTCCGATCTTGTGAGACTATTTTTCATAGCTGTTTGGAGTGAGTATGTTCACCCGGCTATCTTTTGATGCTCTTATTTATTTATTTGGACTCTATTATCTTCAGTGTTAAGCTGTGATAAGATTAGATTATATTATTCTGGCCTATGATTATTTTATGTACAGCTTATGTGCATATATGAGGATTCCATATATTAGAATATTCTTCGTACATGTACAGCTGGCATGTTCACGTGCTTGGTCCTATGTATTTTGGAACTGGGGCGTTACATATTGTACCGTATTTCAGTTAGCATCAATTATTTATACACATTTTCACCATTTTATGAGCATTTGATACATTATTTTGGTTAGAAATTATTTTTTTATAGCCGTTTCCACAATTCGACGCTATTTTTTTTTATAATATTTTGGTTAGAATCAGGCATTTGTACTCGGTTTCACCAAATTAAACCCATTCTATACCATATTTTGATTAAAATAATCCTCCAATACTCGTTTTGACAGTTGTATGTCCATTTTGCACTATATTTTCGTTAGAATCATCCATCTATACTCGTTTTTACCATTGCATGACTACTTTATACCATATTTCAGTTATAATTACACATCTAATACTCGTTTTCGTCGTTGTATACTTATATTATTTTGTGTTTCAATTAGAATCAATTATTTATACTCGTTTTCACCGTTTTACGAGCATTTGATTAATTATTTCGGTTAGAAATTATATTTTCATACCCGTCGCCATAATTCGACGACACTTTTTTTATCATATTTTGGTTAAAATCATGCATTTATAGTCGATTTCACCAATTTACTCCCATTCTATACGATATTTCGATTAAAATAATACATCTATACTCATTTTCATCGTTGTACGTCCATTTCATACCATACTTCCGTTAGAATCACCCATTTATATTCATTTTTACCATTGTATGACTACTTTATACCATATTTTGTTATAATTACCCATCTAATACTCATTTTCGTCATTGTATGCTCATACTATATCATATTTCAGTTAGAATCAATTAGTTATACACGTTTTCACCATTCTATGAGCATTTAATACATATTTCGGTTAGAAATAACATTTCTATACTCGTTTTCACAAATCTACGCAACTTTCTTACCATATTTTGGTAAGAATCACACATTTGTACCCACTTTCATCAATTTACTAACATTTCTAAATCATATTTTGATTAAAATAACCATCCTATACTCGTTTTTACCGTTGTACGTCCATTTTATTCTATATTTTTGTTAGAATCATCCATCTATACTCGTTTTTACCATTGCACGACTACTTTATAATATATTTTGGGTACAATTAAATATTTTATACTCGATTTCATCATTGTATGCTTAAACTGTTTAGTATTTCAGTTAGAATCAATTTTTTATACTCATATTCACCATTCTACGAGCATTTGATACATTATTTTGTTTAGAAATAACATTTTTGTACCCGTTTCCACAATTATATGCCACTTTGTTTTACCATATTTTGCTTAGAATCATGCATTTATACTCGGTTTAACCAATTTACACCATTCTATACCTTTTCGATTAAAATAACCCTCCTATACTCGTTTCTACCGTTGTACTGCCAATTTACACCATATTTTTGTTAGGATCGCCCATCTATATTCGTTTGTACCATTGTACGACTGCTTTATACCATATTTCGGTTGTAGTTATCCATCTAATACTCATTTTCATCGTTGTATGCTCATACTGTAGCATATTTCAGTTAGAATTAATTATTTATACTCGTTTTCACCATTCTACGAGCATTTGATACATTATTTCATTTAGAAATAACATTTTTACTCCTTTCCACAAATCTACTCCACTTTCTTACCATATTTTGGTAAGAATCACACATTTGTACTCGGTTTCACTAATTTACACCCATTTCTAAACCACATTTCGATTAAAATAACTATCCTATACTCGTTTTTTACCGTTGTACGTCCATTTTACACCATATTTTCGTTAAAATCACCCAACTATACTCGTTTTTACCATTGCACGACTACTTTATCCTATATTTCGATTACAATTAACATTTGCATACCCGATTTCGTTATTGTATGCTCATATTGTACAGTATTTCATTTAGAATCAATTATTTATACTCATTTTCATAATTCTACGAGCATTTGATACATTATTTCATTTAGAAATAACATTTTTGTACCGGTTTCTATGATTATATGCCACCTTTTTTTACCATATTTTGGTTATAATCATGCATTTATACTCGGTTTTACCAATTTACTCTAATTCTATACCTTTTTCGATTAAAATAACCTTCCTATACTCGTTTCTACAGTTGTACAGCCAATTTATACCATATTTTTGTTAGAATCGTCCATCTATAATCGTTTGTACCATTGTGTGACTGCTTTATACCATATTTTGGTTGTAGTTATCCATCTAATACTCGTTTTCATCGTTGTATGCTCATACTGTACCGTCTTTCAATTAGAATCAATTATTTATACACGTTTTTACCATTCTACCAGCATTTGATACATTATTTCGGTTAGAAATTATATTTTTATACCTATTTCCACAATTCGACGCCATTTTTTACAATATTTTGGTTAGAATCATGCACTTGTACTCAGTTTCACCAATTTACTCCCATTCTATACCATATTTCCATTAAAATAACCCTCCAATACTCATTTTCACAGTTGTACGTCCATTTTGCACTTTATTTTCGTGAGAATCACCCATCTATACTCATTTTTACCATTGTATGACTACTTTATACCATATTTCTATTATAATTACCCATCTAATACTCGTTTTCGTCGTTGTATACTTATACTATTTCGTACTTCAATTAGAATCAATTATTTATACTCATTTTTACCATTTTACGAGCATTTAATTAATTATTTTGGTTAGAAATTATATTTTCATACCCGTTTCCACAACTCGATGCCACTTTTTAATCATATTTTGGTTAGAATCATGCATTTGTAGCCGATTTCACCAATTTACTCACATTCTATACCATATTTCGATTAAAGTCACCCATCCATACTCGTTTTCACTGTTATACGTCCGTTTCGTACCATACTTCCGTTAGAATAACCCATTTATACTCGTTTTTACCATTGTACAACTATTTTATACCATATTTTGTTATAATTATCCATCTAATACTCATTTTCGTCATTGTATCCTCATACTATATCGTATTTCAGTTAGAATCAATTAGATATAATCATTTTCACCATCCTACGAGCATTTGATACTTTATTTCTGTTTTTATACTCATTTCCACAAATCTACGCCATTTTTTTACCATATTTTGGTAAGAATCAAGTATTTGTACTCGGTTTCACCAATTTGCTCCCGTTCTATACTATATTTTGATTAAAATAACCCTCCTATACTCGTTTTCACCATTATACGCCCTTTTTACACTATATTTTCGTTAGAATCATCCATCTATACTCGTTTCTAGTATTGTAGGACTACTTTATACTATATTTCGGTTATATTTACCCATCTAATACTCCTTTTCATCATTGTATTCTCATACTATACCGTATTTCAGTTACAATCATTTATTTATGCATGTTTTCACCATTCTACGAGCATTTGATACATTATTTCGGTTGGAAATAATACTTTTACACCCGTTTTCACAAATCTATGCCACTTTTTTACCATATTTCGGTAAGAATTACGCATTTATACTCGGTTTCACCGATTTACTCCCATTTCTAAACCATATTTCGATCAAAATAACCATCCTAGACTCGTTTTCACCGTTGTACGTCCATTTTGTACCATGTTTTTATTAGAATCACCCATCTATACTCGTTCTTACTATTGTACCAGTACTTTATACCATATTTTCGTTACAATTAACAATTTTATACCCAATTTCATCATTGTATGCTCATACTGTATAGTATTTCAGTTAGAATCAATTATTTATACTCGTTTTTACCATTCTACGAGCATTTGATACATTATTTCCTTTAGAAATAATATTTTTGTACCTGTTTCCATAATTCTGTCACTTTTTTACCATATTTTGGTTAGAATCATATATTTATACTCGGTTTCACCAATTTACTCATATTTTATATCTTTTTCGATTAAAATAACCCTCATATACTCTACTCGTTTTTACCGTGGTACAGCCAATTTACACCATGTTTTCGTTTGGATCGCCCATATATACTCGTTTGTACAATTGCACGATGACTTTATACCGTATTTTGGTTGTAGTTTCTCATCTAATACTCATTTTCATCGTTGTATGCTCATACTATACCATATTTTACTCCATTCTATACCTTTTCGATTAAAATAACCCTCCTATACTCGTTTCTACCGTTGTACTGCCAATTTACACCATATTTTTGTTAGGATCGCCCATCTATACTCGTTTGTACCATTGCACGACTGCTTTATACCATATTTCGGTTGTAGTTATCCATCTAATACTTATTTTCATCGTTGTATGCTCATACTGTAGCATATTTCAGTTAGAATCAATTATTTATACTTGTTTTTACCATTCTACGAGCATTTGATACATTATTCGGTTAGAAAAAATATTTCTATACTCGTTTCCACAAATCTATGCCACTTTCTTACCATATTTTGGTAAAAATCACGCATTTGTACCCGATTTCATCGCTTTACTCCCATTTCTAAACTATATTTCGATTAAAATAACCATCATACACTCATTTTTACCGTTATACGTCCATTTTATACCATATTTTTGTTAGAATCACCCATCATACTCGTTTTTACCATTACATGACTACTTTATACCATATTTTGCTTACAATTAAAAATTTTATACCCGATTTCATCATTGAATGTTCATATAGTACAGTATCTCAGTTAGAATCAATTATTTATACTCGTTTTCACCATTCTAAGAGCATTTGACATATTATTTTATTTAGAAATAACATTTTTGTACCCGTTTCCACAATTCTGTGCCACTTTTTTCCCATATTTTGGTTAGAATCATGTATTTATACTCAGTTTCACCAATTTACTCCCATTTTATACCCTTTTTGATTAAAATAACCCTCTTATACTTATTTTTATCGTGGTACAGCCAATTTACACCATATTTTCATTAGGATCGTCCATCTATACTTATACTATTTCGTATTTCAATTAGAATCAATTATTTATACTCGTTTTTTTCCATTTTACGAGCATTTGATTAATTATTTCGGTTAAAAATTATATTTTTATACCCATTTCCTCAATTCGATGCCATTTTTTTATTATATTTTGGTTAGAATCATGCATTTGTAGTCGGTTTAACTAAATTACTCCCATTCTATTCCATATTTCGATTAAAATAATCCATCTATATTTATTTTCACCGTTGTACGTCCATTTCATACCATACTTCCGTTATTATCACCCATTTATACTCGTTTTTACTATTGTACGACTATATTATACCATATTTCATTATCATTATCCATCTAATACTCGTTTTCGTCTTTGTATGCTCATACTATATCGTATTTGAGTTAGAATCAATTAGTTATACTCGTTTCCACCATTCTACGAGCATTTAATACATTATTTTGTTTAGAAATAATATTTTTGTACCCGTTTCCACAATTATGTTCCACTTTTTATCTCATATTTTGATTAGAATCATGCATTTATACTCGGTTTCACCAATTTTCTTCCATTCTATACCTTTTTCGATTAAAATAACCCTCCTATACTCGTTTCTACAATTGTACAGCCAATTTACACCATATTTTTGTTAGGATCGTCCATCTATACTCGTTCGTACCATTGCGCAACTACTTTATACCATATTTCGGTTGTAGTTATCTATCTAATACTCGTTTTAATCGTTGTATGCTCATACTGTATCGTATTTCAGTTAGCATCAATTATTCATACACGTTTTCACTATTTTACGAGCATTTGATACATTTTTTCGGTTAGAAATTATATTTTTATATTCGTTTCCACAATTCGACACCATTTTTTATAATCTTTTGGTTAGAATTATGTACTTGTACTCGGTTTCACCAATTTACTCCCATTCTATACCATATTTCGATTAAAATAATCCTCTAATACTCGTTTTCACAGTTGTACGTCCATTTTGTACTATATTTTCAATCACCCATCTATACTCATTTTTTCCATTGCATGACTACATTATACCATATTTCAGTTATAATTACACATCTAATACTCGTTTTCGTCGTTGTATACTTATACTATTTCTTATTTCAATTAGAATCAATTATTTATACTTGTTTTCACCATTTATGAACATTTAATTAATTATTTTGGTTAGAAATTATATTTTCATACCCGTTTCCACAATTCGACGCCACTTTTTTTATTATATTTTGGTTAGAATCATGCATTTGTAGTCGATTTCACGAATTTACTCCCATTCTATAACATATTTTGATTAAAATAATCCATCTATACTCGTTTTCACCGTTGTACGTCCATTTCATACCATACTTCTATTAGAATAATCCATTTATACTCATTTTTACCATTGCACGACTACTATATACCATATTTTGCTTTAATTATCCATCTAATACTCGTTTTCGTCATTGTATGCTCATACTATATAATATTTCAGTTAGAATAGATTAGATATACTCGTTTTCACCATCCTACGAGTATTTGATACATTATTTCTATTTTTATAATCGTTTCCATAAATCTACGCCACTTTTTTACCATATTTTGGTAAGAATCATGCATTTGTACTCGATTTCACCAATTTGCTCCCGTTCTATACTATATTTCGATTAAAATAACCCACATATACTCGTTTTCATCGTTGTACACCCTTTTTACACTATATTTTTGTTAGAATCACCCATCTATACTTGTTTTTAGCATTGTAGGACTACTTTATACTATATTTCGATTACATTTACCCATCTATACTCGTTTTCATCATTATATTCTCATACTATATCGTATTTTAGTTACAATCAATTATTTATGCTCGTTTTCACCATTTTACAAGCATTTGATACATTATTTCGTTTAGAAATAATATTTTTGTACCCGTTTCCATAATTCTATGCCACTTTTTTCTCTCCATATTTTGGTAAGAATCATGCATTTGTACTCGGTTTCACCAATTTACTCCCATTCTATACCTTTTTCGATTAAAATAACCTTCCTATACTCGTTTCAACCGTTGTACAGCCAATTTATACGATATTTTCGTCAGGATCGCCCATCTATACTCATTTGTACCATTGCATGACTACTTTATACCATATTTCGGTTGTAGTTACCCATCTAATACTCGTTTTCATCGTTGTATGCTCATACTGTACCGTATTTTAGATATCATCAATTATTTATACACGTTATCACCATTTTACGAGCATATGATGCATTATTTCGGTTAGAAATTATATTTTTATATCCGTTTCCAGAATTCGACGCCATTTTTACAATATTTTGGTTAGAATCATGCACTTGTACTCGGTTTCACCAATTTTCTCCCATATACCATATTTCGATTAAATTTACCCTCGAATACTCGTTCTCACAGTTGTACGTCCATTTTGCACTATATTTTCGTTAGAATCACCCATCTATACTCGTTTTTACCGTTGCATGACTACTTTATACCATATTTCAGTTATAATTACACATTTAATACTCGTTTTCGTCGTTGTATACTTATACTATTTCGTATTTCAACTAGAATCAATTATTTATACTCGTTTTTACCATTTTACGAGCATTTGATTAATTATTTCGGTAAAAAGTTACATTTTCATACCCGTTTCCACAATTCGATGCCACTTTTTTATCATATTTTGGTAAGAATCATGCATTTGTACTCGGTTTCACCAATTTGCTTCCGTTCTATACCATAATTCGATTAAAATAACCCTCATATACTCATTTTCACCATTGTATGCCCTACATTTCTTTTGGGAAAAGAAAGATCATTTCAATTCCACAATTAAATGGATGAATCTGATGTAATGAATGGATAGGTCTTTTCAGGAATGAAAAGTTGTTTCAATTTCCAAGACCGGTTTATTAATAGCTCTCTCCTATAAATAGATGAGAACTCTTTGTAGCATTTCATCCTTGTTTCCATTCCTCTATTGGAAATGTCTTCCGAGGACGTGCTGCAAAAGACTGAAGTCACCACGAAAGTTGAGGACGTCATCGAGACACATCCCGTCGAGCCAATTGTGTCAGGCCCAACCGGAATAGGCGAAGGCTCTTCTACGCCCAAGCCACCCCAAGACATCCTCGCTTTCTTAATAGAGTCAGGAAAAACTCCTGAAGAAGAGGCGCTGAGGATGGCTGCCTGCAAGTTTTTTGTGAACTCAGGCAATGATGTCTTCGATGTATTGGCTGACTATGTATTCAATAAGGAAGGCAATGGTCCTCGTCCTTAATCCTTTGTTCTGAACAAAAATAAATAAATAAAAATTATTTTCATTCTGTTTTTTTATACATAGTACTTCTTAAGAAATTTGCCATTGATCGGCATCATGAGTAAATCTCCATTGGGCTTAGATAACCGATAGGCACCGTTGGAAAAAACTGTCTCGATGACATAAGGGCCTTCCCATTTTGCTTGGAATTTTCCTTTGCTCTTATGAGTCATCACCATCGGTCTTCAAACAGATAGTACTAGCTCACCAACTTTAAATACCCTCTCATTAACTTTACGATTGAAAGTTCGAGATATACGGGCTTGATATAGTTCAATATGCTGTTGAGCATGAAGACGCTTCTCGTCCAATCCTTCAAGTTCTTGGAGTCGTAAGCGATCATTGTTCTCTGTAGTTAGCTCATTAGCAATGGCTATTCGAAGAGATGGAATATGAATTTCCAATGGAATGACAGCCTCACATCCGTAGACCAATGAAAATGGTATAAAATCGGTAGGAGTTCGGACTGTCGTTCGATAAGCCCATAAATATTCTCCAAGTTTCTCATTCCAATCACGTTTATTAGAAGAGACGAACTTTTTGAGAAGTTTGATGATCGTCTTGTTGAAAGATTCGGCTAAACCATTAGCAGCTGGATTATAAGCCATAGACGCCAAGTTTTGGATTCGATTCTTATCACAGAACCGATAAAATGCCTGACTGGCAAATTGTGGTCCATTATCATGTATTTTCCGTCGAGGAATCCCGAAGCGATAAATAATATGGTGTTTGATGAAGCTAATCACATTAGATGTTTTTACTTCAGCAAGAGGAACCGCTTCCATCCACTTAGAAAAGTAATCGGTTATAGCCAATATAAACCGATGTCCTTTAATAGAAGGAGGGTTAATCGGACCAATAATGTCCATGCCCCAGGCTTCGAAAGGCCAAGAAGCTGCCGTAGGATGGAAGAATTCAGATGGTTGATGAATAAAATCAGCATGAATCTGACATGCTTTACACCGTCTAGCATAATCCACAGCATCTGCTATCATAGATGGCCAATAATACCCCATCCTTCGAATGCGGTCTTATAATTTCGGACCAGGTTGATGAGCACCACAAACACCATCATGAGCTTCACGAAGTGCTTGCTTAGCTTCACTCTCTGAGAGACAGCGTAGCAAAAGTCCATCATATGAACGACGATATAACATGTGTAAAGACGAATCATAATAAAATCGAAATGACCATCTCCTGATTGATGCAACTTCTTTTGGATATTCAGGCAAAATCCCATGAACCACATAATCAATAAATGGACTTCTCCACTCCCTCTGTTGGGAACTTGATTCTGTAATATAACTCCGTTCAATATTCAGATTATCCATTACACAGAATAAGTCTCGGTCCAACAAAGTAATGGTGTTTTGTCTTCGAATTGGAACAACTAAATCTGCAGCTAAGCTTGCAAGAACATCAGCTTCCAAATTCTGAGAACGTGGTACGAATTCGATGAAGAATCCTTTGAATAAAAGGACCAACTCGATTACCACTTGATGATAAGGGATAAGATCAGGGTTCCTGACTTCATATGTCCCTCTAACCTGATTAACAATCAGTTGAAAATCTCCATAAGCTTCCAGGAACTCAATATCTATTTGTTTTGCTACTTGGAGACCAATCAGCAGAGCATTATATTCTACTACATTGTTGGAGCATGGCTCATTGAGAGAATAAGCACGGTATATGACCATTTTGTCAGGAGAAACCAAGACGATTCCTACCCCAGAGACAATATTGCCTTTAGGCCCAACCCGTGATGCTCCATCAAAGTATAACTGCCAAATATCATTTCTCAAAGTTATGTTGCAATCCACAACTTCATCTGGAATATCCTCATATAGCTTCGACGTTTCAGGTATAGGGTGAGCTGCTAAGAAATCAGCTAATGCTTGACCCTTCACTGATTTTTGAGGTACATAGACCATGTCATAAGGAGTGAGCAACATCGCCCAGGTAGCTAACCTGTTGTTAAGAATGCTTGGTTTTCTCATCAATACCCGAATAGAATTTATTCTGGAGATGACATGAATAGTCTGTCCTGTCACATAATGACGTGTCTTTTGAACAGCAAAAACCAAAGCCGGACATTCTTTTTCTACAGGAGTATACCTGTCTTCAGCTCCGACCATCATTCGGCTAAGATAATAAATTGCCTGTTCATGACCTTTGTCACTTTTCTGTGCAAGGAGAGCACCAAGTGAATGATCTAAGGCTCGAACATATAGCAAAAATGGTCTTCCTACCACTGGTGGTACCAGAACAGGTGGATTTGTAAGGTATTATTTGATGTCATTGAAGGCCTTCTGACACGCTTCATCCAAACAAAGGATACACCTTTCTTTAATAGATGGAAGAAAGATTGACATCTCCCAGAGAGATTGGATATAAATCTCCTGATATAAACAATGCGACCTTGGAATCCTCGGAGTTCTTTTAGATTGCGTGGAGGACGCATTTCAAGAATTGCTTTGATTTTATCAGGATCAATATGGATACCCTGAGAAGTGATGACAAATCCTAAAAAATTTCCACTGGAAACCCCTAAGAAAGACTTAGTAGGGTTCATTTTCAATTGATGCTGGCGCATCAATTCAAATACTGTCTTCAAGTCTTGAATATGATCATCTTTTGATCGACTTTTAACAGCAATGTCATCTACGTAACATTCAACTGTCTTCCATAGATATTCTTGAAAGATGTTGCTCATGGCCCGTTGATACGTGGTGCTGGCATTTTTAAGACCAAACGGCATAATTGTATAGCAGTAAACCCCAAGGGGTGTTCGAAAAGCAGTATGCTTCTCATCTTCCGGATGCATCTTGATCTGATTGTATCCTGAGAATCCGTCCATGAAAGACATGCGTTCGAAAGCGCATGTATTATCTATCATGACATCAGTAATTGGAAGTGGAAATTCGTCCTTTGGATAAGCTATATTAAGGTCTCGAAAATCTATGCAAACTCGGACTTTTTTGTTCTTCTTCATAACAGGAACAATATTGGCAAACCAATCTGGGTGTTGTTCTTCACGAACAAAGCCACATGTAATCAATTTTTTGACTTCTGCTTCGATTGCATCTATCATGTCTGGTCGAAAATGTTGTTGTTGTTGTTTCACAGGCTTGGCATTAGGAAGAATATTGAGTTTATGAGTAGCAACTTTAGGATCTAGACCTGGCATATCCTCATAACTCTATGCAAAGATATCAATATATTCTTTAATCAGTTTTATCAGCTCTTCCTTTTCATCTTCGGAAAGGTTCTTACTAATAAATATTGGGTTAGATGTAGTCCCGTCTCCAACATCAATCTGGAGAATTTCATCCTCCGTAGGTGGTTGTCGTTGTTCAAAACGAAGTTCCTATTGGATATCCATCTGTTGAGCCCAGGGGTCATTTTCAAATGATTCAGATTCTTTTTCAGTTTGAACCATGTTGACTGAGAATATACATTCAGATTCATCGTAATAGTCCTCTCCAGCATATTCAGATTCGATGAAATGGATTTCTTCGAATTCTGAGGATTATGAAGAATTAGAAGAGAATTCTTCTTGTATATCATCATTAAACATGTGGGACGGATCATATCCCAACCCATGACGAGTTTTCTGGTAAAACGGATCACCACATAATGGTAATCGTCTACCCTTGCCTTGACTGAGACCTTGCATAGTCTTCAAATCATAACCCATATTCTGGACAATCTTGAGAGATTGTTGACTATATTTATCAATTCGGATTTTTCCTTTATCTTTATCTCTAAGATCATCTGTCTGAACAACATGGATGTTTCTAGCCAGGCCAAACACAATTTGGTGCTTGTTTTTCTTATCAGACGGAATGACGAAATAAGATTCTTCATGATATCTAAAAGTTACACAAGCTTGTGATGAAGCGACTACAGGAAGAAGATAGGGAGAAGTTGTTAAGGACCTTTGAGCATAAGGTCCAACATCGACATGAGAAGGAAATTTTTTTTTCTTATGGTCAATGTATAAAGTTTTCTCTGTATCTATGTCATCTTTATATTGATGACCTTGATCATCAGGAGATAAAGTCATTCTTTCAACAAATTTGATAGCCATATACTCAAAAAGGAAATCTTCATTGATATTAAAAAGTACAGAATGATCAATATTTATATCATTTACAATTTGACTACTACGCTTCAGATTGATCATTAACGGACCATCATCCGTCTTCTGCGTAGACTTGTCAAGGTTGATGACCAATGGTGGTTCTGGATCATTCGTACGAGAAGTACGTCCCTTGACTTTGATCATAAGAGGTTGAACTTGGCTCTTGACAGGAATACTCATTGATTCCTCAGTTGAAGCTAGAGTTCTTCCTTTGACTTTGATCATCAGAGGTTGATCACTGACAGGTTGGGGTTGGATTCGACCTTTGACCTTGATCTTCAAAGGTTGGTCTTCTGGAGGATCTTCATTGAAAGACTGATCTTCAACAGGTGATTGCTCTTCAGCCATATCTGATATCTCTTTAACATGCTCTTGTTTGTAGAGTATTGAGTCAGAAAAATAAGCTTCAACACCCTTGAAAGGATTGATATCAGCAAATTCAGTTTTCACAACCCCTTGGGAATCCACGTACTTGAAGCATTGGTGGAGAGTTGAAGGCACGATGTTATGCTCATGTATCTACGGTCGCCCGAGAAGGATGTTGTAGGATACGTCAGAGTTGATAACATAGAAGGTTGCCATAGTTCGAAGATCACCAATCTGAATCTTCAGACGAATCTTCCCCAATAGTTTACTCTTGCCAGAGTTGAAACCAACTATTGTGGTACTAGTGTAAGTTAAATCACTAGTAGGAATTCTCAAAGGTCTTAGCATACTCTGAAGAATAATGCTAATAGAAGACCCAGGATCAATATAAATCCTGTCAATTTCAGTGGATCCGATATACCTAGTGTAGCATAAAGGCCTGTCATGCTTGTTATGCTTCAACAATATATCTTCTTGTGTGAAAGTAATATTAGGAATTGCCTCCATCATACTATGGTATTGTGGGCATGACACTGGTACATTATCGGGAGTCTTGAGTTGAGCTAAGCATGAGTTAGCTTGCAACAAAGCTTCACTCAAAGTTTCGCGACTTTCTTTAGAAAGGCGAAGCAACTCGAAGATAGAGAGTCTAGCCGGAGTATTAGCTAAATGGGCTAGAATATCAAATTTGTAGGGTTTCATCATCACCTCTTGACTGGAAGCAGACTTCAACGGGACGTCAAAGCGTACTGCTTTCTGTTTCCCCTTCTCAACCACGGATGGTTTAGCAGGAACAGGAGAAGGTTGAGCTGGTAGTGTTTCCACTATGTCTTCTTCTTCTTTGGAAGATCCCTCATAATCCTTGTGGTACTCTTTTCCAAATCTCGTACCACCAAAGCTTTCTTCCTCAGACTCAGAAGAAGGAAGTACCATATTACAGGATTTAGTCTTCTTTCCCCTAGCCATCTTCTTTCGAGGAAGCTCAGATCCCAATCCAACAGTAGATTTTTGACTTTGAATCTGTAAAGGAAGTCACATTCCTTTATCATAGTTCAAACCTTCCGCCTTCTAAAAGTCATAGCCCATCTTTTTTATGAGAAGAACTGATTGCTGACTGTATAAATAAATGGGCAGCGGACTTTTAACAGGTGGTTCAATAGAGGAAGGAGAAGAGATCTCTGTAACTACAGGAGAATGAGGAATAGAAGCCTCTGTAGCTACGGGAGACGAAAGATTCGGGATACAAGGAAAAATTCCTGTAGGAGCTTTTTCATAAGCAGTAAAAACTTATTGTGCCCTGTATAAGGGAACACTGTTCATAGCTAGCCGCTACTGATGAGTCAACTTGAGCTTGGTAGGAGAAGCCAGACTTGGAGGACATATGTTCAAACCTCTCAGTCTATCTTCCAAAGGAATGCCATCCCATAGATGATCCAAATCATCAGGATCTAGAATAACACGAGAAATCATGTTGCGGGTTTTGACTTTCTTACCTTTCTTGGATTTTGAAGTTTTTCCTTCATCTTCCATTTCAGGTACTAAGTCAGGATGTACCCACATAATTTCACCATTCTTTAATGTGAGAGGCAACAATCCTTCATTTTCCTCTCTAGCAGGCGGGATATTCACAATCTTCATCGTCGCCTTCGGAATTGGGACAATCCTATCTGGGACTTGCTGTGGAGGAAAACCTCCAAATTGAAGAGAAACCATATTGGTTGTGACCGTATGCTCATCGTTAGTTAAAGCGATGGCATTGACATTTATCAGCTCCTGGATTTTCTTCTTCAGGACATAACAAGCCTTAGTTGGATGATTTATGTATCTATGATAGATACAATATTTAGGATTGTCAGTCAGATTCACCTCATTAGGCCTTTTAGGCTCCGGAATCTGGAGTTTGTCGCTCTTTACAAGACATTAAAATATCCCTAGGATATCGCTCTCATCAAAAGAGTATTCTTCTTTTGGCTTAGAAGACTCCTGAATATTCGACGTCATTTTGTTCTTGGAAAGATTAACCATGAGAGTATCCTTGTCCTTCCCATTACAATTGCCGGAATTATTACCAGAAGAGCCTTTCTTTCCTTTATCCTCTGAAGCAAAAATTATGCCATGTTCACGAGCCAACCTACCATTGGTCTCGGCAGAAACTGCTGCTATAATAAACGAGGCCCAATCTGTGAATTGGGAACCCGTGAAGACAGCAATGGATGGTCGCAGATTCATCTTGCATGTATCAATCAACGCTGAATCTGGCATGCCAGGAGGCATTTTCAGAGTTGCCTATCAGAAACGTTCGATGAACGTCCGAGTATCTTCTTTCTCCTTTTGTTTGATCTCTATTAGGGAGGACATATTCATATCCATACCTCCTTCATAGAAGCGGGAGAGAAACATTGCTTCAAATTCGTCAAAAGACGAAATGCAATTGTCGGGTAAACTACGATACCAATCGTAAGCTGAACTCGTCAAGCACCCGATGAACACTCGAGTGAGAAGAGCATCATTTTTCTGCAGATGCACAGTCATAATATCAAAGTAATTGATATACTGACTAGGAGAAGCCTTTCCATCAAACAAGACCATCGATTGTGGATTGAATTTTGGAGGAAAGGGTACATCATTCCAATGAGGAGGATAAGGTTGCTTAATCCCTAACCTCTGGAGCCGATCCTTGTGTTTCAAGACTTCAAACTGTGCTTTTAATTCACGCACTGCTTGAATAGCTTCACTAGTTTGAGGAAGCACATCTGATTGAATAGTTGTTGGATGTACCGTGACCACCACAGGTGGTGGTATATCTTCTGGAATGATGGGATCTGGAGAAGCAGAATTTTGATTATCAACAGGCTCTTGATTATTCAAAGGTATGTCAACCCCTTGACTATCTCGAGTTTGTGCTGCTACTTGCACCAGTGTTACTACTGTCAGTTGAGTGGTCTGTTGAGTCATTATTATCTGGTGCATGCTTTGCATCATGGTAAGCATGTCCTTTAATGACTGTTCAACGGCAGTGAGACGTTGTTCTATATTAGCAGATGACGTCTCTGGTTCATCACCAATAGCATAGGATTCAACCTCTCTTAAAGAAATAGAAGGATTAGTATAGAGGTATGAATCAACACTATCCGTTTTGGACTCAAGAGATTGAGTGCCCCCAGCTTCTGAATCAGAAGTCTGCAACTGTCTTTGCCTTCTTGATGAAGTATTCTGATATACTCCTTCAAAGGAAACAAGAAGTCTGTTGAATTGTTGTTGACCTGGAGTTTGGGACGTATTGCGTCTTGGACGTCATCCTCTGTTGGTATGAGATGCCATATTGACTGAGGCATATGACAACTGATGTTCTTGGTCATCAACTTGTTGTTGAGGCGCATTGAAACTTAACCGGTCAAAAACTGACCGTTTAGAAGCTGAACAAAAACACTTGATTACAATCTGATGACACTCGCAATGATGATTTTCTTGGGGGAGTGTCACAGGAGATTGTCTGTTTTTAAGCTTTTGTACTAACAACTCGCGTAAATCAGAAGGAGCAGAGGAAGTAGTCTTCTTTATTACATTTGGGGTAGAGAAACGTTTAGTCCCTTGTGTATAAAGAAGACTACTAGCTGCATTCGCAGAACCAACCTGTGCATTTTTATGCGCTTGGAGTTGCGTGCGTAAATCCTGAGATTTTTGAGCACAAAGGACTCCATCTTTATTGCGTGTAATTTGAAGGTTTGGTACCTTGCGTATAGCAGTATAAGAAGGTTGTTGGTTGAAAACAAAAGTTTTACCAACTATGTTTTTATGCTTCATGCGTGCAGGTACATTCACTTTCGATGCAGAAGCATCCTTGTAAATTTTATCTACACTGTCACAGACAGGAGATTTACCTTTACGCATAGAGCGCAAAACATGAGTATCTGCCATATCATAGACGGGAGATTTTCCTTTACGTATGGAGCGTAAATTTTGTGTGTCTACCGCATCACAGACGGAAGACTTATTTTTATGCTCAGAACGTAAAGTATTGGGGTCTACCACGTCACAGACGGGAGACTTGTTCTTACGCGCAGGACGTACAGCTTTGGAGTCTACCACGTCACAGACGGGAGACTTGTTCTTACGCGCGGGCGCGTAAAACTTGATTTTTACGCCCAAAGCGTAAAACCTGAGGGTCTGCCACCTTACCAACGGGAGACTGATTTTTATGCCAATGACGTATCACCGAAGTAGAGACTGCCTCATCACAGATGGGAGTCTCTACAACAGGAGTAGGAAGGATTCCTTTGCCTTCAGAGACAGCAGGGAGATCCGAGGATGCCTTAGATTTGGGAATCCAAACTTTTTACGCCTTCCTCGATTTCTGAACATTGGACTAGCGAGTACCACCCCCAGTTCAGAGCATTTCTTCGTAGGCAGTCTGGTCGAAGTGTACAACCAGAGTCTTCTTTGTCGATCCGATCGACACATCATCGTATTGAGCAATTGCCTCCTCGTCAGAGGAGAAGGTCGTCCCCAACAGAGGCGCCATTTTGTTTCACTCTGTTCTGTAAGAAAAAGTTGAAGAAGAATGCTCCCCAAAATCAAAGTCTCTGGGCTCTGGATTATGTATTCTCTCCTGTCTCTCTCTGATCTCCTCTTGATCTGAAAAATAAGTCTATTTATAGACTTGACCCATTGTGCGTAAAAAACAACAAAATTGGGTTTTTACGCTGGTAACTGTCACCCACGATGGAAGTCACCATCTACGTATGTTGACACGTGTCCCATTATTTCAACAAAAATAGGGAGCAAGTACACACGTTCCTCAATAAATATGGCACGAAAGCCACGTAGATAAACCACGTTCCAAAGTAGTCAGGAAGAATTGGGCGTAAAAACAACCCAAAATATGCTCCAAGCGTAAAGTGGCAAACTGGCGTGAAAACAACCCAAATAAAACTTCTCAGCGTAAAGTGGCTAAAATAGCCTTGAGCATAAAACTTAGCCCAAATAGACTTTACACTCACAATAGCCTTAAGCGTAAAAGCTCACATAACTATCGTGCGTAAAAAGAAGTGATTTTATTGAGCGTAAAATAGCCTTCTCTGCACACCATACGACAAGTATCGGGTTTGGTGACAATCCGATCTTCTCGACTTCTGTGTTGCATGCTGTCAGCAAAATCATTCTGTCGAATCAAATCTTCTGCATTAAATGCGGCCTGACAGTCTGTCCCTGGCGTAAAATTCAACGACTAGCCTTGGCGTAAAATAGTTAGTGTAAAATTCCCAATCTCTTTGATTCAGTCCATAGAGCACTTTTTACGCTCCTACAATCATATCACAATATCTAGATGGCCTCTCTAATCTAGTACATACATATCTTACATATATAGGTATCTCAAAATCTCCGACCAAAATACATATCATAACTCAATATCTTAACCCAGACCATATACCATACCCATACCTATACTTGACCACATGCTATAGGTACTATCCTCATCTAAAAACTCAACAAAAAAATATGATTCTCAATATCCAAACAATTTATAATGTAACCTTACCTTAACAAGGTATCTAGCCGACACTAGGCCAATACCCGCATAACCATATACTCATGGCTAGCTATCCTTACCAAACCCTTGGCTTTACCTATTCTAAACATTATCTTGCCTTCCCATACAACATCTCCTATCTATATACCTATTGTCTAACACTATATCTCTCATATGGGACACACACATACATGAGAGGCTACCCCTAGGTATTGCCCTGCTGCTGCCATGTAGACAGTGGCTAATTGGCCCTATCTTCCTTGCCCCCTTTCTATTACTTAAGTATCTAAACCCTCACAACACTCTAATACATATATACCTCTCCTCTCATACACAGATATATATATATGTCAATACTCAAACATATGCCTCATAACCCAGAACCCCAAACTCAAGACCTCACATATATAAATCACTACTGCTATTACATCTCATATTGTTGCTACATTTCACTCTCTATTTCTGCTACAACTAACCTGAACCCTCAAACCTAAGAATAGTTATCCCAAAACAAGAAAACTGAGAACAACTCATAAACCCAAGCCATTGCATTCAATCTCGAATTCCAATTCTACAAACCAAAATCGACCACAGCATCAAGGAAGACCTATTTAACCACAGAAATTATAAAATTAACCCAGGAATGCGAAATGAGAATTCCCAGTTCAACCAAAAACCTGGGAATAAATCTAACATCAATATACATATAGGAAACTCAGAAATAATTTGAAATCAAACCCAACTCCTAAATCAAATCACACATTAACCTGGGAGCTTATCACAACATCAATGAATATATTCAAATTCAAAACCCAAATCAGACCTATTTCGGAATATCCCAAAACTGGAAACATAACACAGTCATGTGAACATGAATTTCGAAAGTCCAAAGCAACAAAACTTCAAAATAACATAGTGAATCAAGTGTAAGTCCTAGGGATATATCAGGTATGTCCACGTGTCTATACGTGTCCAATGAGTGGGCACGAAGTGTCAAAAAAACACGAAATCCAACAGTGTCAGAAACTATGAACAGCCACTCCTCGTGTGGCCATGACGTATCTATTTGGACTCGACACAGTATACGAGGCAAGACATACCCGCACACGTATAGAGGGGGTATAGGGCTAGGGACTGAACACCCTGATATGTGTCTAGGTTGTGTCATGTCGTGTCAATCAACGCGTATCAGAGCGTGATTTCGTGTACGTGCACAGTGAGCACGAGACAGTGCAGCCTCGATTTCTCCCTAACCACTCTACAAAACCCAATGAAACTTTGTGGGCATGTTCTCAGACATTGCCCCCACGTGTCCATCAAGTTTTATATGTCGAAGTATCGTGTGCATCGAGTTATGGCACTCGAGCAGCAGGACAGCACACGAGGGCCTCGTGCTGCATGTCCGTGTCCATTTTGGACACAAAGACGACACAAAATCGTACTCAGAGTTTGGGTGTTTGAAAACACACATCAAGGGTTACACAAATCTAAAATTAGTTTTGAAAAATAAGAACAAAAATTTTATTGAGGCATTTCATCAAACACTCGCATACACACTCCGATACGTGTCCGATACGCGTATCAAATGGACACGAAATCCTACCAAACTTGGTCTACGGGGGTATGGTACCTAGATGTATGCATCTATGAAGAAAAATTAGGGTTTTAATGGGTTTAAAGGGGTTTACCTATTGAGAGTTGGAATCTCAATGTAAAGAGCCTAGAATTGATGTCTTCCTCGATTGGCTATGGTTCAAATGTCCTCAAACCTTGCTAGCAAGCCTCCACTAGCCTCCTCTACTGTTGGGGATGATGATGCAGTTGATTTGACTCAATTTGGGATCAATTTGGATAAAGGGAAAGGAATTTAGGGAAGAACAAATTAGGGTTCATTGTAGGTGTTAAAAAGAGGCAAAGGCTGGATTTACTACTTGTGGCTGCCACAATAGGAATTAGGGTTAGGTTTAGATGTAGATGGGTAGCTAAGGCTCCTCCACCAAATTTTAAGTCCTCTCATTGGTTCAATTTAGTCCTAAGGCTTTTTTTCTACAAATATCTTAAGGAAAATATCCTACTACAATAATATCTAGATATTACTAACCTTGGCACTTAGTAGGAATGTTCTAACCATGATTCTAACCTCAAGACTAATCTATATTAGGTTAAACTTCTAGGTTAAGACTTAACTAAAAGATTAACACAATATTTAATTAATATAAATTATAATTTCACAAAATTGTCAAAATGACCAAAATACTCCTAGGGAAAAAAGTAGTAATATGACATTCTAATCACATGACATGACTAGGCTCCCTTGGTCATGGTTAGTCTCTAGGCTTAGCAAAACTAGGGTTTAACTAGTTAACCATCAAAATCACAATTCAATATTTAAATAGTTTTAAATTGATTAAAAATCACCAAAAATCATAATATAATTTAAATATTATTATTAAATGATTATAATTACAAAAGTTCAAAATTATCCTTATTTTAGAAAAGTGGGTGTTACAACACTTAACTCCAGGCTTGCTACATGGGCCATATTATTAGCACAATATGATATGGTTTGTGTTCCTCAAAAGTCTGTGAAGGGCCAAGCTCTCCCTGACTTCCTAGAAGCTCAACCAATTTCGGAGACGTCTAAACTTTATGACGAGATTCCAGACGAAACTTTAGAATCCAACATGGTTTCAGAAGAAATTCCTGCCTGGCGTATATTCTTCGACGGTGCATCCAGAATAGGACCAAAAGGTGTCATTGTTTCTGGAGTTGGAATCGTCCTTGTATCACCAGAAGGATTAGCTATTCAAAGAGCTTATTCTTTAGACGAGTTATGCTCCAATAATGTGGCTGAATACAACGCTCTGCTTATCGATCTCCAATTGGCTAAACAATCACTACAATAAAGAACCCTTTTAATGACGGCTAAAAAGCGTCATTAATGACAAACCATGACGCTTTTTTCTTCCAAAGCAAGCGTTATGAAAACGGGTGTTATAAATGTTTTTTAAAAGCGTTATAAAAAAACCATCATGGATAGTTTCTATAAAAGCATTATGAATAGTTAATATATAGTGCACAATTCATGACATTTTTAAAACATTATGAATAGATAATATGTATAGGCTCAATGCAGCACATTTATAACACTTTATACTATTCAAATTAGCATATTTATAACGCTCTATACTGCACATTATATATTACATTCCAAAAACTTAACATTATATATCACCATCTTTATTACATTTCTCAAAATAAAGTACATATCAACATCTTCATTACATTCTCAAAATAGAATATCCAAATATATATATATATATATATTTACAACTACCAAAATTGTCCACATCAAAACTTGGCTACATCAAAACTGTCCACAGAACATGTAGCAAAACCCTGAAAAAGATAAAACAAGGTTCAATATACTTTGTAATATAATGTGAAAAAAATGAAACTTTACATTGGTGCCCCATATAACAAGGTTTAACAACTTTCACTTCATTACATCTTATTATTTCCTTTCTATGCAAGAATAGAAAAAACATAAAGAAGGCCAAAAATACATCTTTAGAATTTTATAGAAAAATTGAAATAGCTTCAGAATATTATATAAATAGACATAAACACAAGAGAATTTAGGTGGTTGTTTGGGGGACCTTCATCCAGGTTGAGCAGACTCCCATGAGTTGTATAATGTATGGAAAGAGCTAGAAATTTGAAATGCAGGATCAATTGGTCACTTATAGCAAATACTTGAAAGATAAAAAAAATATGATTAAAGGGAACATACAACCACTTACAGATAGGAAATGGTTAGTTTTGGCATAACAAGAACTCTGTACGTGCATCCCAGGTATTGAAGCGACCAAATGGCATGTACCAATTCCAAAATCATACTTTGCTAACTCGATCCAGTATGCTTGGCTGGGTACATCACTGATAAGATATGCAATAAAGCTAGCTAGATGTACTGTAAAATCAGATTTTGAATCTTCAACTGTGCAAAAATAGGATAAGTAATCTGGAGCTTTTCTACAAGGAAAATCTTGCCACCAAACTCTATTTGTTATATGGTTCCACAACAAAATAAGCCAAAGTCAAAATAAAAGGAAACCAGATTAAGAAGACTCGTTGGCATTGAACAGTAGATGCATGACCATGATAAGGTGTGTGAACTATGGACATCTTTTAAATATAAAAAAAGTTGCAAACATTACAAACGAATAAAATTAGATGCAACAGGATACTACACTATACATGACCTGCTAAGAAAACTAATAAGGACAACATGCGCCGGTTAAGTGGTCACCTGCTTTAGAACCAGATTTACCGAGTATGTCCGCTTTTAATACAGCAAGAAAGGATTTCCTCTATTCCAACCCAAGTTAAAGCATTAATGGATCTACTTGATTAAAAAATACACCAACATATTGCCAAATATTACTCCTGCAACTCCAAAAAGGTAGGAAAGTAAATAGGTAATTATCCAAATAGTATTTAAGAGGAAATGGAGGGGTCAGAAAGTACCTTTACAAGTAAGGAGTTACTTCCTGATTTCGATTTTACAATATAACTCCTATTGACTTACGAATGCGATCAAACTTTAGAGTCGCAATCCTTTGTACAGTTTTATTCTACCAATGGCAGCACCCTGCAATTTAATAACAAAAATATAACACTTGCGTTCTCATTGATCTATTGGTATTAGTACTCTAATAACTACAATGACTAATGAGTACAAGATATTTTAACTTACGCAATATTTGGCCAGATTTTAAAGATGAAGGTTTACACCCAGCAGGAAGTCCTATTTTTTCAACCAAAACCTGATGGACAAAATTAAATGGAGAAAGCATTCAGCAAAAATATTAAATAAGGGAAAACACTTATTTCAACAAAAGGATGAGAAACCTCGTTTGGTTTCTCATATATATCATTTTTCATATTTTAAACATTTATTGGTGATAAGGGAAAACACTTATTTCAACAAAAGGACCAATATGTCAAATGAGCTTTCTCACAAGTTCACTAAGAACTAGTTAGGAAAGAGAAATATGTAAATATGATAACGATCAAAACACTAATTATATAAAAGGATTACAAATTGAGCAATATGAAGTTAAGATGGTGTCATTTACCCAAGTACTGGATATCCTCCAATATCTTGTTCATGTCGTACTTCTCATTCTCACTGTCCTCTTGCTTTGCAACATTTATGGTTTTATGTTTCCGTTCTCGATCTGTGTGATTTGAAGACTGCAAGAATAAACAATTTTACTATCAAAATTTTAAATTAATAAAATACCCCCATAACCAGTCTATCAGTTATGTCTCATGGCAAAAAAAGTATACAATTTTGTGGCAAAAAGTTCATAATTAGTCCACATGTATCAATAACATAACACCATTTGCCAGACAATCTGTACTACCATACTCAACACTGGTCATAGATAAATTTAATAAGATACTCAAGGATGGCCACTCAGCATTCTGGAGAATAGTATCGACAATAATGTGATATGACTAAACATTTGCTAAAAGATACTAAAAATCAATTTCTAATTTGGATTCCAGTTGCATAGCTGATGTCTTTTTAATGTTTGATGTATAGCATATACAGGAAGATGGGCAAATATTGTCATCGTTTAAGCATAAAAAGCCCACAACAATTTCTGTTAGTTAGATAAAAAAATTAGTAAAAAAACCCTCAACGTTCTCAACAAGATATTGAAGGGGATTCAGAATATTCTTAGCTAGTGTCACTAGCTAACGAAGAAGCAAAGTAGTAACCAATAATATGAGGGCAACCAAGCACCCGGGTCTGGATCATTTACACAGCCATTCTGACTTTTAAATCCACTTTTCATTCAACAGAATAGATGTTTCCTCAAACGAAAAAAGAAGGCCAGTAAAAAAAACATGGCATGTAGAAAAAATTATCCCAAAGAAAAAACACACGGCATGGGCTTTTTATCGAACACAAGAAGGATGGTGCAGATTGAAGAAGGAAAAAAAGGAACCTTGAGGTACTAGAGCCAAGAAGTAGTGTTATGTCCACGATCCAACTTCCCCACCATCGCCACCACCAACGCATCAATGAGCCATCGCATCCCTAAACTTTCTCTCTCTCTTGATTAAATAAGTAAATATAAGAATAAAAGATACAAGAGTTGGAAGATGATGCTTGAATAAAAGATACAAGAGTTCTGAATCGACCCTCCGGTTGGTCTTGTTGACGGCGACGCTCTCTCCATGTGACGAAGTCGACGAATCCCTCGACAAGGCCGACCATGGTGGAGGCGAAGAGGGGACGGATCTTGTCGACTATGGACTGGTCTCCTCTGCCTAAGCTGGAAAGGGTTGGGCCTCCAGCTCCCTTTCCATCTCCTCCTCCCTTCTAACTAGGTTTAGGGTTTTGTATCTAGGGTTAGGGTTTTGGAGTTGGGGAAATAGAATGAGAAGAAGAGGAGGAGAGGAGGGTGTTGCTGAACTAGAGTTAGGGTTTTGCATCTTTGGTTAGGATTTTGGAGTTGGGGGAGAGGAGGGAGAAGAAAGGAGGAGAAGGAGAAGACCAGAACGGTTTTGGGGGAGAGGGAAATTTTTGTTGAAGCACGGGGTGTAGCAAGGATTTTACCAAAAATAAACTTAAAAAATATTACTAGTTTGCCACCGCTCTAAAATATTAATAATATTTTGTTTTATAAACATTATGAAAAGTCCAAAATTAGCCCAAACTGTCATAAAAAAAGGTATTTCGAACTTTGATAATGCTTAGGTATCAGGCGTCATCAATATGTTTTGTCGAGGGTTATTAATAGGCCATTTTGTTGTAGTAAATTGGATATTGAATATCTTGAAGTATATGGAGACTCTAAACTTATTGTCAATCAGGTTAGGGGCACATATGAAGTTCGACATCAATATTTGGTGCCATATCATGAAGAAGCAGTTAGACTGGCTACATCGTTTAAGGGTTTCTTTATTAAACATGTACGTCGGGCATGCAATACAGAGGCTGATATATTGGCTAATCTGGCAGCCGTATTAGCAATCCCAGTAAAAAGGCAACAAATGATTGTCATCACTAATCGAGAGTTATTTTGCATTGAGAATAACTCAAACATTGAGTTCAGTAATATAATTGAAATTGATGTCATCAGTAAAGATTGGAGAACTCCTTTCATTGACTTTGTGGTACATGATATTTTACCTAAAGATCCTAAAGAAGCTACAGCTATTCGTCGGTGATCGCTCCGGTTCTATTATAATTATACTACCAAAACCCCCTATCGACGGACATTTGACGGTCTACTCCTGAGATGTCTCGCCGGTGATGAAGCAAAACAGATATTACGTGAAGCTCATGATGGTGTTTGTGGTGCACATCAGCCTGGTCCTAAATTACAGGATCGTATTAGACGTATGGGTTATTATTGGCCCATTATGGTATCAGATGCCATTGAATATGCAAGAAAGTGTCGAGCCTATCAAATCCATACAGATTTCATCTATCAACCATTAGAGTTTCTTCATCCGATGGCAGCATCATGGCCCTTTGAAGCTTGGGGCATTGATGTCATTGGTTCTATCAATCCACCATCGTCTCGAGGACATCGGTTCATACTGGCTATTACCGATTATTTCTCAAAGTGGGCTGAAGCTATACCTCTAGCTGAAGTCAAGACAAGCAGCGTCATCAACTTTAACAAGTATTATGTGATCTATAGATTTGGTGTTCCATGGAGAATCATTCATGATAATGGACCACAATTCATCAGTCAGAAGTTCACTCGATTTTACGATGACAACAGGATCAATAATATTGCTTCTACAACTTACAATCCTGCAGCTAACGGGTTGGCAGTAGCATTTAACAAGACTATTATCGAACTCCTCAAAAAGTTCGTTTCTACCAACAAATGGAATTGGAGTGAAAAGCTTGGAGAATGTCTATGGGCTTATCACACTACTATACGTACTCCAACTGGGTGCACACCTTTCTCCTTGGTGTATAGATGCGAAGCTGTCTTACCACTAGAAATCCAATGAACTCATAACTGAAAACAATAATCTTCTAAACTTCAGAAGCTTGAAGCGCTTGACGAGAAACGACTCCTAGCTCAACAACATATTGAGTTATACCAAGCCCGTTTATCAAAAGCCTTCAACCGTAAAGTCAAAGTTCGAGCATTTTAGAAAGGAGAACTAGTTCTAACCGTCAAACGTCCTATGACTATGACGCACATGAGCAAGGGCTAATTCAAAGCAAAGTGGAAAGGACTCTACGTTGTAAGCAAAGTTTTCTCAAATAGAGATTATCAACTAACTGGTATGGATGGCCGAGTTGCCATAAGGCCTATCAATGGCAAAATTCTCAAGAAATATCATGTTTGAAGACAAAGAGATATTAACACAAAGAATCAGGATGTAAATAAAATTCTTTTTTATTCCAATAGTTCAAACAGAAGGAAATACATAAAATTAACGAGGACCAGAGCCCTCCTGATCTAAGATAAATTTCGCAAGAAACTCGAATACATTATTGTTGAATGACACCAACAATTCACACGCGGCTTTCCTCAGAGCTTCTTCTTTGGCAGTGCTTACAGGTTCCACCAGTTTGGCAAGAATGTCCTACTTCTGTTCAAGAACAACCGAGCTTTGTCCCACTTCTGCCTGGGTAGGCGGCGGAGGCTCATCAAAAGAAGTATCCATAGAAGCTTCGATCGTCAGGATGATCTCAACCTCCTTAGGTACATCTTCGGAAGACATTTGCAATGAAGGAATATGTATGGACAACATTCTTCAAAAAAAAAAGTTCTGCGCTATTTATAGACTGAAAGGCCAAAACAGTCTATCGCGGGAACCGAAGCGACCTTTCCTCGAAAAGGCATGTTTGTTCATTCATTTCTATTCATCTCGTGAATGAATCTTTATTTACTATCCGTCTCGAGAACCGAAGTGACCTTTCCTCAAAAAGGCATGCTTATTCATTCATCAATCTTTTTGTCTTTATTTTTTGACATGAAGCCACGAATAATAAATACTCGAAATCCCCAATGGAGTCTATCCGAATCATCAATTCTGTCTTTTGAAACCCAGCTGTTTTTAAAGATATCATATCTTTATGATAAATCCAAATTATCACAGATATCGTCTTTTTAGACATGATATCCGGTCTTTAAGTCCCAGCTGATTTAGGGATCATCAATAGAAAAAAATGGGTTCATATTCACATTTGACGTCTATTTTCTATATCATCACATCAAATCAAATTATAAAGGAGAGAAAAATCATTCTTTATTCCTTCTTTAAAAACATAGTTATATCTTAATGGAAAACTATTACATCTCGAATTTTTATTTTGATACAACAAATGGAGGTCTATTGCATCTTTAGATCTTCTTGTTGGTGCCAGTTCCTTGTCAAATCGACCTAAAGCAGCGAACAAGGCAACAGAATCAACCCTGGTCTTCTCTCTCAGAAAGATGAGAGAAGAACGACAGAGTACAGCAGCTCGAAGACAAGTTACTGTCAATACAACTGGTGAAGAAACGACGACCCTTCACTACAAGAAAAATGATGATTCTTGACGGTTTATAAGTTGACGGTCGTGAAAAACCGTCAAAAAAATGGACTATCTTGACGGATTTAGCCTTAAGTCAAAAAGTACCTTATTTTTTGTTAATTTAGCAATCTTACAGCATAATTGTTGACGGTTTTAGAGGATCTGTCAAGAAACATCATTTTATTTAGTGACGGTTCGGTAATAACCGTCAACTAATATATGCCTAAAAAAACTGGTGTAATTTTTTCAGCTGCCATTTTGTAAATTTTTTGAAATGTAAATCTATATTGACGTTAGTCATTCCATCCAGTTTTATTTATTTCCCGATTCTTTCCTCTCCTTTCCATTCTCCATCTCTCTCATCCACCAGTCGATGGAGAAGGAGAGGTCAAATCTACATCTCCCTTCTCCTCTATATCTCCATTCTCTTATTCTTCCTCTTCTTCCTCCTTTCTTCTCCTATAGACCCAAAACCCTAATCCCCAAATCCACCTAATCTCGTCCCCAAGCCCTAACCTTAACCCTACCTTCCCACTCCCAGTTCCTTATCTCCTTCTCCACCTCCCCCTCCTTCTTCAACTGGTTCTTCTTCGCCATCAACCTGGGCACCATGCTGGGGATCATGTCCACAGGGATGACTTTCAGGAGGTTCGAATGGGTGGGAGGATTCGGCGTCCCTGCGGTGTTGACGTTCGACTCCTGCCTCGTCCTGCCAAGGATTATCCTCGACGGGAGGGACTTCAACGTGTTGGTTTGTTTTTCTTTATTTCCCTTTTTTTCTCATTGTTTGTATTATTTTTTTCTACGAAACATTTTTTTTCTTTACCATTAATCGTTGTTTCTTTGTTTTTTCGCTAGGGTTTGGGACAAAATTATGGGCACCTAATTTATGGTTTAATGACGATTTGATAATGAATCAAGTTGAATGGAATCTCCAACTCTGTTCATCCAATATTTACTGTGTGAAGTTCTGAAACTATGCAATTTTCATCAGCAGCCTATTTTAATTTTAGACAAATAGATTATTTGTTTATAGATTGATTGACTGCTATTGGTAGATGAACTCGTCGATTCTATTTCGCTAATAAGCTATGTTGCAACTGCTCATTTCTTTATTGATTACTTCATATATGGGTAAACATCATGTTGTATGAAGAATAAAAGATGATTATGATACTGAAAAGTCTCCTTCTCTTCTTTTTCTTTTGGGTCTCCTTCTCTTCTTTTTCTTTTGGTAGATAAAAGTTGAAATATGAACCGTATTTTACTGAATCAAGAATGTTAACTAACCATTTTACATGACATGCTATATGAGACATGAGATATGACTCAAAAACATATTACACTTTCATATTTGTACTTATTAGAAATATCGATTACCACAGTTAATGTTTTATTTGTTTCAAAGCAGGTAAAACGAATTAGCACGCAAAGCATCCTGGTTAGGTGAGATCTGAATAGTTGTGCATTTGTATATGGGTCATTGAGTTTCTTAGACAAGTTCTCGTGCGGGCTTAAATTATACGTTCTTGAATCATATCAAGGTAGAAACTTTTTAATACCTCTTGTTTGTTTAAAGATACTTTGATGTCATATGGCCACCATTTTACTATATCTAAAACCATTAGCTTAAGGGATATTATAACAACAGATGAAACTTTAAAGTTAAAACTAGAAAGAAGGAGAAAGAAAGAAAGAAAGGAGAAGAAAGAAAGAAAGGAGAAGAAAGAAAGAAAGGAATATCAAAAGTAAGAAGTGTAAAATTCTCAAAGTGTAAGATGTAGATTTATTTTACCACCAAAATGATTGAAATAAAATTTCATGGTGTATAATATCCCAATATATTCACTTGATGAACAAGTAGGCAACCTCCAAATGATTTGATCGACAACTCAAAGCTACATCATCTTCCTGAATGACTATATGCTTGATCACTGGACTGAAATTAGTTATGATTGAATAGCTAAACAATATTATTGCTTTTTCTGAAAATCCTTTTTGGTAGAATACTTTAAGAATATATAGGACTTGCATCAGACTATTGAGATATTGATTGGATTTTAGAACCAGTTTGTTTTATAGGATAATGGCCTTATAGGTATCTAACAAGGCAAATTGGCACCACTTCAACTATTTCTTTCTTTTATAGTTAGTACTTCTTGATTGTCTTAAGACGCCTTCATACCCAAACACTTGGCTAGTAGCTAAAGCTCGTCATTCAATGCTTTTGATTTTATGGACACTTGTAGATGTTTATATGTAGGCTAATGAAGGCATCGATATCCTTCATTGTAGTTAAGTGTGATATCCTTCATTCTACCTCCTAACTTCAAAAAACTTATGTTATTGAAATTGTGATTATGTTACATAGGATGAGCGAGCTTTTGACCTTTTGTACTGCATAACTTTCTAGCTTATGGATCATCAATGGCTTGAGATGCATGCCTCATACATGGACTTCAATGTATGTCCTCTTCTCCATTTTGGCTCATGCATTTTGTAGAATGTTTGTCAAGATAACTTACCTGCTGCCATTTTTTCTTCTTCTTCTATTCCTACTTAGTTGGTGATGAAAGCAACATGACAACAGCTGGAAAGAGAGCTTTTGTTAGAAGAGGTTCAGTGTGTGGAAGACATGCCATCATATAGGCTTCTTCTTCGGTAGTGATTGTATTTAAGCTTGTATTCTTGGTTTATGATTGTTGGGTTTCATATTGTGTTCTCATCTTGTCTTTTTGTGATGCAATAATCTTTGTTTAGGATTGAGATTTGAATGGACAAGAATTTACTGAATTGAGTTATGCTGGACACCCCAATACTCATCGGTTTTTCTAGTGTTAGAATGGTCCAATTGTAGTTTTGAGGAGTTTTATTTGTATATGATTTTGTTCTGTAACATGTTTCAGAATAGTCTGAATTAAAATACAAATAAGCTTGTCAGTGTATCTAATTTTTATATTGTAACCCTTCCAGGAAAAAAATGTGTGAAGGAAATTGACTTGAAGGCAATGGGACAGGCGATCATCGAGACCGTGGCTATTTCAGAGATCATAAAGGTCAGTTTTGGCTTAGGTGTCATGTTATTATCCCTTGACTTGTACTATTAAAGTCTTCAAGGCTCTCTACAATCTATCTGGATACATAAAAGAATTCATGAGTTGCATCAAATTGTTAGTATCAGTATCCATGCTTGAATTGTTGGCAAGAGTTTCGAATCTATGCCACAAGTTCATGTTAAGTGGTAAACATAGACACAAGTTTGGAACTATTATGCATTTGAAATGTGGGATGACCCTGAGCTTTATGTTTTCCCTATAAATTCCTGAAGCCAAAAATCTAAAACTTGAATAGTTAATTTTTTTAGCATGTGTATGTTTAGGATATAATGGCTAGAAGGCATGTTGATCCAAAAAAAGAAGAAAGATGAATGTCCTAGAAGTGCATGGATATGTGGAAGCTATTTTGAATAGTCTCACTGCCAATGTACCAAAAGTAATTGATCTTTTCTTATATTAAGTTTTCTTTGTAGTTTAATTTTTTTAAAATATCTTTACTTGATATGATTATATCTAGGATCTTTTTCTAAACGGTATATGTTCTTGGAGTATCTACTGTAAATTGGCTCATGTCCTGGTCAAATTCGCATCCAATTTACACATGATCCGAGCATGGAACATGTTCTAAAAAATCCGTGTTTTCTAGGATTTGGAATTTGTTCTTAAGCCTATTGCCTTTTCAATGGTCTATAGTATCAGGATCCCTTTTTGGAATTGTTCTATGTATTAATTGGTACTTGTTCCATACTTCACCTTAATATTATACTTCATGTTTCCAGTGAGACAAGGTCTGATTTTTTTTGTAAGCCCTGTTGGTACTAGTTTTGTCCTGGTTGCATATAACAAATTTAAGATTTATGATTCCTATATATTGTGTACAGGGAACAACACAATGTAGTGTTCAAAAGGAATCCCAGAAGACCATAACACAAGGTAATCCTCTCTTATATAAGTTGATTTCTAGAATTCTAATGTTTGACAATCATGGTAGAGGGATTCTTCTAGTTATTTTATTTTTTTCTCAGATATTAATTTATACAAACATGCACACAAATGA
Source organism: Iris pallida (assembly GCA_029216955.1). Classification (NCBI taxonomy): domain Eukaryota; kingdom Viridiplantae; phylum Streptophyta; class Magnoliopsida; order Asparagales; family Iridaceae; genus Iris; species Iris pallida. The sequence goes on along the minus strand of JANAVB010023800.1, from coordinate 37,579,897 downwards.
TTAAATATATTTCTCTTCTTCTCTCAGGAACTACATAGAAAATGAAGGTGCTGTGAATATGGGAGGGATGTGCTCCGGCCGTGTTTGCTATATATTTTGGTTTTGTTTGTATAATTTTTAGTTTTAGATGTTTAAGATGTATGGAAACTACATACATTGATTGGATATGTTTGTGGTTGGACAAGTGTTAGATGTTTGTGGTTGGACGTATTGGATGTATTGGAAGTTTGTGGTGTATAAATAATATACAATTTATTAATATAAAATTGGGTTTTATAGTTATTTGATGTAAGAATATCTTCTGGATTATTGATGTTATGTGTGTGTTCAATTTATAATATATAATTATAAATAAAATTTTTGTTATACAAAATTTAGCTTCTCTTGACGGTTATAAAACGTCAACAATTAACTCGAAGATGGCTTTTCTTGACGGCTAATAGCCGTCATCTAGGCCGGAGTCAAGAAAAGTTTTTCCCTATGTTGACGGTTTCTAAAAACTGCTATCTTGACGGCTAAAAACAGTCAAAAAATTACTTAAAATGATGGCAAAAACCCGCCAAGAAAAGCTATTTCAGGGACCGTCAAGAAAAGGGGGGTCTTTTCTTGACTCCGGCTTAGTTGACGGATCTGCAAACGTCAAGATACCCATTTCTTGACGGGGAATCACCGTCAAGAAAAGCCCTTATTCTTGTAGTGCTTCGTGAGAAGTAGAAATGAGATCACCCTTGTAATATGATTCCTAGTTCTGTGTGTCCACCATCCAACTCTCATGTATAAAGGCCCTTCCTACCATCTCGAGGAAGCCCTTCTAAACATGAAGAGTTCTGAGATGTCTGATATGTGTGTCAAGGTAGTTCAGCTCCATAGCATCCAAGGTCACCGATACCAGTTCTGGGGAGTTTTGTCAGTCGTTCATCTGTAAGCATTAGAAAGAAGATGAGAATACAGTGAATGTTATCTTTCTATTTATATGCAATTGAGGCTGGAACGTCATGTGCGCCCCTAAGCATATATTTCGAGAGGAATAAAACGCAAAGGATTTGAAATCACATGTTAGGAGCCATGTGCTGTTCAGAAGCTGGTATTGTCAGAACCGAGAAAAATCTAAAGCACGGGATGTGTGAAAACAGTTACACAACAAAACTTAAACGCGCTAGGATTTAATAAAGCCAAACTTTTATAAGAAGAAGACATACACTACAGACGTAGGCGCTATGGATTTTATGGAAAATGTTGCTCTCATATCACGTCACTTCTTCTTTCCGTTATCAGTCTGACGCAAAGCAACACTTAACTCCTCCATGTTGTGGATCCTCGAGTGGTGCATCAAACGGAGGAACCCTTCCCTCTGTTCCAATGCGCCACGCTCTTCGGAAGACGATGGCCTACCACTGGAACGTGTAAAGATTGTTGGGGTCAGGCCAAAATAGTCTAAGAAGTTCTCTACCCTCAGGGACGGATCAGTTTCTAGCAAATACGCCGCAGACATAGAGTTATACTTCTCCTCAAAAGCATTGCCCTTGGCGTTCGCCTTCTTCTTCATGTTATCTTTGGATGCCATGAGAGTGAATGAAGATGGAGTTTGAACCTCATGCCCTTATATATATACAGTGAAGGTCGGCCCCCGCCAACTCTTCGTCTTCCCCATAAATGGGTGGGTAACACTTAACGAGGAAGAAGGCAAAAAGACATTTTGAAAAAGAGTGCCCCCATAAATAGGTTCATTATCAGGAATGAACCAAGCGTTTAATGATCTTTTGGTTAATAAATACGTGACTTTTATGTTGCGTAACACTCATGTAACGCAGCAGTAGGATTGCGCGACCATCACGTTGTGCATAATTTAGATTGTGCGACCATCAAGTTATACAGCACTAAGGTTGCGCCACATCATGCTGTACAATATCTCAAGTTGCACCTAAATTCAGCACAACTTTCGAAATATTGCACAAAACACAAATCGACGGCAACCAAACTCTAAAATAGGGTGGCACAAGTCAGAAAATGCACCAAACTCTAAAAAGAAGGCACACGATGAACAGATTAAATCAAAAATATCTATACATGGATCAATGATCGAAACACTTACCTTCCATGCCGAGTTGACAATTTCTCGTCGTGATAAAGACGGGACATACTGATACGCATGTCACTGCTCTCTGCATGGTGAAACACGAGATGAAGGCTCAGCGAATTCCTCTCCTCTCTTAACATTGAATCTCCCGGGCACCATTATGGTTTGTCGAAGAAGCTTCTGATTCTGGAAGAAGAAGAGAGAGTGGTCAAAGGAGATCGGGAAGTAGAGAAAGAAATAAGGTTTCTCAAGAAATCCTAAACGATGGTTTGAAGAATAAAAAAACTCTAAAGGTTACGACTATTTATAGCTTTGCAAATAGAACCAAACAGTTGCGCAACTTGTGCTGAAGAATCCGGCTCGAGTTGTCTGGCGCAACCTAGACATAGTCATTTCTAATTCAAAGTATTTCGAAACTTTTAAGTCATTTAAAGTTTCGAAAACTTTGAAAGGGGACTTGTAGAGGCTAAAAATTAAGCTATGATGCATCGTATCAATAGGTTGCGCCATATCAAGTTGCGCCTATATCAAGCTGTGCCTCATCGGGTTGAGCCCATCTCAGGTTACGCCAAGCTCAGGTTGCGCTGGAGCCATGTGGCAACCTCCTCAAAAAATTATAAACAACATCATCATTACCTGACAGCTAACAACACATATATCAAGGAAAATCTATTCGAATCCCGTGCAACACGGTGCTCGAGAAGATTTGGTCAGCTAGTAGTTTGTGCAATGTGTCAGGGTACGTGAGTTTATACTTAGGCACAAGTTGCTATTTTGCGCCCCCGCACAACCTGATGAAGCTTGAACAATGTGATCGAATTGATGTCCAGAGCAGGGTGAGGTAGCGCACATGCCAATAACTTCGTAGAACGTGTCTACTACATTGCTCACGACCATGTGCATCTTACTCAAATGATGTCATGCGTCCACAGCAGTTGGTGCAACCATTCGTGCAAGTTGCTACATTGTGCCCCCGTGCAACCAGATGAAGCTTGCACAAAGTGATCAAACAGTATCCAGAACAGGGTGACGTGGCGCACAAGCCACTAACTTCGCAGAACGTGCCCACTACACTGCCCACGACCATGCGCTTCTTACTCAAACGATGCCACACGTCCACAGCAATTGGTGTAACCACTCGTGCAAGTGAACAGGCGTGCAACCTAAAGCTCGTGCAACCCAGAATAACTGCTAAATAGTGATTTCAAGAACTCTATAAATAGAGTTTCAAATCAATCTCAAAAGAGCACCAAGGATCATAAGCTCTTGCAAAACTGCTGTTGCATCCTCTTGACGCTTGTGTGTTTGATATCACATCGTCCAAGGGATAAAAGATCATCTTCTGACTAGATTTCTATAGTTGTACTTCTCCAGAAATTAATTGTACTCTTTGTACTTCTTCTCAGATTGTAGGAAACAAATCTTCTTTTGTTTTTGCAAACATGGAGAAGTTAGCGGAGTTGTATGTGAAGCAGATCTTCAGGTTACATGGCATTCCAGTGAGTATCATCTCCGACCACAATAGCAGATTCATGCCCCAATTTTGGAGGAGTCTATAGACTAGCTTTGGTACATCGCTCAAGTTTAGCACAGCCTATCATCCACAAATGGATGGACAGTCGGAACGGACCATTCAGACGCTCGAAGATGTGCTGCGGACATGTGTACTAGATTTTGATGGCTTGTAGGAGGATCACCTTCACCTCGTGGAGTTTTCCTATAACAACAACTACCAAGCTAGTATCGAGATGTCCCCTTTCGAGGCTTTGTATGGGTGAAGATGTCGTACCCCACTATCTTGGGACGATGTAGGCGAGAGAGCATTGTTAGGACCCAAGATGGTAGTAGATGCTACAAAAAATGTGAAACTGATTAGAGAGTGACTTTGCGTGGCTCAGGACAGGCAGAAACACTGGGCTGACAGTCACCGAAGGCCGTTAGTGTTCGAGGTATAACTTTCCTTAGTTTAAGATTATTAATAAGGATAGGAGTAGTTCTTCAACATTTTGCTTAAATCTGGGTTGGCGATATGGTATTCTTGAAGATATCTCTGACACGGGGTACGATACATTTTGGAGGAGGTGGAAAGCTTAGTCCGAGAAACATCGGGTCGTTTGGCATCCTTGAGAAGATCGGAGCAGTGGCATACCGTTTAGCATTACCACCCGCATTTGAGGGAGTGCACAACGTATTCCATGTGTCCCATCTCAGACGGTACGTGGCAGACCCTAGTCATGTACTAGGCCACTCAGATATTGAGGTGGTACCGAGCCTTAGCTATCAGGAGCAGCCCGTGGAGATCTTGGATCGCGGAGAGAAGGTTCGTCATAACCAGAAGATTCCGTTGGTGCGCATCGCTTAGAGGCATCATTCTTCGGACAAATCCACGTGGGAGAGAGAGGACAAGATTGTTTTCAAAAACAAAAAGGTTTAATTTCTACAAACAGAGAAAGAGTACAAAAGGTATAATTGATTTCTGAGGAAGTACAACTATAGGAATCCGATCAAAAGACGATTATTTTATCCCTTGGACGATGTGATATCGAAGATACGAGCCTCTGGAGGATGCAACAACACTTTTGCAGGAGATTATGATCCTTTGTGATGATTTGGAACTGATTCGAAACTTTATTTATAGAGTTCTAAAAATAACTGTTTAACAGTTATTTTGGGTTGTACGAGTTTTAGGTTGCGCATCTGTTCACTTACGCGAGCGGTTACACCAACTGCTATGGACGCGTGGCATCGTTTGAGTGAGATGCGCGTAGTCGTGGGCAGTGTAGTAGGCATGTTCTGCAAAGTTAGTGGCTTGCACGCCACGTCACCCTGTTCTGGATACTGTTTGATTACCTTGCGTGAGCTTCATCAGGTTACGCGGGGACGTAATGTAGAAACTTGCATGAGCGGTTGCACTAACTGTTGTGGACACGTGGCATCATTTGAGTAAGATGCGCATGGTCGTGACCAATGTAGTAGACATGTTATATGAAGTTAGTGACATGTAAGCCATGTCACCCTACTCTGGACATCAACTTAATCACATTATGTAAGCTTCATCAAGTTGCGCGAGGGCACAACGTAGCAACTTGCGCGAGCGGTTGCACTAACTGCTTTGGACGCGTGGCATCATTTGAGTGAGATACGCATGGTCGTGAGCAATATAGTGGATACGTTCTACGAAGTTAGTAACATGTGGGCCACGTCACCCTGCTCTGGACATCAACTCGATCACATTATGCAAGCTTCATCAGGTTGCGCAGGGGTACAATGTAGCAACTTGCGCCTGAGTACAACCTCGCGCACCCTGACACGTTGCACAAACTGCTAGTTGACAAAATCTTCTCGAGCGCTGTGCTGTACGGGTTTCGAACGAATTTTTCTTGATATACGTGTTGTCAGTTGTCAGGCAATGATGATGCTGTTATAGTTTTTCGAGAAGACTTCCATATGGTTCTCGCACAACCTGAGGTTGGCGCAACCTGAGATGGGCGCAACCTGATTTGGCGCAACTTAATGTAGGCGTAACTTGATATGGCGCAACCTATTGATATGATGTATTTTGATGAGATGACTTCTGGGTGAGTAGCATAGCTTAATTTTTAGCCTCTACAGGACCCTCTGCAAAGTTTTCGAAACTTGAAAAGACTTCAAAGTTTCGAAATACTTTTAATTAGAAATGACTGTGTCTTTGTTGTGCCAGTCAACTCGAGCCTGGTTCTTCAGCATAAATTGCACAACTGTTTGGGCTATAAATAGTCGTACCCTTCGAGTCCTTTCATTCTTCACCAACATGGCTTTCTTGAAACCCTATCTCTTTCTCTTCTTCCCGATCTCCTTCGACCACTCTGTCTCTTCTTCTTTTAAACTCAGAATATTCTTCGACAAACCCTAAAGGTGCCCGGGAGATTCGATGTTAAGAGAGGAGAGGACTTCGCTGAGCCTTCATCTCGCCCTTCACCGTACAGAGAGCATCGACATACGTGTCAGTACGCTTCGCCTTCGTCACAATAAAAAACTGTCAACTCAGCTATGGAAGGTGAGCGTTTCAATCATTGATCCATGCATCGATCATATCAACAAAATCACTTTTTAGGTTTTTCAGATTAATCTGTTCATCGTACGCCTTCTCTTTTTAGATTTCGGTGCACTTTCTGACTTGTGCCACCCTTTTTAGGGTTTGGTTGCTGTCGACTTATGTTTATGTGACATTTTGAAATTTGTACTGAATTTGGGCACAACTTGAGATATTGCGTAGCATGATATGGCGCAACCTGAGTTGCTGCGCAACTTGGTGGTCACACAATCTAAGTGCTGCGCAACGTGATGGTCGCGCAATCCGACTGCTGCGTAACATGAGTGTCACGCAACATAAAAGTCACACATTTATTAACCAAAAGATCATTAAACGCTTGGTTCATTCCTGATAATGAACCTATTTATGGGGGCACTCTTTTCCGAAATGCTCTTTCTTCCTCGTTTCAAGCTTCCCTTTTAAATATTACCCGCCTTTTTATGGGGAATACGAAGCGTCGGCGGGGGCTGATCTTCACTGTATATATATGGGCATAAGGCTCAGCCTTCATCTTTATACACTCTCATGGAATCCAAAGAGAACATGAAGAAGAAGGAGACGAACGTCAATGTTGACGGCAAAGTTTCTGGGGAAAAGCCACACTCTGCGCCTACGGCGTATTGTTTGGAAGCTGACCCGTCCCTGAGGGTGGAGAACTTTCTAGACTGCTTTGGCCTGTCCCCAACAGTCTTTGCTCGTTCCAGTGGTGGGCCATCGCCTTCTTCCGAAGAGCATGGCGCATTGGAAAAGAGGGAAGGGTTCCTCCTTTTGATGCACCGTTCGGAGATCCACAACATGGAGGAGTTAAGCGCTGCTTTGCGTCAGACTGATGACAAAAAGAAGAAGTGACGTGATATGAGAGCATCATTTTCCATAATGGCCATAGCGCCTACGTCTGTAGTATCTGTCCTCTTTTTCAATTATAAAATAAAAAAGTTTAGCCTTATTAAATCCTGGCGCGTTTAAGTTTTATTGTATAACTGTTTTGACACATCCCGTGCTTTAGACTTTTCTCGGTTCTGACAACACCAACTTCTGAACGACACGTAGCGCCTTATGTGTGATTTTAAATCTTTTGCCTTTTATCCTTGCCAAAATATACGTCTAAGGAAACACATGACGTTTTAGCTTCAATTGCATATAAATATTTGTTAGGAGAGAAAGAGAGGACTCATTATATTCTCATCTTCTTTCTAATGCTTGCAGAGGATTGGTTGACAAGACTCCCCAGAACTGGTATCGGTGAACATGGAAGTTATGGAGCTGAACCCCCTTAACACACAAATCAGACAGCTCAAAACTCTTCATGTTTAGAAGGACTTTCTCAAGATGGTAGGAAGAGCCTTTATACATAAGAGTTGGATTGTGGAGACACAGAACTAGGAATCGTATCACAAGGATGATCTCATTCCTACTTCGCATGAAGGGTCATCGTTTCTCTACCAGTTGTATTGACAACAACTTGTCTTCGAGCTGCTGTACGCTGTCGTTTTCCTCTCGTCTTTCTGAGAGAGAAGACCAGAGTTGATTCCGTTGCCTTGCTTGCTGCAGGTCGAGTCGACAAGAAACTGGCACCAAGAAGAAGATCCAAAGATGGAATAGACCTCCATTTGTTGTATCAGAATGAAAATTCGAGATGTAATAGATTTCCATTAAGATGTATCAGAATGAAAATCTGAGATGTAATAGATTTCCATTAAGATGTAACTATGTTTTAAAGAGAAAGAATAAAGAATGATTTTCTCATTTTTTTACTGGAATCTTTGTGGTTTTGAGAGTAATATGGATGTGATGATATAAAAAAATAGAATCAGAGGTAATGTGGATGTGAACTCATTTTTCTATTGATGATCTTCAAGTCAGCTTGGACTCAAAGACAGGATATCATGTCTAAAAAGAAGATATCTGTGATAATACGGATTTATCATAAAGATAAGATATCTTTTGAAATAGCTGGGTTTCAAAAGACAGAATTGATGATTCGGATGGACTCCACTGGGGATTTTGAGTATTTATTATCTGTGGCTTTATTTACGAAGAAGTAAATAAAAGATAATAAATGTAGGTTCGTTCATAAGGTGAACAGCGGTGATAGGATCGATGAATGATCATGCTTGAGGTGATAGGATTGATGAATGATCATGCTATTTCGAAGGTCATTTCGGTTCCCGAGACGGATAGTAAATGAAGATTCATTCGCGAGATGAATAGAAATGAATGAACGAATGTGCTTTTTTGAGGAAAGGTCGTTTCAGTTCCCGAGACAGACAATTTGGATTTCCTGTCTATAAATAGTGCGAAACTTTTATGGATGCTGTCAACACAAGATTTTTTTAGTGCAAATGGCTTCCAAAGATGCGCCTAAAGATACTGAGATTATCACGAAGACTGAAGTCTTGATCGATACTCATTCGTACGAGCCTCCATTGCCTGTTCAGAAAGAGGCGGGGGAATGCTCAATTGCTCCTTGGGCACAATAAGACATCCTTGCCAGACTCGTAGAGCCTGAAAGCACTGCCGAAGAAGAAGCTCTGAGGAAGGCTGCCTGTGAACTGCCGGTGTCATCAGACAATAATGCCTTCGATCTTCTTGCTAATTATATTTTTAATCAGAAAGGCTCTGGTCCTCGTTCTTCTCCTTGATCTGATGTATTTGTTTGAACTATGCAATAAAAGAAAGAATTTTACTTACACATATTTTTTATATCTCTTTTTCGTTATACATAGTATTTCTTGAGAAAATTTCTATTGATAGGCATCATGGCGACTCGGCCATCCATACCAGTCAGTTGATAAGCTCCATTTGAGAAAACTTTGCTTATAACATAGGGACCTTCCCATTTTGCTTTGGACTTGCCCTTGCTCATGTGTATCATAGTCATAGGACGTCTGACAGTAAGGACTAGTTCACCTTTTTAGAATGCTCGTAATTTAACTTTACGGTTGAAGGCTTTTGATATACGGGCTTGGTATAACTCAATATGTTGTTGAGCTAGGAGCCGTTTCTCATCCAACGCTTCAAGCTCCTGAAGTCGAAGACGTTCATTATTTTTTGTTATGAGTTCATTGGCAATTGCAATCCTTAAGGAGGGGATTTGAATTTCCAATGGTAGGACAGCTTCGCATCCATATACCAAGGAGAAAGGTGTGCAACCAGTTGGAGTACGTATAGTAGTGCGATAAGCCCATAGACATTCTTCAAGCTTTTCACTTCAATTTCTTTTATTGGTAGAAATGAATTTCTTGAGAAGCTTGATGATAGTTTTGTTGAATGCTTCAGCTAAACCGTTTGCTGTAGGATTGTAGGCCATGGAAGCAACATTGTTGATTTTGTTATCATCGCAAAACCGAGTAAATTTTTGACTGATGAATTGTGGTCCATTATCATGAATGATTCGTCGAAGAATATCGAATCTATATATCACATGATATTTGATGAAGTTGATGACGCTGCTAGTCTTGACTTCAGATAAAGGTATAGCTTCCGTCCATTTCGAGAAGTAATCGGTTGTAGCTAGTATAAACTGATGTCTTCTAGATGACGGTGGAATGATAAGACCAATGACATCCATACCCAAGCTTCAAAGGGGTATGATGCGGCAGTCAGATGAAGGAAATCCAACGGTTAATGGATGAAGTCTGCATGAATTTGACAGGCTCGACATTTTCTTGCATATTCAATGACATCTGATACCATAGTGGGCCAATAATAGCCCATACACCGAATACGATCTTGTAACTTAGGACCAGGCTAATGTGTACCACATACCCCATTGTGGGCTTCACGTAGTATTTGTTTTGCTTCATCTCCAGCAAGACAACGTAAAAGTAGACCATCAAATGTTCTTCGATAAAGGGTCTTAGAAGTATGGTTATAATAAAACCGGAGTGATCGCCTATGGATTGTTGTAGCTTCTTTAGAATCTTCAGGTAAAATGTCATGTACCACGAAGACAATGAAAGGAGCTTTCCAATCTTCACTAATGGTATTAACTTCAGTTGAATTGCTGAACTCAATATTTGAGTTATTCTCAATGCAAAATAACTCTCTATTAGTGACGACAATCATCTGTTGCCTTTTTACTGGAATTGCTAATACGGCTGCCAGATTACCCAATGCATCAGCCTCTGCATTGCATGCCCGACGTACATGTTCAATGAAGAAACCCTTGAACGATGTAGCCAGCCTAATTGCTGCTTCATGATATGGGACAAGATCTTGGTGTCGAACTTCATACGTGCCTCTAACCTGATTGACAATTAGTTTAGAATCTCCAAATACTTCAAGATATTCAATATCTAATTATTTAGCCAATTGGAGACCAATGAGCATAGCATTATATTCAGCTACATTATTGGAACATGACTCATTTAAAGAATAACCTCTTTGAATAGCTAATCCTTCTGGTGAGACGAGGACGATTCTAACTCCAGCAATAATGGCACCTTTTGGTCCAATTCTGGATGCACCATCAAAGAATAGACGCCATGTAAGAAATTTTTTTGAAATCATATTGGATGCCACAGTTTCATCTGGAATCTCGTCATAGAGTTTAGATGTTTCAGGAATTAGATGAGCAGCCAGAAAGTCAGCATAAGCTGGACTCTTAACAGACTTTTGAGAAACATAAACCATATCATATTGTGCTAACAATATGACCCATGTTGCAAGCCTGGAATTGAGTGTACTGGGCTTCTTCATCAAGATCCGAAGAGGTTAACTCTAGAAATAACATAAAAAGTTTGGCCAGTAATATAATTGATGGAACTGGGGATTCCCAGGACCCTTACTTTGGTATGCGTATTGATCGATAGAAAGTTAAACAGATTTAATACGTGTTCTAACCCTTCATAGGCAGAAACTAGGGTTCACGAATTATACCTGCGGCGGAAAGAAGACAAGTAATTCCTGGCAATCTCGAACGGACGACCCCAAGATCTTCTGCACGTATTCCTTCCTCGAGTTGGACGTCGTTTGGGCGACGATCTTCCAACCTTTTCTTCTCCTTGGCAGCCCTCTCTTTCTCTCCTTACGTGAATCACGAATTTAGAGAAAGCTTCAGATTTCTGATCTAAAATTTGGCGGCCAAAGAATAGAGGATATATATAGGCTACGGCAGGGACCATGCAGAGAAATTAGGGTTAGGCCTCCTAACAGATCTGGATATCCTGTGTTCAGCCCGAACACATAATCCAAGCCCATTAACAATAGCTCGGTCCATAATGAGCTATTATTGCACTACCTTCCTAATCCCAAATTATGTTTGTGGGCTCCTTTTATTATATGCTCATTTGGCTCCCCATGTTAAGATATCGTATGTCCGTCGATCAAATTAAGTTACTGACAACTATATTGATTCAACATCTTTTATCCTTAAGTAGTACCGCTCAACTTTATTTGTCATGTCGGATATAATCCACCTGCAGGATTTACATGACAATCCTTATGAGCTCCTTAAGGGAACATCATCAACCGGATGTATCGGGACATGGATTCCATTTATAATCAACAGTCCATCATACATACAATATTATTACCCAATTTATAGAGGTTGTTGATCCACAATGAATCTCACTCTTTCATGAGTAAAAGTAATGCACACTGCATATACATATCTGTTATTATATCCTGGATTAAGAGCACAAGCATCCATAATAATTGAGGTATTTGTTCTCTTATGTAGTCAGTATAAAGAGAACAAACTCAAGTTGTCTTGTTCAATACACACAAATTGTACTAGTGTAAACCTATAGTCAAGATAGACTAATACCAGATTACACTATAACATTTCTAATAGATTGTCCAAGTCCATCTAGGTTGTGAACTATTTATATACTCCATAGGGAACTGATAATATGATCTTCTGTGTGACACCACACACCATATTATCTACAATATAGAATATCAGACATTTGCATTAACACTTGCAACAAATATTTGCCCATATGATTATCATTCAAAATTTAAGGAAATAAGTTTACTATAAAAGTAATGCTTTTAGTATATAACCCTAACAATCTCCCACTTATACTCAAAGCATTGCTTTTCAGTATACTGTTACAAATCTCTTACTTATACTTAAAGCCATGCTGCTACACATCTGACTCCCATTCCCTCACCATGAATATCAAAAGCCTTAGCTGGTAAGCTCTTTGTAAAGGGATCAGCTAGGTTGTCGGCTGATGCTATCTTGATCACAGTAACTTTTCCTTTCTTTATGAAATCTCGTATTAGGTGGTACTTACGGTCAATGTGTTTACCTGTCTTATGGGCTCATGGTTCCTTCGAGTTTGCAACTGCACCACTATTATCACAATAAAGTGTAATAGACTTAGGCAAACTAGGTACCACATCCAAGTCCAACAGAAAGTTTTTGAGCCAAACCACTTCTTTGGCTGCCTCAGAGGCTGCCATATACTCGGCTTTCATGGTGGAATCAGCAATACATTTTTGCTTGATACTCCTCCACACAATGGCTCCATCTCCTAAAGTAAACACATAACCTGAGGTAGATTTCATGGAATCCCTATCTGACTGAAAATTTAGTCTGTATATCCCAAGGGAACTAAACTATCTGCCTAGTAAACTAGCATATACTCTTTAGTACTTTTCAGGTACTTCAAAATATGCTTTACGACAGTCCAGTGCTCTTGTCTTGGGTTAGACTGATATCTGTTGACCATGCCTACGGCAAAGCAGATGTCTGGTCTCGTACATAGCATTACATACATTAAACTTCCTACTGCTGAAGCATAAGGAACTGCCTTTATGTTCTCTATCTCTTTAGGTGTCCTCGGACATTGCTCCTTTGATAGAGCAATTCTATGTCTAAAAGGTAAGAAACATTTCTTAGAATTTTACATACTAAAATGAGTTAGTACAGTATTGATATAGGAAGCTTGGGATAAGCCCAACATCCTTTTCTTGTGATCTCGTAGAACTTTGATCCTAAGGATTTGACCTACTTCTCCCAAGTCCTTCATATCAAATTATTTGGATAACCATACCCTTACATCAAATAACACCTTCACATTGTTTCCAATGAGCAAGATTTTATCCACATAAAGTACTAAGAACACCACCACGTTTCCGTCACACTTTCTGTATACACATGATTCATCCTGACATTGATTAAATATATAGGATTTTATCACCTGATCAAAATATGTGTTCCAAGATCTGGAAGCTTGCTTAAGTCCATAAATGGACTTCTTTAGCTTACAAACAAGATGCTCTTGGCCCTTTTCAATGAACCCGTCTGGTTGCTTCATATAGATGTCTTCCTCAAGACTTCCATTAAGGAAAGCTGTCTTGACATCCATTTGCCAAATCTCATAATCGAGATGAGCTGTAATAGATAAAAGAATCCGAATAGACTTAAGCATGGCTACTGGAGAAAAGGTTTGCTCATAATCGATACCCTCTCTTTGAGTAAAACCTTTTGCTACAAGCCGAGCTTTAAAGGTTTCAACCTTACCGTCTGATCCTCTTTTTCTCTTATAGACCCACTTGCATCCAATGGATTTTACACGAACGGGTGGTTCTACAATCTCCCAGACCTGATTAGAATCCATAGATTCTATTTTAGATATCATTACTTTTTGCCAAGACTCTGCATCTTTATCTTGGAGTACTTCATTGTAGGTACACGGATCAAAATCTTGTTCCTCAGGGACAAAGTCTGACGACTCTCCAAAGAACATATACCTATCAGATTGTATCACAACCCTCCCACTACGACGAGGCACTATCGGTTGTGGTGTAACATTTGCGACACGTTGTGCAGTTATTTGTGGTTCATCCTCTTGTACTGTTGGTACTAAAGTACTTGGTGTCTCACCTCTCAGTTGTCTAGAACAACTCTACTTGTGGGTTTATGGTTCATCACATAGTCTTCCTCTAAGAATCGGGCATTGGGGCTAACAATGACCTTCTGATCCTTAGGACTATAAAATAAACCTCCTTTCGTTCCTCTTAGATATCCTATAAACAAGTGTACTTCTGTATGAGATTCCAACTTATCTGCTTTTCTATTCAGCACATGTGTTGGACTATCCCAAATGCGAACATGTTTCAAACTAGGCTTACGCCCAATCCACAGCTCTGTAGGAGTAAGAGGTACCGACTTAAAAGGAACCAAATTCAAAATATAAGCTACAGTATCTAAGGCATATCCCCAAAACGAATCTGGTAAATCTGAATAACTCATCATTGATCTAACCATCTCCATAAGAGTTCTATTCCTTCTTTCGGCTACACCATTATGTTGGGGCATTCCAGGTACAGTCAATTGGGATGCAATCCTAGCCTCTGATAAATAATCCCCAAACTCTCCAAAGAGGTACTCGCCACCATGATCTGATCACAATGACTTAATACATTTTCTATGACGTTTCTCTGTTTCAGCCTTGTACTTTTTAAATTTCTTAAAGCACTCAGACTTACGGTGCATCAAATAAATATATCCATACCTTGAATAATCGTCAATAAATTTGACAAAATATTCAAAGCCACCTCTAGCTTGGATAGTCATGGGTCCACATAAATCAGAATGAACCAATTCCAACACATCTTTGGCCCTATACCCCTTTGCCGTAAAAGACCTTTTGGTCATTTTACCTTCCAAGCAGGATTCGCAGACTGGTAGTGCCTCCACTTCCAATGAACTCAAAGGTCCATCTTCAACCAGTCTTTGAATCCTTCTTAGGTTAATATACCCCAATTGTAAGCGCCAAAGATATGTTTTGTTCATACAAGAAGGTTCTTTTCTCTTATTTAAGTTAGATGACATATTATTCATTTCCATAAGTTGCATTGTGGGCAAAATAGGATTAATGACATACATATATCAACTAATGCACCAGAATAGATAAAATGTTTATTCTTTCTAATAACAATATTATAATTAAAATAAACTGAATATCCATCCTTAACTAACATATAAACAGAAACTAAATTCCTTCTAAGTGAAGGAGCATAAAGACAATCTCTCAAGGTCAAAGACTTATTTCTACCAAAAGATAAAGTAACACCTCCTAATGCAATGATCGATACTTTTGTAGCATCACCCATGAGCAAGCATATCTCTCCATCACTGAGCCGTCTGGTTTCCTGGAACCCCTGTAATGTATTGCAGACAAGATTAGCGGCTCCTGTATCTACACACTAGGTGCCAGTAGATAACACCGCTAAACATGTTTTAACTACTAGTAAATGAGATATACCTTCTTTGTTCCTTTATTTGAAAAGTGGACAATCAGTCTTCCAATGTCCTGACGCTTTGCACTTGAAACATTTGCCTTTCGGCTTTTTCACCGCGCCTTGAGGTCCCATGCCCTTCTTTGCGGAGTTTGCCTATTTCTGAATGTTATTCTTCTTCTCACCGTATTTTGGCTTAGAAGTAGAAGCCTTTTCAAAAACAAAAACATGACCACTCTGCCTAAAGAGAAATTTAGCATCCTGTAGCTCTTTTGCAAGTTCTGCCAAACTATACAACCTTTTGTTCATGTTGTACTTAAGGCAGAAATTGTTAAAACTTTTAGGCAGAGTCCCGAGATTGATATTGACCTAGGATTCTCCATCGATTTTAGCTCCAAGGATCTCCATCTCATTCAGATGACCCATCATCTTAAGAACATGATCCCTTACTGGTGTACCCTCAGCCATTTTTGTATTCATCAAACATTTCATAGCAAATTGCCTAGCTGCTATACTCTGATGTCCGAAGAGTTGCTTGAGGTTATACATCATGTCATAAGCTGTGGCCATGGCCTGATGCTGATGTTGCAGTACATTTGACATAGATGCCATAATGGAATACCGCGCCATCTCATCTGCCTTTTTCCACTTCTTATAAGCCTCTTTGATCTCTTCATCAGAGTTAGCATCAGGCTTAGGTGGGCATTCCTTAACAAGTACATATTTGTACTCCTCAGCAGTCAGAACAATGTCCAAATTACGTTTCCAGTCAATATAATTAGGTTCAGTAAGTTTTTTTTTCTTTAAGAATCACCATACGTGGACTGAAAGAACCCATTTTTGAAATCCTGAGAATCACATAAATAAAATTATGTAGGGCAAAAAAAACTTTTTAAATTAATTTAATATTAATTCCCTCAAAGCAATAATAAGAAATTCACCAACACCTTGAACACCATGAATTTAGCATGCCACGATAGTGTGGACGTACACAAATTCAACTTTGTTCAAGTAGGTTTTTCTTATTAATTTTACTATCATGTCAATATAACTTTTGTTCAAGTAGGTTATCATTATGTCATAAGCTGTAGCCATGTCCTGATGCCGATGTTGCAGTACATTTGACATAGATGCCATAATGGAACACCGCGCCATCTCATCTGCCTTTTTCCACTTCTTATAAGTCTCTTTGATCTCTTCATCAGAGTTAGCATCAGGCTTAGGTGGGCTTTCCTTAACAAGTACATATTTGTACTCCTCAGCAGTCAGAACAATGTCCAAATTACGTTTCCAGTCAATATAATTAGGTCCAGTAAGTTTGGTTTCTTTAAGAATCACCATACGTGGACTGAAAGAACCCATTTTTGAAATCATGAGAATCACATAAATAAAATTATGTAGGGCAAAAAAAAACTTTTTGAATTAATTTAATATTGATTCCCTTAAAGCAATAATAAGAAATTCACCAACACCTTGAACACCATGAATTTAGCATGCCACGATAGTGTGGACGTACACAAATTCAACTTTGTTCAAGTAGATTTTCTTATTAATTTTACTATCATGTCAACATAACTTTATGACAAATAAAATTAATATGTTGGTCTTGCTCTGGTCATACAAATAATAGTAGTGACTCCGATGGGAAGGATACCATTATTTGTATCTAAGTGTATACCATTACTTAATACTAAGTCCATTACCTTGTAATGAGTTCCTTCAGATGGAGAAGTGAACACATACTAGGTAACTTTCTAAAATTATCTCTAAGGAAGTTTGTACTGGTGATCCATAATTATACTCATCCGATAAGGAGGAAGGCACTAAAGCCAACGTGCAAGTATAATTACATCACCTACAAACCAGTAATGGAGACCATAGGATTTATACTAAATAAATATCATTTCCCACTTAGTTATTTAACAATGAGGGTTTTTCTACTAGTTGATATTATGTCCATGTTGTCCATTATTAATGTAGGCTCAATTTTTCAAAAAAAATATCCACACAATAATAAATATGCATAATCAGAAAAAAAACAAAATGACAACAAATAAGGGAAAAACATCCAACTATTATGGTCATCTTTCCTGCTCCGTCCTCAACTATCCGAATCCAAAATCTGGCACTGCGCCGATCTATTCGGGGTTCGACCTGCCCGGTCAGGTCGCAGGGTTCGGGGCAGTGCCCCTTTTTTTTAAATTTTTTGGCTGTCGATTCCTTCATCGAAAATCATCTGTCTGCCTCTGGACTGCTTAAAACTAGCATCTCGTCCGACGTCAGAAACAGCCACCACCGCCATCACAATTGATAAAAAATAATTAAAATTACATCAATCCTATGCCTCCCAAAAGAGTTCACACATAATCTAGATTAAAAAATTCAAATAATAAGCATGATCAACCCTCATGATTTTAATTACATCCACAACAACATCAACATCCATGACATGTCCGTGGTTTAAACAACACAATCAAAAACATGCATTGGACCATAATAGTTGGATCTAAGATGCATGTAAAACCGAGTTAGAACAGATCTACATCTACCGACTATTACACAGCGCAAGTTTTATTGGACAACATGGACGTATCAATCAATACGCAGGTCTAAAGTGGCTCTGATACCAATTGATCCCAGGACTCTTACTTTGGTGTGCATATTGATCGATAGAAAGTTAAACAGATTTAATACGTGTTCTAACCCTTCATAGGCGGAAACTAGGGTTCATGAATTATACCTGCGACGAAAAGAAGACAAGTAATTCCTGGCAATCTTGAGCGGACGACCCCAATATCTTCTGCACGTATTCCTTCCTCGAGTTGGACGTCGTGTAGGCGACGATCTCCCAACCTTTTCTTCTCCTTTGCAGCCCTCTATTTGTCTCTTTACGTGAATCACGAATTTAGAGAAAGCTTTAGATTTCTGATCTAAAATTTGGTGGCCAGAGAATAGAGGATATATATAGGCTACGACAGGGACCATGAGGAAAAATTAGGGTTAGGCCTCCTAATGGATCTGGATATCCCGTGTTCAGCCCGAACACACAATCTAGGCCCATTAACAATAGCTCGGTCCACTAATGAGCTATTGTTGCACTACCTTCCTAATCCCAAATTATGTTTGTGGGCTCCTTTTATTATATGCTCGTTTGGCTCCCCATGTTAAGATATCGTATGTCCGTCGATCAAATTAAGTTAGTGACAACTATATTGATTCGACATCTTTTATCCTTAAGTTGTATCGCTCAACTTTATTTGTCATGTCGGATATAATCCACCTGCAGGGTTTACATGACAATCCTTATGAGCTCCTTAAGGGGACATCATTAACCGGATGTATTGGGACATAGATTCCATTTATAATCAACAGCCTATCATATATACAATGTTATTACCCAATTCATAGAGGTTGTTGATCCATAATGAATCTCACTCTTTCATGAGTCAAAGTAATGTACACTGCATATATATGTCTATTATTATATCCGGATTAAGAGCACAAGCATCCATAATAACAAAGGTGTTTGTTCTCTTATGTAATCAGTACAAAGAGAACAACCTCAAGTGGTCTTGTTCAATACACACAAAGTGTACTAGTGTAAACCTATAGTCAAGATAGACTAATACCAGATTACACTACAACCTTTCCAATAGATTGTCCAAGTCCATCTAGGTTGTGAACTGTTTATATACTCTATATGGAACTGATAATATGATTTTCTGTGTGACACCACACACCATATTATCTACAATATAGAATATCAGACATTTGCCTTAACACTTGCAATAAATACAATATGCAAACATTTGCCCCCATATGATTCTCCTTCAAAATTTAAGGAAATAAGGTTACTACAAAAGTGATGCTTTTAGTATATAACCCTAACAATAATGTCTCGTCTTTTGTACAACAAACATCAAAGCTAGACATTCTTTTTCCATTAGGGTGTATTGATGTTCAGCTCCGATCATTGTACGGCTAAGATAATAGATAGCTTGTTCATGACTTTCTTTATTCATCTGAGCTAATAAAGCACCTAATGAATGGTCCATTGCTCGAACATACATCAGGAAGGGTATTCCTGAGACTGGAGGCACTAGAACTGGAGGGTTCATCAAGTACCGCTTTATGTCTTCAAATGCTTGCTGACATTCTTCAGTCCAAATAAAAGACACACCTTTCTTCATGAGTTGAGTGAACGGTCTACAACGTTCAGAGAGATTTGAGATAAATCTCCTGATATACGCAAGCCGTCCCTGGAATCCTCGTAGCTCATTTAGGTTGCGTGGAGGACGCATCTCTTGAATGGCTTTAATTTTCTCGGGTTGAACGTGTATACCTTTGGAGGTAATAACGAATCCAAGAAATTTGCCACTAGAGACTCCCAGGAATAACTTGGTGGGATTCATCTTTAGTTGATGCTGGCACATTAGATCGAATATAGTTCTCAAGTCTTGAATATGGTCTTCCTTTAGACGACTTTTGACAGCAATATCGTCTACATAGAATTCAACCATCTTTCGCAAATGATCACGAAAGATAGTACTCTTGGCCCGCTAATAAGTTGTACCAGCATTTTTGAGACCAAACGGCATGACAGTATAGCAATAGACTCCAAGAGAAGTGCGAAAAGATGTATGTTTCTCATCTTCTAGATGCATCTTGATTTGATTATATCCTAAAAATCCATCTATAAAAGACATTCGTTCAAATCTGTAAGTATTGTCGATCATGACATCAGTGACCGAAAGAGAAAATTTGTCTTTGGGACAACCTTCATTAAGGTCTCTAAAGTTATTGCAGACTCGGACCTTCCCTATTTTCTTTAAAACTGGGATGACATTAGCCACCCAATCTGGATGTTGTTCTTTGTAACGCCCAGTCCCAAAATACGTAGGACTAGGAACGTAGACATGCCAGCTGTATTCGTACAAAGTACACTCCAATATATGGAAATCTCATATGAATACATAAGCTGTAAAAATGCAGTAAAACCATATCTAATCTCATCCACGCAAATAAATGAATAAAATACATCATATAAAGATAATGAATTGTCTTGATACAATATGTTGGGCGGAGACAAATCAAGTACCAACAAAATAAGGAAAAGTACATAGAAAATGAAATAAGTGGCGAGCGAAGCGAAGACGATCCAAGTGCAAACATCCTCGAGAAATAGCAAGGAACACGGCTAGAGATAAAGCACCTGCGAAAGACAATAGCACACACCTGGAGAGATAACCGGGTCCTAAGAGGGACGTAACAAGGCACATAATATCATGCCTTATAAACTGAATAAATATTGCTCAAATAAATAAGTAAATCGAATTATAACATGTTCCAATACGCACCTACTGAACGAGCGTACCATCCCCCAACCAAACAAGGACATGAGATGGTAAACTAATTAACGGTAACGTATCTTCCCATGCTATGAATCCAATATGGTATCCGGATCCCAACAAGGTTCAATACCTTCTCATCGAAGTAGTAAGTCACACCTACAACCAAACAAGGACAAGATGTGACGAACTAATCTGCGACAAGTTATTGTTCCAAGCCACGGTCAGATACAAGTACCCAAACCAAAAGTACTCTTACCTAACGGATAGGGTAGCCTACCATTCTAAGTGAAATGTTGTTAAGAATAATCCTTTCTACGCATGGACCCTGGCTGAATAGGATCGGCGTAGTCCCCCTTGGGCACCAGAGGCCCCATCAGTAAGAGCATGACGTTCCGCAGAATCGTCAGTGGCCGTCAGTAATCTTGGGTCA
This sequence comes from Iris pallida, assembly GCA_029216955.1. NCBI lineage: Eukaryota > Viridiplantae > Streptophyta > Magnoliopsida > Asparagales > Iridaceae > Iris > Iris pallida. Next base: position 37,558,769 of record JANAVB010023800.1, on the reverse strand, counting down.
TCAACCCCGTATCTCTAGCGGAGAGTCCGGGTCCCAAGGGAAGTGCATCGAAGCCCATACGCTAAGGAATTATCCTCCCCGCCCAATGCCTACTGTGTTGTATCCACAACACAAACCACTATAACCGCTAAGTCAAACTAGTATGCAACCTCTATTAGCGGTTATTCCTATCGCACGGCTTGTACGTACTGGTGGCCAGCCAATCACGCACTTTCGTGTTCTACATGCGACACACAACTTCGTGTTACAACGTGTCAAGGCCAATGAATGCAACACACATGGTGGTCCCTTAAATCTAGGTTTAATTTGTAAGAAATAATACACAGCAGAAAATATAATAAATAGTAAGTTCTAATAGTTATGCCATGTATCACAGTTTATTTTGCATAAAAAAATAAATAATGCATAAAATATGAGCTAAAATAAATAAACAGCTAATGGCAAGGTGCCTTGCCTGGTAGGACGCCTGGTGTGCTGCGATAATCATGGTGGCATGAACTACAATTTTGGTGTAACAACTGTACAAGGGAACCTCAGATGATGGCACGGTCGGTTCCAATGGGTCCAGAAGGGTCAAATTAGTTAGGGTGGACATAAGGTAGTCTCAAAATGGGCGAAAGAATAGGAATAATAGGACTAATTGTAGACAAAAGGATAATCAAGGAAAGTTCGATAAATAATATATAAAAGAAATTTATAATGCTTAAAAATATTTCTTATTAGCTTAACAATAGTTTTTAGATAAATGCTTGAAAATAATAAAATCATTTTTGGGCAAAAACTTCAGTTTGTCCCAAATAGGATTTCTAGGTAAAAATACTATATCTTATGAGTAAAAATAGCAATACTAATAATAATAATAGAAATAATAAAAGTAAAGTAGTAATAATAATAGTAATAATAATGACCACAACATAACCGTAAAAACGTAATCTATATATTTACAAAAATTATTTTACTAATGTACCTACATAAATACTTACATATATACAAATATCTTTATAATAATAAAAGGATAGGATTATAAAAAGCATCATATATACATTATATATGTACCAATATATGTATACTAGTATCTACTGCTAATAATAATAGTAATAATAATAAAGATGATAATAATAATAATATATACACAAAAAAAAACTCCAAAATCAAACAACAACAGAAACAATTAAATGAATAATAAATTAAATAATAAAATAACATAAATACTACTAATAACTAAAATAACTATTATCTAATAAAAAATATAAAAAAAATAAAAATAAAATAATAAAAAAAACTAATAATCAAAAAGTATTACAGCAGCAGTCATTCGACTGCTGCTCAGCCTGCTCTTAAAAGAAAAGAAAGGAGGAGAGAAAGGAAAGTGAGGGACGGAGAGAGGATTGAGAGAGAGAGAGATGGAACGGGGAAAGTTTGGTGCACGAGAGAGAGAGTGGGAGCTGCGACGGCGACAGGAGGCACTCGGCGGCGAGGGGCTTGCGGGACAGAGGGAGCTCGTTGGTCGGGGCGGCGCAGATCGGTGCACGGAGGCTGCTCGCGGAGGCGAGCGGTCGGATCGAAGGGGGTTCGGTGGCGCGGGTTTCGCCGGCGGCTGGGCACGGAGTTAGGCGCTCGGCGGCTCCGGAGTGAGGGAGAGGCGAGAAGAGGGTTGAGCGGAGGAAAGTTGAGTCGCCGGCGGCGCTGCAACGCGGTGAGCGGCGGACGGCGTGGCTGAGGAAAAGAGGAAAAGAGGAGCAGAAGACTGGCGGAGAGGGTATCGGCCGAGTGAGGCGGCGACGGTCGCGTCGGGCGCGACTGGACGAAGCTAGGGCAAGTGCGGCCACGACGGCGGACCTGCTGCGGTAGGCGCACGACGAGGCTAGGGCGGCGACGGCTAGGGGAGATCGGGCTTCGGGAGAGGCGGTGGCTCAAGGCTCAGCGGCGGATACGACACCGGCGGTCGAAGGTGAGTTTTAGGGTTAGGGTATTTTTTGCTGGGTTTTCCTTTGGTCGCCGGCGGTTTGCGCCGGTGACGATGGTGGTGGTGGTTGGGTTTCCGGGGTGATCGGCCACTGGCCAGGCTCTGTGGTCGTGGTGGTGATCGGGGGGTTTACAGCGGGTTTGTCGACGGTGGTGGTGGTGTTACTGATGGTGGTGGCTGACCGGAGACGAGGGTTCGGGTGTGTTGGTTGAAGTCGAGATGGTGGTCGCGACGGGGTTGGCTCTGGTGGCCAGGGAGTCGGGCGGTGGCAGGTGGACGGAGAATTTTGGTCGTGGCGAGGAGTGGACGGGCAGGGACAGTCGGCTGAGGTGTGTGGCCGGGCTGGTCGCCGATAGGGTTAGGGTTTGAATTAAGGATTTGGGGATTATGTGGGATTTGGGGATTATGTGTCGGGGTTGTCGACACCGCGGGAAAGAATTTATAAATGTAAAAAAATATGGAATAAGAATTGGATATGGGAACACGGACACGATGCACGGTACGTTTGTGGTGGTGGAGAAATTTATTTGTGGAGATAATTTGGTGGATGATAAAAAATTGAAGGAGTACCTGCCTATTTATAGGATGTGGGAATTCCCAATTAGATATGGATTAGGAATAATTTAAACCCCAAAATAGATAATTCAATACTTAATTTAAATAATTCAATAAATCAAATCTCAAATCAAATCCAATTTAAATCAAATTAAATTTTAGTTTAAATCAAATCAATAAATCAAATTCTAATATGGATATCTATTTAAATAAATCCAAAAATCAAATCACGATTTAAATGGCCAAAATAACTTCCAAATATATTTTTCAAAATACCAATAATAATAATTTTGAAAATAATAAATATTTTTAAATATCTTTTTGAATAATAAAATATTAATATTAATAAATCTCAAAAATTAAATTTTTATTTAAAATAGATCAATAAATAATTACGATATATATGTATGCAAAAATATTCTTTACATAATTATGCTTTTCTAGTATACAAAAATATTATTTATTATTAATAACTTTTACAAGTTTAGAAATGATAGCAAAACTATTTATTATACTATTTGAAACTATAAAAATAGAACAAAATATTTTTCTAAAATATGTACGCTCGCACATATTCGCACTCGTCGAGCAAAAGAATAAAATTTTGTGCGCGACGTAAAATACGACTACGCGACGTACAATACAAAATTTTAAATCCGTACAAATATTAATAAAAAAATATAGTAGAAATTTAGGGGTTTTACATCCTACCCAACTTAAAAGAATTTCGTCCTCGAAATTAAGAATTTGTAGGGGGGTGAGAGGGCACAACGGTAGATAGAAGGGTTCGAAGTTTATATGGTCGTAGTCTAGGTTGAGGATATGATTATGAGACGATTGTAATCACTTCTTAAATCCAAGTGATTAGAAAGTCAAGATTGTGGATTTAGGGTCGAGGGAAAGGACGAGTAGTTAAGACAAAGATATAGGCACATTGAGTGTTAATGGTCACAAGAGATAAGATAGCTAGGGGAACTTCAAGTACAGCGCATTCGTCCTTCTTAAATAGGTGAAGGCGAAAGCAATATAGAGTTCGAAGGAGGCATTATCGAATACGAATATGTGATTCAAAGATGATCGAATAACTTCAAAAGAATTGTCAAGGCAGTCGTGGATGGGATTGTAAGGGCAAAGTTTAATTATGTCCCCATCCACGTAGAGTAATAGACAAAAGCGAACCAAAGTACACTTGGTTGATCAGACCATTATGCACCGGTTCTGATTAGACAATATATTAGTGAGCGGCCGCTCAATAGCATAAGTCATGAACAAACTCGATAAATGGATGAGTTTGCAAAACTAGATTATAGTTGCAACATTAGTCAAAGTGGTAAAAATATAGGCACGAGAGATTTAGATTAAAAGAAGGTAGAATGATTCTAAGTCATACAGTTGTCCTATAGTCTTCTTGTCTAAGTCCTTGGTTGGCTAAAGTGTTAGATCCTCTAGATTCTAGGATCTAAATAAGCTTGCTAATATAGGTCACTAGGTCAAAAGGGTTGCTAGGTCATAAGGTAGTCTACCCAACTTAAAAAATTAAACTAATGGTGTTTTGGGACAACTAACTAGTAGGGTCAATCTCTAGCAAGCATGAAGGAAAGATAAGAATAGGGATGGAAGGAAGCAAACAAGATGCAATTGATGAGTCAAACGATAGAAAAATCAAGAAAAGAGGTCAAGTATGTGGATGAGATCCTAGACTTCTAATCCTATACGCAGGCTTGCTTGGTACGGTAAAGTAACCGAACAATTTATCTTGACCTGCATGGGCCACCACAAAAACATGTAACGCACCAGTCCCAAAATACGTAGGACTAGAAACGTAGACATGCCAGCTGTATTCGTATGAATTACACTCCAATATATGGAAATCTCATATGAATACATAAGCTGTAAAAATACAGTAAAACCATATCTAATCTCATCCACACAAATAAATGAATAAAAGACATCATATAAAGATAATGAATTGTCTTGATACAATATGTTGGGCGGAGACAAATCTACTACCAACAAAATAAGGAAAAGTACATAGAAAATGAAATAAGTGGCGAGCGAAGCGAAGACGATCCAAGTGCAAACATCCTCAAGAAATAGCAAGGAATACGGCTAGAGCTAAAGCACCTGCGAAAGACAATAGCACACATCTGGAGAGATAACCAGGTCCTCAGAGGGACGTAACAAGACACAAAATATCATGCCATATAAACTGAATAAATATTGCTCAAATAAATAAGTAAATCGAATTATAACATGTTCCAATACGCTCCTACTGAACGAGCGTACCATCCCCTCCAACCAAACAAGGACAGGAGATGGTAAACTAATTCACGGTAATGTATCTTCCCATGCTATGAATCCAATATGGTATCCGGACCCCAACAAGGTTCAATACCTTCTCATCGAAGTAGTAAGTCACACCTACAACCAAACAAGGACAAGATGTGACGAACTAATCTGCGACAAGTTATTGTTCTAAGCCACGGTCAGATATAAGTACCCAAACCAAAAGTACTCGTACGTAACGGATAGGGTAGCCTACCATTCTAAGTGAAATATTGTTAAGAACAATCTTTCCTATGCATGGACCCTGGCTGAATAGGATCGGCGTAGTCCCCCTTGGGCACCAGAGGCCCCATCAGTAAGAGCATGACGTTCCGCAGAATCGTCAGCGGCCGTCAGTAATCTTTGGTCTTCAACCCCGTATCTCCAGCGGAGAGTCCGAGTCACAAGGGAAGTGCATCGAAGCCCATACGCTAAGGAATTGTCCCGCCCGTCCAATGCCTACTGTGTTGTATCCACAACACAAACCACTATAACCGCTAAGTCAAACTAGCATGCAACCTCTATTAGCAGTTATTCCTATCGTACGGCTTGTACGTACTGGTGGCCAGCCAATCATACACTTCCGTATTCTACATGGGACACACAACTTCGTGTTACAACGTGTCAAGGCCAATGAATGCAACACACATGGTGGTCCCTTAAATCTAGGTTTAATTTGTAAGAAATAATACACAGCAAAAAATATAATGAACAGTAAGTTCTAACAGTTATGCCATGTATCACAATTTATTTTGTATAAAGAAAATAAATAATACAAAAATATGAGCTAAAATAAATAAACAGCTAATGGCAAGGTGTCTTGCCTGGTAGGATGCCTGGTGTGCTGCGATAATCATGGTGGCATGAACTACAATTTTGGTGTAACAACTGTACAAGGAAACCTCGGATGATGGCACTGTCGGTTCCAGTGGGTCCAGAAGGGTCAAATTAGTTAGGGTGGACATAAAGTAGTCTCGAAATGGGCGAAGGAATAGGAATAATAGGACTAATTGTAGACAAAAGGATAATCAAGGAAAGTTCGATAAATAATATATAAAAGAAATTTATAATGCTTGAAAATATTTCTTATTAGCTTAACAATAGTTTTTAGATAAATGCTTGAAAATAATAAAATTATTTTTGGGCAAAAACTTCAGTTTGTCCCAAATAGGATTTCTAGGTAAAAATACTATATCTTATTAGTAAAAATAGCAATACTAATAATAATAATAGAAATAATAAAAGTAAAGTAGTAATAATAATAGTAATAATAATGACCACAACATAACCGTAAAAACGTAATCTATATATTTACAAAAATCATTTTACTAATGTACCTACATAAATACTTACGTATATACAAATATCTTTATAATAATAAAAGGATAGGTTTATAAAAAGCATCATATATACATTATATATGTACCAATATATGTATACTAGTATCTACTGCTAATAATAATAGTAATAATAACAAAGATGATAATAATAATAATAGATACACAAAAAAAACTCCAAAATCAAACAGCAACAGAAACAATTAAATGAATAATAAATTAAATAATAAAATAACATAAACACTACTAATAACTAAAATAACTATTATCTAATAAAAAAATATATAAAAAAATAAAAAAAATAATAAAAACACTAATAATCAAAAAGTATTACAACAGCAGTCATTCGACTGCTGCTCAGCCTGCTCTTAAAAGAAAAAAAAAGGGGAGAGAAAGGAAAGTGAGGGACGGAGAGAGGATTGAGAGAGAGAGAGAGATGGAACGGGGAAAGTTCAGTGTGCGAGAGAGAGAGTGGGAGCAGCGACGGCGACAGGGGGCACTCGGCGGCGAGGGGCTTGCGGGACGGAGGGAGCTCGTTGGTCGGGGTGGCGCAGATCGACGCACGGAGGCTGCTCGCGGAGGCGAGCGGTCGGATCGAAGGGGGTTCGGTGGCACGGGTTTCGCCGGCGGCTGGGCACGGAGTTAGGCGCTCGGCGGCGCCGGAGTGAGGGAGAGGCGAGAAGAGGGTTGAGCAGGGGAAAGTTGAGTCGCCGGCGGTGCTGTAAAGCGGTGAGCGGCGGACGGCGTGGCTGAGGAAAAGAGGAGAAGAGGAGCGGGAGACTGGCGGAGAGGGTGTCGGTCGAGTGTGGCGGCGGCGGTCGCGTCGGGCGCGGCTGCACGAAGCTAGGGCAAGTGCGGCCACGGCGACGGACCTGCTGCGGTGGGCGTGAGGTGAGGCTAGGGCGGCGACGGCTAGGGGAGATCGGGCTTCGGCAGAGGAGGTGGCTCAAGGCTCAGCGGCAGACACGACACCGGCGGTCGGAGGTGAGTTTTAGGGTTAGGGTATTTTTTGCTGGGTTTTACTTTGGTCGCCGGCGGTTTACGCCGTTGACGATGGTGGTGGTGGTTGGGTTTCCGGGGTGATCGGCCACTGGCCAGGCTCTGTGGTCGCGGTGGTGATCGGGGGGTTTACAGTGGGTTTGCCTACGGTGGTGGTGGTGTTACTGATGGTGGTGGCTGACCGAAGACAAGGGTTCGGGTGTGTTGGTTGAAGTCGAGATGGTGGTCGCGACGGGGTTGGCTTTGGTGGCCAGGGAGTCGGGCGGTGGCAGGTGGACGGAGAATTTTGGTCGTGGCGAGGAGTGGACGGGCAGGGACAGTCGGCTGGGGTGTGTGGCCGGGCTGGTCGCCGTTAGGGTTAGGGTTAGAATTAAGGATTTGGGGATTATGTGGGATTTGGGGATTTTGTGTCGGGGTTGTCGACACCGCGGGAAAGAATTTGTAAATGTAAAAAAATATGGAATAAAAATTGGATATGGGAACACGGACACGATGCACGGTACGTTTGTGGGGGTGGAGGAATTTATTTGTGGGGATAATTTGGTGGATGATAAAAAATTGGAGGAGTACCTGCCTATTTATAGGATGTGGGAATTCCCAATTAGATATGGATTAGGAATAATTTAAACCCCAAAATAGATAATTCAATACTTAATTTAAATAATTCAATAAATCAAATCTCAAATCAAATCCAATTTAAATCAAATTAAATTTTAGTTTAAATCAAATCAATAAATCAAATTCTAATATGGATATCTATTTAAATAAATCCAAAAATCAAATCACGATTTAAATGGCCAAAATAACTTCCGAATATAGTTTTCAAAATACCAATAATAATAATTTCGAAAATAATAAATATTTTTAAATATCTTTTTGAATAATAAAATATTAATATTAATAAATCTCGAAAATTAAATTTTTATTTAAAATAGACCAATAAATAATTACGATATATTTGTATGCAAAAATATTCTTTACATAATTATGCTTTTCTAGTATACGAAAATATTATTTATTATTAATAACTTTTACAAGTTTAGAAATGATAGCAAAACTATTTATTATATTATTTAAAACTATAAAAATAGAACAAAATATTTTTTTAACATATGTACGCTCGCACATATTCGCACTCGTCGAGCAAAAGAATAAAATTTCGCGCGCGACGTAAAATACGACTACGCGACGTACAATACAAAATTTTAAATCCGTACAAATATTAATAAAAAAATGTAGTAGAAATTTAGGGGTTTTACATTCTTCTCTGACGAAGCCACAGGCGATGAGCTTCTTGAATTCGGTTTCTATGGCATCTATCATATCAGGTCAAAATTGACGCTGTTGTTGCTTGACTGGCCTTACATTCGGCAGAATATGGAGTTTATGGGTAGCCATCTGGAGATCTAGTCCCGGCATGTCTTTCTACCTCCAAGCGACTACATCATTGTATTCCCTAATGAGTTGGATTAGTTCTTGTTTATCCGCTTCAAGAAGGATTTTGCTAACGAATATTGGTTTTGGAGAAGTTTCATCTCCAACATCGACTTGAACTAACTGATCTTCGGTAGGTGGCTCACGTTCCTCAAAGCGAAGCTCCCATTGAGTATCCATCCTTTGTGTCCAAGGATCAGATTCAGAGGCTTCAGCATAGTCTTCGTCGTCTTCCAAGAACTCGATAGTTACCATATTGAAAGATAGTCACTCGATAGACGTGCCCTACACTGGTATCTGAATCCTATGAAACAGAATCAGAAGAGTTAGATCGTTCTTCTTCATCGGATTCGGAGGCTTTTGGAGTCGAAATTGGCGAAGTATAACCCAATCCCTGCTTCATTTTGTTGTAATATTGTTGTGACTTTCCTTTTGGAGCAGGAATACGAATAGAAGTTTGCCTTCCCTTACCACCATTGAGACCAGCTTTAAAAATTATAGTCTATCTTTTGAATAATATCTTTTGATTGTTGACTATAACGACGTAGTTGAAGTCTTCCGTTATCGTGATTTTTTTCTTCACCATCGGGCGTGATCTTCTGTTTTGTTCCTTTACTAAAAAGTATATGAAGTTCATCTTTCTTCCTGGAAGGAACAAAGAAGAAGGAGTCCTGCATTGGTTCGAGCAATACTTCGTCTTGGAGAGGTTGAACTGCTCCTATGATAAGTGGTTCGAAGTTACCTAGCATTTATAAATAACATCGAGTATAATAAAAAAATATCAGTATACTGTAAAGGAGATGTTACTTTATTGATTTGTACATCATCATTTATAACAGAATTCTTAGCCTTAATAGAAGACTTAGTAAGGTTGATAACCAGAGGAGGAGAGCAAGGATTTTTAGCCTTAACAGAAGGCTTAGGAAGGTTGATAAACAGAGGAGAAGAAGGAGAAGGTTTGTTACGACGATGGTTGATAACAAGAGGTTCAGAAGAGGTGAGCTCTATTTGTTCCCTTTCTACAGCAGGAAGCTATTTGTTATGAGAGAAAAGATGGATAGTCAACGCCTGAGAAGAAGAGGGATGAGTGGTACGTCCTTTGACAGGGATTATGAGAACATCTTTTGAAGTATCTTTCTGATCTTCCTCACTATCCATCGCTAATACAACCCTCATGAATTCTTCTTTGTAGATCCGAGAATCAGTACTATATGCTTCAATGCCCCCGAAAGGATTTAGGTCAGCTACTTTCTTTTAGACCTATCCATTGACGTCTACATATTTGAAGCATTGGTGTAGAGTGGATGGTACAATGTTATGCTCATGTAGAAAGGGTCTTTCCAGCAAGGCATTATAAGAGCCATGATTGTCGATCACATAGAAAGTAACCTTTGTACGAAGATTGCCTATTTGAACTTTCAGGCGAATCTTTTCTAAAGGTTCACTTCTTCCAGAATTAAATTCCAGGATTGTTGTGATGGTTGTTGAAAGATTATGTACTGGAATCTTTATTGCATCTACTAAAGTCTTTAGCATGATGATGAGCACAAACCCAGGGTCGATCAAGATGCGATCAACCTTCATGGTATCGATATATCTTGTGATGTTGAGGGGTCGGTCATGACGATTATCTTCCAACAACATATCATCTTGTGTAAATGTGATGTTAGGCATTAGCTCTATCACACTATGACAATGAAAGCAAGTTACAGGATCCTCCTCTTGCTTCTTGAGGAATGCTAAACAAGTATCAGCTTACATCAAGGCTTCATTCAATATCTCTCGAGTTTGTTTTGAGAGACGCAGTAATTCAAAAATTGATAACCTTGTCGGGGTATTAGCTAGTTGAGCCAGTATATCAAAGTTATATGGCTTCTCAGCCCTAGAACTGGAGTCTTTCTTTAATACTTTGTCAAAGCGGACAAGCTACTTTCCTTTGTTAGCTGTCGTTGGTTTAGGAGGAGTTGGTTCCACTAGAGGTGATGAAACCGGTAGAATGTTGTCAGCAGGAGAAGATGATGTTGGAGGAGCTTCTGGAGCTAGAGCAGGGTTCTCCTGGCCTTGTAAATAGTCTCTCAGGTAAATTCTTCTAGACCTGGTACAAGTTAAGGCCTCTTATTCGGATACAGGTTCAAAGGTCGTCATATTGCAACTTTTTGCCTGGGTCTTGCTTCTGGAAGGTTTTTTTGACAAGATGAAGATTTCGTCCAGTAACCCAATCCAACCCGAGATTGATTATGTGAAAGGCATAGAGAAAGAGGTACAGGAGATCCTTTTCCATGATTCAAGTCGGGAGCCTTTTGTAGATCATATCCCATCTTTGTCATTAGTTCACGAGACTATGGACTATACAGATGGAAAGCTGGTTGATATTTGGCTTCTGGCTTTGACAGTATTGTCTCAGAAGGGGAGAAAGAAGTCATGTGACATGACTTATATTTGGTTGCTTTCTTGGACTTTGTGGATGAAGAAGGTGCTTCAAAGTCAGCTACCAAATCAGGAAGGATCCACATAATCTCCCCCTTATCAGTAGATAGAGGAACAAGACCATCAGTTTGTGTAGGTGGGAGATTAACAATCTCCAAAGTGGTTCTCGGGATGGGAATGATGTCGTCCTGCACAAGTTGAGCAGAAAAATTACTAAACTGTAGAGAGACGATATTAGCTATTACAGTCTTTTCGTCTTGTTGGATAGTAATTGCGCCAGAATTAACCATCTCCAAGATCTTACCTGTAAGCACATAGCATGCTCGAGTCGGATGTTCGATAAATCTATGGTAAACACAATATTTGGGGTGGTCAGTTCTACCTAGATGGCCGTTTTGCCTCTGGCAGTTGAAGTCTATTGATCTTGATCAGACAGTCAAAGATACTCATGACATCATCTTCATCAAAAGAGTATTCTTCTTTCGGATGTGGTACCCTCTGTGGTGGTGCTGTTGGAGTAGGTGTTGATTGACTTATGTTCACGACTAGAGTTTCTTTGTCTTTGACATTGATAGCTAAAGTCTCTTTACTCTTACGGTTGTTCTGACGACCACCATTATTTGGTGTAGCATGTTCATTTTTGTCAAGATTAGGCATCTGAATACCTAATTGTTTAAACTTGTCAGCACTTTCTTCTGCCGCTTTAGCATTCACTATGAATGAAGGCCAATCCTGGAACTGTGTCAATCTGATCCATATGCTGATTATAGGCAACAAGTTTGATTTGCAAGTGTCTATAGTCAGAGCATCTGGAGTTCCAAGAGGCATTTTGAGTGCCTCACGGCGGAATCGTTCAATGAACTTTTCAGTTATTTTATTGTGTCGCTGTTTAATTTTAATGAGAGCAGACATATATAGAAGCATAAAAAATATGGGATTTATGTGGATCATAACTGGCCGCATGAGTATCCTAGAACAGATTGACCCGCATAAAGAAGAGCCGCATGACAGAATCAGTATGCCCCCTGCTGCCCCATCTTCACCAGACTGATTTTTGAGCCGCAGAGAGAATAGTTACTTATGCGGCCAAGCTGATCAATCCTTCTGATAAAGCTGACAAACTCTGGCAAGACTGACAGCTCTGACAACTTTGACACTCTGACAAAAAGAAGATAAGACATGATTAGACTGGACATGGCCGTACGGCCAAAAGGACTGCGACCCGAGCCGTATACGGCTCAATCTATGTACTTCATATGGCCAAGGGTAACTACAATCTGAGTCGCATGAGCTTTATGTGGCTAAGAATATAGAACCTATGCAGCTCAAAAGTCCCCAAGCTATATGCGGACTAAAGGAGATTGCCGCATGAGTCTTATGCGGCTCAACATGGCCGAACTCTGAAGGGCCTATGCAGCGCAAAATGACTCAAGCAGACTGATCCTATCTTACGATGAGACACGTGGCAGGCTGACCAAGTCTCAATCACCCAGATTCGCTACAACAAAATCTCAACAACCCCTACTAGCAGGCAGCCCGAGATCGAGTCTTTGTGCGCTGCGAGAGACACGTGGCCACTTGGCCCTTTATGTGGCCCAAAAATCTACTATTACAGAAAACACTATAAATAGCAGGGTACCACACCCAGGCAAATGGTTGGCAATCCAAGGCTGGTAACCTACGAAAGACAATTTCTTCGAGAGCAAGGAGCGCGTCAGATAGTCCAAGAAGTAAGACAGAGTTGCTACACTTTCCCGAGCCTCTATCGTCACTCTCCAGAATCAAAACTAAGCAATTGTACTTAGATTGTTTCCTAGGCTTTCTTTCTAGGCTTACCTTTGTACAAGCGAGTTTGCAATCAAGTTCAATTCATCTGTAATTTGTTGTACTTTATATTTAATGGCAAACACGATGGCGACTCTGTTGGGGACATCCTTCTCTTCTGATGAGAAGTTGGTGACGCAATCTGACGCATCCAACCTCGGCTCCATGCAGCAAATGCTCGTTGTTCGATTTGACCAACGAGCATTCGAAGAAATGCTCTCTGAAGGGAGCGCCAGCCCATCGTAGAAGCGAGATAACCCAAAGAGAGTCCGCAGCATGTCGAAGCACAAAACTGTTGCCCTCGACCAGGTTCTCAAAGAAGCTCCTTCTCTGGCCCAAGACGATGGTCAAGACTCTCCTGCGGCCTTGCTTCCAAACGCAGATAACCCCATTGCCCCCAAATCCAGCAAAAAAAATACTAAGATGCTGAGTTTTGGGGGGCACAAAGGAAATCTATGCGGATGAGGAAGAGACCACATAAGAGAGATGGACAGATGACTCATGCGGCAGCCAACTCTAGCCGCAGGCAGATCGCCCATGCGGCAGCCAACTCTGGTCGCAGGCAGATCACCCATACGGCAACCAACTCTGGCCACAAGCAGATGGCCCATGTGGCAGCCAATCCTGGCCGTAGGCAGAATGACTCATGCGGCCCTGTCAGAAGCTCTGTGTTCGACCGTCTCTCATGCGGCCCATTAAGAATGTGGGATGTATCAACCTCGACTCTTTTTACTATGCGCCTTCGGGTGCTAAGTCAAAGAAGTCTAGGGCAGTGCGGGCCCAACAAGCCCAGTCAACTGTCGAAGTTGCTGACCGTCAGCGGGCACCGTTAACTGTTATACGGGCTCCTGATAGAAAGTTATACAGAACCACCCGCGTCCAGTGCCCCAGGGCTAACGGACAGGGTGGGTCTCAAAAGTCTCCCTCCAACGATCGAGAGCAAGTGCTTTTACTAGTCTCAGATCAGGGAGCAAACATGATACCTACGCACCAGTGTGCTCGGGATACCCGAGTCCACAAATTGGATGCAAAGGTAGATCAGCCTGCTATCGACTTGCGTGTGGTGATTACGTATAAACGCAAGGAGAAGGAAGCAACCTTGGCATGCGAAGAGCCCCTCTTGGGACGTCGTTGCACCCAAGTCATCATCAACTGCTGCTGCGACAAATCGGCAGCACCTGAAGATCTGCAGTCCGTTTTCCAGTGACTGCAGTAGCCAGCACCTTTCCAACAATAACTTGAAAAACAGGTACAAATTCTAAAAGACGAGGAATTTCTTGTCGCCTCCTGTAGTTCAACCCGAAAGGTTCTTTCCGACAAGGGAGGAAAGAAGACAGGCTCTTCCAGCCCGGCAATCTCTGCCAGCATTGCAAGAAAACACTCGTCTGGAGGACGACCACCGACAACCACAGGGGGTGTCTACATAGGCACTCGATCCAAATAGAAGCTTCCAATACTTGAAGGTGCATCCTTGACCTCTCTGGGGGTAGATGAGGCCGGGGGTAGCAGTCCCCTCAAAGTATGCGACAACCCGGTGTTCTAATAGCATACACATGGGGTATCGATCCACTGGAATTACGTAACAGATATGGACGTTCCTGAGGATGACCGCCCTCGCCAAGATGATGCGGCTTCCTTCTCAGGGGGTAGCACCCCTTCCGAGTCTGAGGAGGAAGACATTTCAACATTCCCCGACGATTTCTCGATACAAGGGTACAACACAAAGAGCACCTCTGCTACGATCCCTTCTACTTCTATCCATGTGTGGACAGTCTTTATGGCCGACGATGATTATGAAGCGCCTAATGACCGGCAACGTCTAGAAGTACTTGAAGCCATGCTCCTGTCCTTTGTCAAGTCGGTGGACGAAATCAAAGCTGCCTTGCCGACTTAACCAGCAAGGATTCCTAGACAAACAAGCTTGGAACCCGCAGTCTATGCGGCCTCCAACATAACCGCTCCTCCTTTGGATGACAATCCTCTAGGAGTCTCTGCTCCTTCAGCTGCAGATGAAGCAAGGGAGGCAAGTAGTGAAGTCCAGGAGCTTCAGGTAATGTTCAATGCCCGAGATTTCTTCCGAGACCTCAAAATACGGCCGCCGTATCCCGTTGTATGGAGAGATGTGCCTTTTCCACCATGGTACAAGCCGTTTCATATCGATTCATATGACGGGAAGACCTCTGCTAGTCGGTATATGACTTATTTCGACGTCACTACCGACCACTTGCCACATAGTGACGCCATCTTCACACGATTATTTATCGAAGCATTGGAGGGGATTACGTTCGACTGGTATCGCAACCTTTCTGACAGCTGCATCCATTCTTTCGACGGCTACAAGCACATGTTCCTTGAACGATTCTATGAAGTAGGACATGATGTGACAATATCATCATGGACGTCGTTCAGGGGGAGAGAGAGCTGACAAGGAACTATATCGAGCGGTTCTGTCCAACTGTAATGAGATTGCCCTAAGGCAATCCCGAAAGTTCCTTGATTAAAATCTGCCAGAAGAAGTTGCTCTCCGCAATCAGCCTATGGATGGGTAAAGATCAGTTTAGGGATTGGACGACCTTCATCATAAGCGCCACTAATACGGAGACGAAGTTTAAGAAGGCTCGCCAGCTGGGGTTACACATCCCAAACGGAGAGGTCAAAAGCAAATATCCTGGTACCGCCTCCAATAACAACAATACTGGCGACACCTCCAATACCGGGACAATAAGGGCAAACAGGCTCTGGTCGCCGATACGACCAAGAAGCCTGAACAAAAGCAGGCAGAAGCTCAGTGGCCCAAGGTCAATTACTTATTCAAAGATAGTCATGTCAAGCCTATCTTCGACATGCTCTTACAAGGGGACAGGATCCAACTCCCTCCACCAAGGTGCAAGCCTCGAGCGGCAAAGATGGAGGACCCAAAATACTGCCATTTTTACTGCTATGTTCATCATGCCACTCAAGACTGCTTTCAATTAAAGCGGTACATCCAGAATCTTATCAGCTCTAAAGCTCTGTCGCTAGATTTTGAAAATGTTACCGTTGCGACGAACATGGTGTCAATTCGGTTCGGCAACTTTCCTCCAACAACCACTCAAGATGGGGTAATACCTATCCCCCGGGCAACGATGGAGGTTACTAATCTTCCCCACGTCCAGAATCAGACGACTGGCTTGATACCTCTTACCACGCCACGAGGAGAGATCATGTGTGTGTACCCCGACTTAGTGCCCGAAGTTATCCAGGCAGTGTCATCTCCAGCCAACAAGAAGAAAGGCAGGTATCCAGATCCTGCCACACAATTTCAACTGAAGCTGAGGAAGCGGCGGCCGTTGTTACCCGGTCTGGGGCACAAGTCCAGCCCACTCTGGGTAGTTCAGTTGAAGACCCTTAACCGACAACGCTGCCCGCCACTGATGTTCCGGGACCATCTCAGCCTCCATCGGCAGACAAGTCCAAGCCGAAGGAAACCCGCTTTGACAGGCCGCTCCGCAAAGAGGTACCTCAAGGGCTGGAGAGACCTTACAACTTTGACATATTAGCACAACTGGCTAATACACCGACAAAGTTGTCATTATACGACCTCCTAAGGCTCTCCAAGGATCTTCGTGTCGCATTGAGCGAAACGCTCCAGAATGCTGACCCTTACTTAGCCCAGGTCAAACCTACAGGAGAAGACTCGTCGGCAGATCTCCAGGGCAGCAACAGTGTGGATACAATGCCCAACATCGTATTCATCCCACGGGACATGCTGATCAAGACCAACATGCATGATCGCCCTTGTACTACACTGAGTACATAGGCGACATCAAAGTGGATCAGATGCACATCGATCCCGGCTCGTCGATAAGCATCATCCCGAAAAGCTTGCTTCAAGTCCTCGGCATCCCTATGCACCGGCTAGCAGCGACCAACACCGCCAATCGCGGTTTCAACTCAGGAAGGAGCAATCCCTTAGGAAAGATCTGATTGAAATGTCAGATCGGCGACCTGAGGACAGAGGTTACCTGCTACGTCATAGATGTAGACACGTCCTACAACATCCTCTTGGGGCGTCCGTGGATACATGACTATATGATCGTGCCATCCACCCTCCACCAATAATTCAAGTATGTCAGTAAGCACGGCTTCGTGAGGACTGAATTCGCCGACATCGATCCCTTCAAAGGGGTTGAGTCTTATTATTCTTCGGAGGCTTGTCTATACGACGAATCCAACAAACACATAACTGAAAAATTGGAGGCCGTCACAGTGCCAGAGGAACCCTTGAGAATTCATCTCCAGGCATATAAACCAGGCAAAGCTGTACCCCTTGTCGCAACTTTGCATAAAGAGGTGCCCGGTTCCCTCACCCCAGCTGCACAATCAAAATCGAGGGTCATCCGACTCCCAAAGCCAAGATCCAAAGCCCGTCATAGGGCCATGATGATCCAATTGCCAAGATCCAGTCAAAAGCAATCGGAAGATACGAAGTCCCCTGCCAAGATGATGGTCATCCGTCTTCCCAAAACAAGATGACAACTAAGTATCAATCCGACACCCTCAGGCAAGCCAATGCCACAAGCTGAACCCTGGGTGGTCAAGTTGCCCAGAACAGCGTCCCCACCTCTGACCACGCAGGAGGTAGCTGAAAAGGACACAGAAGTCGCGAAGTATCTTGTTACAAAGGTGGATAGTTCCTTTCCTGATAATGTAATCTCTGTGGACAAAATTCCTTATTTCATCAATAAGAGGCAGCCATTGAACTATCCTGAGTGTAATAAATTCAATCTGATGTATACTGTGGGACTCGGTCAGGATACTAACCTGCACACATAGGTGACAACTGTCCATACCGCAAACCGACTTGCTTCCATTGAAGATGCCTACTTCCTAGCCCTAGGCAGAAGAGAAGGAGACTACACGATCATCTTTGGCCGAAAAGAAGTCCTCAGGCCAAGTACTTCATGCAAAAGCGGGGGTATGACATGGAGGCTACCACAGGTCTAAATTACGGCAACGGTCGACGATAGCCTCTGCAGCTGTCAACTCCTTCTGGGAAACCTCAAAATTATTGTGACAAATTCCTAAAGAAATACTATGTCTAAGGATATGATGTACTCCCCAAACCATCAAATCTTCCAAACTATCGAGTTATGTACACCAAGTACCTCTGAACTCACACTCTATCGCATCTTCCTGAGTGGCGAGTCATTTACGATGATACCTCTAAACTCACATTCTATCGCATCTCCCTGAGTGGTGAGTCATGTACAATGATACCTCTGAACTCCCACTCTAATGCTTTACCTCATAGGAGTCCGTCCAGTTTATCATTATCTCTGAGCGGACTTCCTGGTCCTGATTATCGTGTGTCACGTCCATATTACCTCTGATACCGATAATCTCCCGACTTAACACCTGTACCCAAACCGGGATAAAAGACATGGTGTTAATACCACAAAACCTATCACGTCCATATTACCTTTGTGGGTTTTGTCTCAAAATCTATTACTCGCACCACCAATGCGCAGAAGAGTAATAGGTCCACCAAAGATTATTCTTGATTATCGTGTATCACGTCCATATTACCTCTGATATCGATAGTTTCTTGACTTAACACCTATACCCAACCCGGGATAAAAGACATGGTGTTAAGACCATAAAACCTATCACATCCATATTACCTCTGTTAGGTTTTGTCCCAAAATCTATTCCACCAAAGATTATGCCTGATTATTGTATGTCACATCCATATTACCTCTGATACCGATAGTCTTTCGACTTAACACCTGTACCCAACCCGGTGTACCAAAGAGTAGTAGGTCCACAAAATATCATTCAAATCTATTTGCTCGTATTTTTTAGATGCACAAAAGGGCAATAGGTCCACAAATAGTCCCCAGTGGGATATCCTTTATCAAACACAAATGCTGTATTAGGCCACAAAAGTTATCCTAATCTATTACTCGCACCATCGGTGTACCAAAGAGTAGTAGGTCCACAAAATATCATTCAAATCTATTTGCTCATATTTTTCAGATGCACAAAAGGGCAATAGGTCCACAAATAGTCCCCAGTGGGATATCCTTTATCAAACACAAATGCTGTATTAGGCCCCCTAGTACGACAACCATAAATACCACAAACAAAGAATGGAGCGAATGCATTCTATTTATTGAAAATCTGTTATATTCGTTATATCTCAAAAAAATGAGAAAAGATAAAAAAAGAGAAAGGGTGGAAGAAAAGGCTACTACTCATCAGCAACGCACAGTTTGGCAAGAATGTCTTCCAACTGCTCAGTTGAACGCTCAATTCTCAGTCTGGCTCGGCGTTCAGCTTCCTAGGTTAGCCTTTTAGCATCCTCAAGATATGCATGAGCCTGCCAATTTTTCTCAAATTTCTTCAGTGCACCCTCTAGAGCGACAGAGGCTCATATGACCTCATCAGTCTCCTTGTAAATCTTCTCTTTTTCTTAACGAGCGGCTTGGATCTCAGTCTCCAGAGATGTCAGCCTGGCTTAGAGCTGGAGAAGATGCTCGTTTGTTTCGGTTATAGCATGAAAGGTGGTCTCCTCGTGAATCAAGCAGATTTCTTCCTCTCGGCTCAATTTGTCATACTTAAGAGACAGCTTATGAAGGTCCTTCTCCAAGGCAGGCTTGGTCGTCTCCTGTACAGCCTTCACCTTTTCCATGAAATTTATAAGGAAAGCACACTTTTGCTCTATTGTAGCAGACACATCGACTTATCGCAGTTTTTGCAACTGGATTAGGCACTGATCAGCCTCTGCCAGCTTGTGCTCCAGAAGGACGGCCTTTGGCGCAGTGATGGGCCACGACAAATGAAGTCCCTCTCCTTGGAGTATCTTCAACCCCTCATTTCAAATGACGGTAGAAGCTCTCAACTATATCCCTTGATGATTCGCCTAGATTCTCCAAAGAGGACGGCGTCGAAGGAATATCAGCCAAGGAACCTGAAGGCGTATGGAAAGAAGGCATAGCGGAGCTTGACGACCCTGTCAGAAGGGAAACAAACTCCGAACGATGAGACTTCCGCACAACAGTAATCTCTTCTTCCGCAACCCGAAGGAGCTGAAGACTAAGCAAAGTGAAGAGTTCAATCTCTAAGGAAGAGACAGCTTCAATCGACCCTGCATCCACCGATGCTGGTACAGGAACCACCGCCTCTGCCATCGGCACTCCTGGTATAAGCGGCTCTGAACTCGACTCAGCGGGGTTTTTTTTCGATTTGAAGGAGAGAAGGTTCACTTTTTCTCTTCGATAAGAGGTCTGCTCCGTCGTCTTCCATTATCTCCTCCTCTGTAGCTATGTCTAACAATGGAAATGAAGGAGCACTGCCTATAGATCCAGAACAACCGACAATCAACTTGACTCGAAGGATATGAAAAAAGAGCAAATGAACCTCCTTGTCGGTAAGAATATGACATAGCTTACCAGGGGAGGGTAGTGGAGACCGCGGGTCGCTCTGGACAGTCATAATTCCTCTCATTGCTCCCATATCCTCTTCAACAACAATTTCTGAATCACTCACACCTACTACTCCGACCCCGGTCGACTCGAAAGGAAATGTAGCTGGGTCGGTTGTGACAAACTGAGACCCTGCAAACATTTGGTTCTATAAGGCTTGCACCTTCTTCGACCAGGGTGTTCGTTACTGAAGAAATCCTGAAAGCAACGTCAGATTCCGGAAGGGTTATGTCTTCCAAAGCCTGCACAAAGAAAAAAAAAAGAGAGGAACAATAAGATAAAGTCCCGAAAGTGACATTGTGGTCGGTCAAAATAAAATTTCCCTCTGGGAGGGTTTCGACGTCATTGCCCTCTTTCGCAATGTCAGACCCTCGATTCCTAAACGCAACCTATTTCTGGGAACGAGGTCTGTCAGCAACAGGGAGTCCTTGCTTACTTCGCCATGGAGGACTTAGCACAGGAGAAGGCAGGCGTGTCACCGAAGTATTTGCAGGAAGTGACAGGCCATTGTACTCATCCTTATCTTCTGCAGTAGAATCAGAGTTGGACACTTCAATGGCTTTCGCCTTCCGTATCCTGTTCCTCTTTTTGGGTTCTTCGTATTTTTTTGCTAACTTAGTACCGGTTATGAAACTGGTACTTATGTCGAAGTCATGGGGAGGCCCATTCACGGAGACATGGTGAAGGGCCGCCATATACGAGATACGCACTGAGCTCCCGGTATCAGGTAAAGTGTCATGCCCCAGTACCGAATACTGAGACGGACTAGGCCAGCTACACCGTATGAGGTATATAAACGTCATACGACGATCGTGGCTGTAAAGAGACTAGGGGGTTGCATGCTACAATCAGGTCTCCTATGGTCCTACAGAGCATCTATGTCTCAATCAATCAAAACAAGAAGCAGTAAATAATGATCATATAAGATAAAGCAGTAAGGCGTCTCCGATACTTCATCAAAATGATTCATGAGTCTAGCTATACAAAATAATAAGCTAGTGCCGAGAGTCGATAGTACATAATCGTAGTCAGATGCAGTCTGATTTAATTACAATTATGTAAAGGAAACTAATGTCCAGAGCAGCCGGCTAAACAGGTGCCGGTGGCTAAATGCCAAGTACAAAATAGAAGATATCAGAGCGGAGAAGAAGAAACCCACTCATGGTCCCTGGCGCCCATACTCCTGGTGTACGCCATTGTTCGGGTTGAAGGCTGGATCCTCTGGCGCTGCTACGAGATCTGGCCAAACAAAACCAGCGAGGTCAGGCCCCGAATAACAAGTACCACAAGGGAGCACAAAAGAGTGAGATAAATCCAATGAGTTAAATAAGACCTGATTCACGAGTTATAGGCTTATACAATATCATCGAGACAATACGACACCCTTACAACCAAACAAGGATAAACGGTGCCAATATCGTGCCAAGATAAGATATATCCTATAACCATGGGCAGGTAAAAGGGCTTCTGATCGCGACTTCGGTCCATAGCCTATCGCTGCACAATAGCCCAACCCAACAACCAAACAAAGACATGGGTTGGACCACGCACCACGATAGTCCATGTTCCTCGGTAGCTAACAGAAGAAAACATATCACAAACAAGTGAGCTTACAAGCGGCCAATCAATCCTACGGCTTTCTATAATTTGTCTGGATTATCCCAGTAATGTAATATATATATATAAGAATCCTCAGATTGTATCGTATTCCAGCAGGGCTAGCCAAACCATTATATACAAGCAAGCACGAAATGCACCGGTCCCTCGAAAGGCCACCACGCTAGAATAAGCAGTAACAGTTCCAGCTCTCCTATAGGAAGAGCTGGCTCGACAGTCACAAATCAGATACTGCACTCCACTAGTACGGATGACTATACAATATCTGAGACGGCCAACCCGACGCACCAGGATGGGACCCAGGGCGGCTGGTGACGTACGATCTCGAGATTCTGTTCCCTTCTAATGCATCTACCAAGTTAAGTTTCTTAGATTAACCCTATCTTGATATTGGAATCACATGTCGTGGTCACATGGTCATCCTCCTATTTGTCGTACCATAGTACGTATACCCTAAATATGAATCCATATCAGCTCAATCTAGATCCAAGCTTAGTGTAATGCTCCAAACAACAATCAACATACCGCGACGCTATTACTGACCAATTACCATAACTGTGCTGGAAGGTACACATGTATTGATATATAACACGAATTATCAGTTAGCACGTAGAGTCACACCTCAGTGCACTTATTAAATAGCACTGCAGTGCATACTAATATTGCATCTCAATACAAACTTAGAATAGGTACCAGCAAGTATACAGGTAATCAGGTCAGGAATACGGTCAACTCAGGAAGTCACGTGGACCCCTCGTGACATAAAAGTCACATACAAATTCTGGTTAAAGTGAGAAATGAAGGTCCTTGAAGCCAAGACAAAGATATACAACTTTTATGTTGGGAATTGGAAGAAACTCTGGCCACGAATCAGCCAAATAGGACATAAAACATATAAAAACATCTAAAATAGGCACTATGAGCGGCAGTAAATGGGTACTCATCTATGCGGCTGTGTAAGTGGTACCCATCTATGCGGCTGGGTGAATGAATCTCATACGGCTGGGTAAGTGGGTACCCATCTATGCGGCTGGGTAAATGAATCTCATGCGACTGGGTAAGTGAGTCTCATGCGGCTGAGTAAATGAGGGTCTTATGCGACAATAAATGGGTACTCATCTATGCGGCTGAGTAAATGAATCTCATGCGGCTGGGTAAGTGGGTACCCATCTATGGGGCTGAGTAAATGAATCTCATGCGGCTGGGTAAATGAGTACCCATCTTCTCCGAAAATCTGAGAAGGATGGCCATGGAACCCACAGCTTCCAAGCTCCATAAAGCCTTTACTCTAAGTCCAAATTTGGACTTCCATAGGTCAAAATGGGGTAGAACAAAATTTTCTACAACATAGAACAACTAAATTTTGAAAACAAAGAAGTTTGATAGATCAAAACCCAAGAAAATCGAAAATGGTACAAACTTAGATCTACACAAAACTAGCCATTAAAATCAAAAACTCCAAGAACTAAACTTGTAGAGGATGATGAGAAGAACAATATAGACAAATCATATCAAAGAAAAATCAAAAAATGAAAAATGCAATAATCTCTCCATTTGGTGCAAGATGTACTTGCCTATTAGTTGGGAGGAAAAGAAATAAAAAGTGTGAATGAGGAGAGAGAGAGTGAGGAAGAGAATATATATAGGGGTTGGCTTAAGAAAACCCTAAGCCCTAAACATGCTCTAACCATGTAACTAATGACATGTTAATTGCTACATGATACAACTAATTAAATGAATTAAATAAAATCCTAACCACAACACGGAGCCCACAGTTCTAGTAAGTGGCCACCATGGAGCACTTCATTGAAGGTCTTCGACTCATTATTGATGAAGGGGGTAGGATGGAAACTTTATCCATAGCTGCTATTATTCTTCCTTCCATGAAAATCATCCGTGATACCAATGAGAAATAAAAGAAAATTAGTTAACAAATGGAGATGGGGAAATAAATTTTGCTCTTGCTATTGACTAACCAAAGGCAATTAAGTGAATTGCATGAAGCACATGAGTTTAAGTTTCAAGTATTAATGCCTGCAGGTGCACTGTCCGAATTGAAGCAATGTTGTGCAAGTTAAGCTGCTGACTTTGGATATCAGAAGAACAGTAAGGTTCTCGGGCCTAATAGATTTTTTTTTTGTATTTTAAAAAATTAAAATATGAAAATTATTAATTTTTATGGAGCTAGCCCAGTCCGATCCGACTTGGCCCGAAAAGTCCGACTCTTGTGGGCGGGCTTGGACTTCATAAATAATAATTAAGCCCGGCCCGACCCGGCCCAAAATTTTTTAAGGACCAAAAAAATCGGCCCGAGCCCGACCTGAGCCCGTACATTATGGGCTTGGGCGGCCCGGCCCGGCCCAATATCGATTCCTAGTGTTATTGAATGGAAGAGAAAGAAGGTATTGATATAAGAAATCAATAGCACCAGGCTTCTCTTTATCAAGATTATATACAAGGTGGAAATAGGATAATAGTAGTTGTATAAAAGATAAGGGCATCCACAATTGGATTTATCTACAAATCATAACATAACCGAAATTGCTCTATAGCTAGCTTAGTACTAGCTCACTACTAGCAAATGCTGATGTGACGGAGAGAGACAAACAAATTTACAAGTTTAGCTGGTTAACATTAACATTAATATTTAAAATTAGTACATACCTAGCACCAAGAAGAGCAGAAAAGGGTACGGGTAATAGCAGGTATCCCAAGGGTAACATTTGCAAACGGAAGGTTAATTGCCATATTAGTTTTTGTATAAAATCCAAGTAGCAGAGGTATATACTAGTCCTAGTGTACCTATGAACAAATAAGAATGTGGATCATGTATCCTTGTGTAATATAGAGCAATGCTATTTATAGGCATCAGACCCTACCTGGTATAGGGCAGTGCCACTGTTATAACTCCTCAAAGCAGTTGAACTATGGGTGTTAGTAAAATTAGGAAGGTAGGGCGGATCATTTATAGGATGCATAGGGTACTTGGTTGTGATAGGAAAGGGTAGTATAGTACTCATAGGTGATGATTATACAATGGAAGGAGTAGTATAGTATAGTAAAATAAAGTACCATGAAGGCATGAACCTGTATAGATGTAATAAGTGTAGGCAACATATAGTTACACAAACATAGGGCATGTATCATAAACCCATGTAGGTTAGGTCAAGGAGTTAAGAGAACAACAGTGATAGATGTAGATGGGTAAGTTAAGGAGTATAGGTGATGAACCTAGAAACTAAACATAAAATAGGTAAATTGTTATTTTCCAAATTATAATTATTAATTTAATTAATTCTAAATATAGGTTTTGGAGACTTTGACTCAGTGCTCGATCCGTATTCGTAGGTCAGAACCATAGACAAGTAAATATACTGATTACTTTCGATTTCTGGTAGTTTTTCCATTACATGTTATACATATGCTTCTTCTTTTTTGCTGACATGCTTGTTACACGGGGTTAATATCAGGGATCCCTACATGTTATATTTCTTGACTACCATTTACATGATTACCGTGTTTATGACTGTTGAATCCACGGTTACTAATTGGACGGGACAATATCTTAGTAGACGTATGAACTACCATTTCCATTCCATTGGTCTATCATGAATAATAGCAGCCACACACGATACGTGCGGTTGGCCGAATTTACCCCTTAGCCGTTCACATATCAAACACGATATTTCAACACACGTAGATAGTTGTCGATTCACTTGTTTTATCTTGTCTTCTTCATCATAGGCCATGTCATCATGTTTACAGATTTTCCTTCTAGTTGCTTTGTCTTGTTATAGAGTTGCATGTTTCTCTTTTCTTAATATGCCATGATGCCTGTTACTTTCTAGTTTAAATCTCATATGCTATTTTATGTTTTGTAATTTCTATCATGTTTTGAATAGCCTGTCATATGTGTGCTTGTTCCAATCCTGATTGGATAAACTATTTTTAGGTGATGAGTTAGAGAATTTTTTACCACTTATTATGAGCACACTACGGATACTGACCTCGGCATACAGGATGATCCAAATGCGACCATAGCAGATTTGCCATCCGTAGATGATAGTTAGTAAGATGATATCTAATTTTGGCCAGATTTGTCTTCGGGAACCTTTTTAGTTGTTTTTATTTTATTTGAGGATTATGTGAGCTGAACAGTGGATTTGTTACTTAGTATTATTCGACTCTTCTTTGAGATTATTCAGTTCTATTTCCTATATGTTCTCTCTAGCTGTGGTTGAGTATATTTTAGTCGCTTTTGAATTATCTGTGGAATTGAAAGTGATATGGAATATATAAACTGTCTGTACTATGGCGTAGGCTGGACGTACCCATGACTCATGCCCAATATGTATAGAAATGGGCATAGAATCATAAAAATGGGTATAAATTGGTGATTCAAACTGAAACATAATGTAAATTGGATAATGGTGAAAATAATTATAGATGGGTGATTATAATCAAAATATGGTATAGAATGGACATATATTGGTGAAATTGATAATAGATGCATGAGTCCTAGGTGACTTAAAGAATTCTTACTTCCAATCCCAGTTGGGTAAGAAGTAGTCCTCAATCACAATGTATTGTTTATACTACAGTGCTAGTATATGTGTTAACATTAAACCTAGATTGTATTTCCCTAGTAGTGTAATCGTTACCTTTCCCCACAGAGTAGTAAGACTTTATCACATCCATATTATGTCTTACCATTTTTTAAGCCCTTATCTCTAAATCCCCAACTGGATTAGAGATGTCCGATTCTTAGTCCCCAGTCGGGTTAAGTATAATCTCTTCTATGAGATGCTCTTATATAAATTCTATTGTTGGTCTCTAATTGAGTTAGTAATGTCCACAGAAAATAGTCATATCCAATTTTTATCTCTGAACTATTTTCCTTTGATTGTTATGTCTATATTAGCTCTGACAAAGATTTTACTATCTAATTCCTAAATCCCAAGTTAGGTTAGAATATATTATTCGTATCCCAAGTTGGGTTAGGAATAATCTCTTTTATGAGATGTACTCGTAAAAGTTCTATGGCTAGTCTCTTGTTGAGTTATTAGTACTCCTGGAAAATATACATGTCCATATCACCTCTGAAATATTTTCCATTGACTCTACTATCACATTCTTGGATAGTCCATTCTCATTTTGCCAACGGATTATACTTGGTTATCACATCCACAATACGTCTAAATAATAATAAAATTAATTCGAATACAAAAATTAAATTGGCTAAAAAAGACAAACTTTTATTTTCCCAAAGTACAAAATAGAAGATACAAAAATATCCTATGGAAGCCAGGAGAATTACAATTTTACTAAGAAGGGTTTCAAAATTTTAGCAATTTGCTCCTTCACTCACTTCAGTTAAGACTATTTTTTTGTCTGAATCCGGGCTTTAGCTTCTTGCTGACAAATTTCATCGCTTTCATATTAGGCAAGATAAGCATACCACCGAGACAATTCGGCCCAAGCTCGATCAAGATTATCATCTGACTACCAGAGGGTAACAAGCCTATTATTCAACAATGAGTGCTCCTTGACTTTCTGCCTCAAGTCATTCTTCAAGATCCTTAACACTTCCTGAGATTGCCGAATTCTTTCTTCTACTTCGGCCATCTCAGAAATGAGATCATGCTTAAAAGAATCATGGAAGGACAAGGAAAAAGTAATTGTCTCCTGATCGGTAACAATCTTTTTCTTTAGCACATCATGGGTCCATTTCTTCCTTGCAATGTCTGCTGCCTATGCTCGATCCTTACTATCGAAACCTGCTAATTGAGTCTACATGATGGAAGACAGTGGTCTTGAGCTCGTCAAAGAAGAATCATTTTTTGGTTGCTAGCCTCAAAATAGCCCCCAATGTGTAATAGAAGGTCGTCATTTGAGTATCAATCAAATCGTCCATATATGATTTTATGATCGAGGTCAAGGGCATTTAGAATATAGAAGCTCCCAGTATAATAGCTGACGGTCTCATCACGACCTTGCTACTCGAGGCAACCAATGCAGACGATGGTGTGCCATAGAAGGTGAAGTTGGAAATGGTGAAACACTTTCATTCACCAAGATTGAATCATTAAAAGCAAATTAGTTAAAGTTATACATTTGAGTCGAGGAGAGTGAAGGGCATAGACTCCTTTGTCCATCGCAAATATCTGAGGCCCTAGAGGCCAAAAAAACCATCGTGCTAGGGAATTCAGCTAAGGCTTCACTGGTACAAAGACAACCTCGACAACTTCTACTGTTCATGAGATGATGGAACCTTGAGCACCACTTCAACATTTTCTTGAGCATTAACTAGAAAGATACCTAGCACGAAGGAGAGAGGGTCTCTTCTTGAAACAAAATGCCTACAAAATTTTAAAACAAAATGTAATCAGTACAAAATGATACAAAGCTAGGATTGACCTAGTCACACAAAAAATGACACCTTAACTTGTTTCTGCCATGAGCATCATCATCATAATTTGAACTATATCAACTTTGATTTGAGATATCTGCTCTAATGTAAGGTGAGCAAGGACTATACCCGATGTTGGTACTGTTGGGGCTGGCTCCTTCATATGCCAGAAGCCCCTACAACGGCCTTCAAACCAGCGACAGACACATAAGGGAACCTATTATTTTTTGTCATATGAAGTTTTGTTGTATGGAAGCGGAGAAAACGTAGTTGCAAGATGGTGTACCTGCTGTGATTTTTGGCCAGCAAGGTGGAGGTGTCTTTGGTCTGATGTAGCAGCTTGTAGGGGTGGTTCCAGCTGGTGGCCAACCTTGGAAAGGTGGAGGAGGTCTTGGGCACGTCGGGGCAGAGATGGTCGACAATGGGTCGGGATAGCAGCACAAAGAAGAAGAGTAGCAACAGCAGTTCGGCAAGAGTAGTATTAGGTTTTACGGTTTAAAAAAGGGTGAGGGGGTCGATTATGATATACATAGGGTAGGATTATGTAGGGAGATCGGGTATGGGCTATTTAAGTTGGTTTTGTATGGGTTTGAGTAGGTTTTAGAGTCCAAGTACAAGAGGGATTGGCATATGAATATACAAGTTTTCAAATATAGGAAATTGGCTTTGTAGAGTTTCCCTATTAGGTTTTGACCCAAATAAATATTCCATAAATCCGAATTAAATATTTAAGAGGGCCCTCTACATGGCGATGACCCTAACAAGTCCTCTACAAGTTGTTGGATAAGTTAGGCTCGATAAAAATTATCTGAATTGGAAATAGGATCTAAAAGTCACATAAGGGGTCTTATGTGCCATTTGAATTCAAATAGCACATAGGGCCTCGATTGAGTGGGATACCCTAGGCATGTGTGTAGTAGGCTCAAAAATAGTCAAAATCATATATTTGGTTGTTTAGGTTGGATCAATGTCCAGTTCGAAATTTAAGTTGTAAGTTACGACAAGTCTCACGGTAGATAACTTCTTGGCCTAAATTGACCATGAAGTTGTTCAAAGCAAATAGAATACAAGACATATTTGAGTGGGACGAATATACAAAATTGAAGATAAACTTGTCTAGGTCAAAACTTATGAAGGAAGTTTCTTGAGTTTGGCATTTCTTGTGCTCCAAAAATCAAAGCTATGGAAGAGTATATTTTATGATCATGAATAAAAGTGGAAAAATATCTACCAATAACTATATTAATCAAATTAATAAAAATAAAATGACTCTAAAAATCTAGGTGGCTTATATCCATATTACCTCTAGCGAAATATCAGATGTCAAATATCCCCAGAAAGATTAAAAGTGTTCTTTTTTCTTAAAATTCAGTAAAGATACATGATACTTTCATCATCAACCACAAAAGAAAGAAAGGAAAATAATTACAAAATCCTCTTAATATGTTGACTTCAAAACAAGGGCAAATAATGTTAGGCTGAAGAGTTGGTGCCATCACTTCTCAAGTTCTTCTCCTCAAGATCCTTCATTAAAGCTTGAATTTCAGCTTCTTTCATTATTGGAAAATTTGTATAATCCTTCAGACCCGATTCTTTAGTATGGCTTTAAAATGATGGTCTATCCAGTGTTTGGTATGAGGAATTGGACCATAAATCCTTCCTGACTTATATTTTCTATAACAAATGTTATGATGAAACAATAATTCTTTATACACATTCAACATGTTTGGATTAGTCTTCTGCACGGTGGCCAGTTCTGTATCTGTTATGGTATATTCTTCATATGGTTTATTACCCCAAGAAAATTTAGAGATCGCCTGTATTTCGTGAAGGGCTAAACCAATTTCACCAGCAGATGTAAAGAATGTGCCAGTATCCTAGTTATACATTTCTGCAAGTGCAACAACATATGGATGTTCATTTGTAGTCTATGACAAGTGGCCCTGACAACATAGTACTAGCCACAATTTTTTTAGATTGCTTTATAGTTGGTCAAAACCCACTCTGAAATATTGCTCCATGTACTGTCACTGTGAATCCAATTCAGCAACTTTAAAGAACCAACATGATAAGACAAATTTTTAGCAATTAATTTATTGGTAAGGGTTGCAGCAGCATATCCCAGAACATATGTCCCAACATCACTCTTGATGATTCCAGGCAGTAAACCTAGCTGAGTAAAAAAAAACATCTCCCTTTTTACACTCAATGGTATTTTGCTTGGCATCATTTAATCGATGAATAATCTGTCCAACAGGAGCTCCAGCTTGTGTAAGAGTGATTGATTATTCCATCTACCTTGGGAAGGCAAGATGAGCATAAGCTGTCAAATGTAAATGACACTATACAGATGGTACAAACACCTTCTACTTTTTTGAAACAAGTATCCAAGAATGCTTGTCCTTTTTGATTTTGGTGTTGTCATCTCCCACAAAAATCAAAGCATCTCCAAACAGAAAAGTTGGTCTTAAAACATCTCATTATTCAAAGTAAAATCTTCGCTAGTCAACATCTGTTGTAAAAGCTTTGGGTTTGACCAGCTATCATTTCTTGTCTTGAAGGAAGTTGATCTTTGTTGATTTGATCCAAAATATAAGATATCAGGTCAAAATAGTTTGTGCGTAGCATCCCTTCAGGTGCATCCAAATAAGATTCTCTAAGCAAATTGACTGGGAAGTGAATTGCAAAATAAAGATAAAGAAGATTAGTCATATGACTTAAACAAATTTTGCATTTTGTTTTCACAGATGATAAAATAGGCGCAAAGAAGTTTATGCATCTATTTTTTATTTAGTTATTGTTTATGATGCATAATGCAAGGAGAGAATAAGTGCATATTAGTTACACTCATACGGTAGCTTACAAAAGTGCATAAAACCAAAACATGCATTTTTCGGTTGAAGCTTCACAACAACAACAATGCACGTAATGGTGAAGTTAGTCTACACATTTTAGAGTTGAGTTTCCTCACTCATGCGTCAAGACTTATAAGCGTATAACCTTATGAGTTCTTGTTTACAAGCAACAAATCACAAAAGTTCTCGTCGAAAGAGTTTTTACTCTCAATCTGTTGTTGGACCACGACGAGAGTGGTCTCAGATGAGTCGTTGACCGACTTCCATTTGTTTTTGCTCGACTACGGCACCTTGGTCGATATTTTGGGAGCCATTACTCTGAAGCTTTCGATGGAAATAGAGGGAGATAAAAGAGTTCTTGGAAAGTAAGTTTCGAGAAGAAAGTAAAGTTCTACTTTATTACTCTTCTTCTCTATTTATATATTGCACTAAGTAGTCGCATAAGAGTTTATGACTCTTGGAATCCTGAGTCATTCTGATGAATAATACCAAAATCTTTGATTATAGTGCCAATCGATGGCTATATTAATGCTACAGAATCCGAGGAGGATTTCAAGAGATTGAGTTGTTTCACTCTTGCAAAAGATTATATGTTTCAAGTCAGAAATATCAAAGCTTATGTGTTACAATCAGTAATGGAAAATTTTCATGCGTCTCAGTCAGAGCTATAGTTTAAGCATTCTATATATTAGAAATGTGGTGAACTTCATGCTTCTACCTGATTGCATAAATTTACACATCTCAAAATAAGTTTTAAGTCTGACATGATAGAAATTCATTTATGACCATGCGTCAATTTTCTACTTCCAGAAGCTATGCGTCATTTTGGAGATAGTGATCCTTCAAAAGACAAATCAAAACTGATACAAAGCAGAAGACTACAAGCAAAATGAAACTCAAAATCAAAAGACAAAATTTTATTCCGGAGATCATGATTATATATTATGGAGATCTATTGCATTATAGGTGTTCATCTTTAAGTCATGATGATGGTTGATGGAGATATGTTACATTTCGGATATTCTCCATTAGTTTGTCTCTCAGTGACCATAATATATGAAAAAAATTTGCACTAAAAGAGCCAAAGCAGAGAGGGAAGACTGTTAGGTATAGTCCAGTGCCAATATTCCTACAATCTCATAAGGTTGATGGTAGGAACACAACACTGATCAGGCTCCCCAGAAGGTTCTCGACCCCAGGCTCCTACTTTACGTCTGCAAGTGTGGTTCACCTACTGTAGTATTCGGCAGTTCATCCAGGCGGGAGGATACAACGTTGGACCAATACACAGTCCAAGATCCCTTCCGACTGCCAATACAGTTCGTCATCGATAGTATTTTGATTGGGACTCAAACCCAATCTCATCATAGATGCTACGATAGTAAAACCAGCCAGTTGTAAGCCTCGCCAGGTGGGTGCATACAGCTAGTTGGGTCTCAGGACTGCAAAGTTCGTCTATGTAATGTGCTAGATCATGTCGAACAAGACTTTTTATGATGTGCTTCCAAGATCCATTTGAGCTTCAGTCATCCAAGGAATATCCTGAAAAATATGACAGAAGTTAGGCACAAGAAGTCAGTTGTACCGCATAACAGTGAAAGGCGCATAGAAAAACATAAAACTTTCACACTACAAAAAAAGGCTTTTCTTGACAGTTTTTTTCCCATCAAGAAAGGGATATCTTGACGCTTGCGGATCCGTCAAGAAAGGAATATCTTGACTGTTTTTTCCCGTCAAGAAAGGGATATCTTGACGGTTGACAATCTTTTCTATATGTGCAATAGATTTTCTATTTCATAGTGCATTTTTTATAAGTGTAGCTATACACTCTAAAGACGTGTTGTATTCAAAAAATGATCAGAGTGCAAATCTTTGCCATAAAACTTTGGGTTAAAAGAAGTAATTAGTAGAAATCAAAGAGAAAGAGATGAAGAATATTTCAGGAAAGATTACCTTCGGAAGATCGATCTTTTTTTTTGACTTTTGGCATAACCAAAGAGTAGTGTTCTCAGCAAAGTGACATTGAATCACCTCACAAGTTCGCACGAATTTGTTAGAGTATTAATCAACAAATGCCATATGATGATGACAAGCTCTGTCAAGTCATAACCAATTTATAGGGATGAAGATTTACTATGCGGTAAGGTGCCATGCGACTCAATTCTTGATAAAAAAATTAATCCAGCATTAACTCTCGCATGATTTTCTGTTCTTGAAATCGCAGATGACAGTTGACTTAGCCTCGATTCAAACGATTGCTAGAAGCGATCGCCATAATTTTAAAGACAGTTCAGATTTTAAGGGATTCGGTCAAAGCAGTGACAGCATGGCAAGTGATTTGATGCGTCTAAAATTTTATGTGACAAAATCCCCTCTCTCATACTTTTTGTTCAAAGTATTTCAAAACTTGTTCAAGTTTTAAAAACTTTGAAGGGGGTCCAGTAGAAGCATGAAAAATACTAAAAAGAGGCACATAGATTTGATGTGCCAAAAATATACATGATCCAGAGTTAAAACAGTTTCTGAAGCAATGTGAGCTTTTGAGACGCATACTCGAAGATGAGTCAGAGAGACGCATGGTTTGTTTGACGCATGGTGTGTTTTTATCTCTTGTATGAAAAGTCGAACCTCGGATAGTGTGCAGCATTCAGATTATAAATAAAATATCAGTATTTAAGTCACCTTCATCATTACACTTTATGAGCTGTAAATGGAGCAATTGTATGTGACTACTTCCAAAATAATATTTGCGGTACGCAGTTGAAAAGCTATGTGTTTGAAATGTTGCTTGACATAAAGTTATTCAAAAAAAAGATATTGCTTGCAGTAAGCGGTAATATGCTATGCGTCTAAAATTATTTGACGCATAGCTAACCCATAGTAAATAGATCGTGTGCTGACATGGCAGTGTTTCATACATCACGTCTCAAAATACGTGGCGAGTTATACGTGATTCTTGAGCACATTCACTCTCCACTAACCTATAAGGCTCATGCGCCTACCCAATTTCATGCGTCTCTAAGGCATCAGACAGTTTATTTTCTACACATACACACATAGCTATTCGAATGAAAAAAGCTATAAATAGAGGACAGTTTCTTCCTCACACAAGATAGGCACAAGTATAGACTACATATTTTGATTCTTTTCTAAGAACATTAAGAGAGAGAGAGATATTTCAGTGATAAAGTTCCCCCTTGCTTTCGAGAGTTCATCAACCACCAAGCTTCATCAACCTCTACATCAGATCGTCAACGGAGTAAAGAAGTTGAAATAGACTTAATCACCATCGCCCCAATCCCCAGATTCTATTGTACTCAGAATTTTTTTTAAAGATTCTTATTGTACTTTTTTTTATAATAATACCAAAAATTATACATTTTTGTACTCTTTGTGTCGAAACAGGTGGCTCTCACTTGTGGGGTCGATGACACCTAGGAAGCCGGAGTTGGGTGGCCACGGTGGTCATCGGATGCGCAGATTTGGTATGCCAGAAGGCAGGGCAACGCTGGACTCTGGGATGGCGGCTGAGGTTTGGTCAGAGTTAAAAGAAGGATGGTGGTGTTTGACGTGGGCCAAAGAGGGTGGCGATGCTCGAGTGGTAACGGTGGCGTTGGTGGTGGGTTCTGGAAAGATGAAGTCGGCCGGTCTTTGGCCACGATAGTGGTTGGATGGCTGGGTGAGGCTGAGTTTGTAGGTCGTCGGGCTGTGTGAGATAGTAACGTTGGGTGGTCGTAGAGGATGTGGCCAATAGGATGGCCGAGGATAGGGTTGTCGCTGGTAGAAGTTACACTCCGACGGCCGGAAAGCAGGGAGCTAAGGGAAATTATGGTTAGGGTTAGGAATTGTGTCGGCTTATCTTGCTCACACGAGGAACGGGTGATGTTTGTGGGATAGAGTCGTGTCCGGGTGTGTCAGACACGGAGAAGATGATTATACATTATTGCGGACATGAGACAGTGAAAAGACACCAGGAGTCGGACCCGAGGCCGTCACGACTAACATGGTGGATAATTGTGTACACGGAAACGGTTCACGACAAGGTGGATGAAGATGTGGTAGCTTTTGATAGATGATTTGGAGTTAGGAACGACAAAGGTTGACTCCCCTTAAATAGGTGGAGAAACCACGGTTGGATAAGGATTGGGAATCCTTTAAAGCACATTAGATAAATCTCACTATTAATTTAAATCCATTTAAAACTAATTTAATAAAATCTAATCCAAATTTAATTCACCATAAATATCTAAACATTAACATCTAATTAATTTAAAGTACCTTTCCATTAATTAAAAATACTTTCAATAAAATTTATCCTCAAAATATATAATTACAATATACATGATATATTATCATGATATATATCGCGTGGAAAATAGTATTTATATATAAGCATTATTTCCTAAATTAGTACTTATACTTATATAACAAATAAAATATTATTTATATAGTAAAAAAATAAAGTTTGGCAAATATGGTGAGACACATTTTATACTCAAACAAAATCGAAACATATTCACCGTATATATATATATATATTTTTATATATATATATATATATATATATATATATATCTATATATATATATATATATATATATATATATATATATATATATTAAGTTGAGACAAAAAATATATATATATATAATATATATGTTATAAAATATAAAAAAATATATAAAAAAATAAAAAAATAAATATATATAATATATATATATATTTATTTATATGTTGAGACAAAATATTTATTTCCTATATTTATTAAAGGCCTATAATAAAACTTTTATATACACAAAAATAAATACCATGTATATACATATTCGTACTCGATGTATAAATACTATAGTTATAAAAATCTATAGTGAAATTTAGGGGGTTTATAAATTATAACCATAATTAGGGGTATTTATAAGAGTAGATAGGAATAATCTAGAGCTAATTAGCACTTGGCTAAGAAAACTATTCCAAAAATATTCAAGTGTCATGACCCGCACCCGAATATTCGGGCATAAGTACGTGGGCCACGCCCAGCCTATGCCACAGTATCGATGGTAGAACGCTGTCAAGTACCCAGTAAAATATCTCCACAGTTCTATGATCCACTAAAATAACATGTACCCAGATTGCATACAGGTAATGAAGATATGAAAGAAAGATAACAATATAATCTATAAAATGATCGTACATATCAAGAAATGTATCGGAGACATATCCGATGAACAAGAAATAAATCTAGATAAAGAATATGGCCTAGAGCTCTCCACAGGTCAACTCACGATCAAAGGTACAACATGATATGCCATCATAAAGTACAGGAGGTGGGGCATAATATTACCTAAAAAATAGTTATCCAGTCAGGATTGGAGCGAAGAACATAACTCTGAAAGCAGTTTCATTGCATGGTAGGAAATATATAACTTGCAATAGAAAAATATATATGATGTACCAGATGAAATACAGAGAAACAGCATCACAAAAGTATAGAAAAATAAGTACATGATAAGATATGGAATATACAATAACTGAAATAGACACTAAGTGATTTAGAGTACAAAATAATTATGTGATTAGTTTAGGTTGCACATGAATATTCTACGGTAATTCGATTATACGTGAAGGGTATAATCGACATGTACATGATTATACTAGGGTTTTTATCACATAACTAATTCTACTCCTCCACCCCAATCAATACTCACGGATATGATCACGATACGCTATGAACATGATTTCTATTTGCACATAAAGCACACCAGTGAATAATACAAATACAAGGAGCACACGATAGACATGATAAAGTACATGCACATGAAATACCTGATGTACCCGATAAGAGGATAATATCTCCTGACAAGATCCATTTAGCATCAATCGAGGTAACATCGTGTTAGCATTAAGTAAATCAGTCTAGAGCAGGTAATATAGATACTATCATGAAGAAAACAATCAGAGGTAGCTACTCGCCTCAATTTAGTTGGGGTCGACGTGCACGAGACGAAAGTAACGATACGAAATAGGTACCGATGCTATGCTCTACAATATGGTCCCAAACGGTGACACAGGTGGTTCCAACGAGTCCAGAATAGTCCAAATAGTCCAGTTTAGTATATAACAGTCCAGAATCGGAGTTTGACACGATAATCGAGGTCGAATTGAATCAATGATCAAGGAATAAAAATGATTATATTAGTCATGACTTATGATTTTAGGGGATAAAGCATAACCATATACATATAACTATCTTTTGAAAATTGTTTATATTATTTTTGGACTATATCTCATTAGTCAAACTACTTGAAATAATATCCTGAAAATATAGAAAATAATTTCTAGTGATAAAACTTAAATTTGGCAAATACAATTTTTGGTTAATAATATACATTAATTCTCTAAAATGGTACAATAATATTCAAGGTTTTCTTTAAAAATAGGTTTTGTAACCAAAATAGAATATTTTGATCCAACATACTTTTAGGAAAATTTACTACATATTTATTTAACAAAACTATATAACAAATATTACAATACATATTAATAATAAAGATGATAGTATGCAAATACCCATCCACATATACATATATTCTAATACGTATATATATATATATATAGACACACACACACACAATACAACCCATTGGGCTGAGCCCATAATTATTCAGAATTTACTAATATAAACCGATTGCATACCCTGGCCCAACCCAGGGTATACATACCAGGCCCAAGGATTAACCCATACCATATATTCATTCCAAATTATTTCAACAGGCCCAAACCTATTAGATATAAGCTTGAAATAAAAGTATCAAATAATCCATTCTCTGAGCCTGGTCCATTAAATTGGGCCCAGGACCAGGCTCAAACCCTCATAAACAGGGGCTATTGCTCCTTACATCAACAAAGAGAGAGAATGGAAAAGGAAAGAATTGATTGAGTGGGTGGGAAGGAGAGCTCATCCAGGCAGCTTTGGTCGTCGTCGGAGACGCGGGTGGTGGGTCGATCACGGTGGCGAACACACAAGCTGTACGGAGCCAGATGGTTACCGGAGCTGATGGCAGAGAAGAGATCGGAGAGGGGCTCACCCTTAGATCCGGACGGAGAGGCAAGGCGGACGGCTCGTCGGCACAGGTGGAGGACCCGGGGTGGGGACGATGCGGACAAGGGCAACGTTGAGAGGAGCGAACGGAGCGACGGCTCTCGACAGTGACGGCTGCTGAAGAGGCCGACACGGTGGCGCACGTGGATCTATGCATTGGTGGCCAGATCCAACGGCAAGGGGCGGTGGATGCGGTCGCCATGTGCGACAAGGCCGTCGACGGAGGTCCTTTCTTTCTCTCTCTTGTGTGATGGTGGTGTTGTTTGGTTTATGTGGTAGTGGGACTGGGGCGTTACATAGGATATGTAAACATGCATGCAATGTATCAAGTGGACTCCAGTAATACTCGAATACTTATAAGCTGTCTAGAGGTCCAGTCAAATTATAACTAGAAAGTCCAACTATATCTCAATCCATATAATATCATCTCAAGTTAGAACCAAGTGTGCCAGTGCTGAACAAATAATAATGCACCGATTCCACAAGAATAAAAATACCAAGAAAGATAATATGTACTAAAGTTTGCTAGATCTTAATACATCTGTCTGAAAAAGCTCATGACAAAAATAAAGCTTGTGAAACTAGGCTATATCAGCAGAGTAAAGTCATAGAAAGTTAAACGTAATACTGGAGGAATATAATGAAGTTATCAACCAATATATACCCGAATCTTGAAGATACAACCATCAATCACCATCTAGCCTATAAAGTAAGCTCAATATTAACCTGGAGAGATCACCAGGTCCTCAGGAGACATAGCAAAATACATAATAACATGACTACTATGAAAAAAAATAATTTACATGGAAAGATAGAAAACAATACAATAAATAAAGACCGAAGAATACATGGTGCAAAAATGAAAACATGAAGAATGTGGCATGCCGTCATGAATTGTTTTAATAAACATGCCTAAGAATAAATCAAGGTAAACCGCAACTCGGTGGGAGCTAACGTCCTGATAGGTCACAACTCAGTAGGGGATCACAACCTATAGTAAGCCTCTATCGCAGCTCGATGGGGGCTCATAGTAGAGAGTGGTCAAGTATAGTTAACGCCTATAACAAAATCCTCGCCTAGACTATAAGTCAAGTCAATCAAACATGTCAAGTCCATGTCAATCATGTCAAGGGAATATGACATAGGGACAAGGACAATCTCAAGAAGTATACAAGAACGTGGCAAGATATAACAGGCAATAATAAAAGATACAAATCATTTACATGCACATATAACGATAAAATAATAATGATAGGAACAGAAACAACAGGTAAATAAGTACGACTGAAAAGAAATAACAATATAGTATAAGTAGGTATTCTCCACAAAACTCCCACCTTGATATCCCCATTGATCATGACTAATTCCATAATCATATTTCTTCACAAATTATGACTTATGACATGCTTATATTTCCTCGTGACTCTCGGACCCTTACACATCGAACATGGCAACTGGACAAACAGGACTTGATGGAACACCGCACCACACAAGGCGTCACACCAGGCAAGATACCTTGCCACCTTTACTGCTTTCTTTAGTTACATTTGTTTATGCAATTATCGTATATTTTTTGTACTTTATTTTAGTTATTTAATTTCTTGCATGTGGACCTAGAGTTAAGGGACTACCGTCAAATTTAGTGTGTCTCATAGACTTGTCACGATTGTACACGAGTTGTGTGTGAGAGTTGTGAGTATCATATAGAGGTCACTTGCGTATGGGCTGATCTTCCATGCGCATGCATAGGAATAACTGTTAATAGATGCATGTTAGAAGACTTGACAGTTATCTATTATAAAACAGTGTGGTAGAAACGACACGTGTTTGTGTGTCGTGGTTACGACACATGTATAGTATCATTGGGGGGAGGGGACAACTACTAGCGTAGGGGCTACATTTACTTTTACACACATTTGGAAGATAGTGTCTCGGATGAGCGCTACGTGTCACCCGGCCGATAGTGTCTCGGATGAGCGCTACTTATTGGCCACTCTTTATTACTTGCTTGCGTGAATCCGTACAGCCGCTGAATAGAACGTTGTCCTCAATTTGCATATCACATAGATAGTTAGGAACCCTGTTGTGTTGTAGTTTATAGTATTTATTTATGCAGTTATACATGGCATGTTCTTTCTGTATCTTGTTACGTCCCTCTGAGGACCTGGTTATCTCTCCAGGTGTGTGCTTCTGTGATATTTGTAGGTATTTTCTGCCGAGGTCGTGATCTTCTCCATCCTTTCCAAGAGGATTGCACTTGGCTCGTCTTGTTATTTCATCTATTCCTTCTTGTACATTTTATTTGAGATAGTTGGTAGTGGACTTTGTCTCCGTCCAACTTTTGTACAAATAATAATTTAGTGTTGGTCCCTATTTGTATTGATTCTTTTATTATGGATGAGATTAATATCATGGATTACTACATTTTACAGCATATGTATACATACGAGTTTCTATATATTGGAGTAGACTTCGTATGTATGCAGCTGGCATGGATACGTACTTAGTCCTTATATTTTGGGACTGGGGCGTTACATATTTTTGTGGTGGCCCATGCAGGTCAAGTTTGTCATTTTGGTTACATGACTGTACCAAATGGGCCTGCAATATAGGATTAGATTCTAGGATCTCTTCCACCTGCTTGACCCTCTTCCTTGACTAATTTTTCGAATCACTTGTTTAACTCCGCTGATCTACATCTTGCTTGAGCTCTTCCTACTGTAATCCTCATTTCCATACTTGATGGGAAAATGACTACACTAGTATATACTCATAGGTCAACCCCATGGCTATTAGGATTACATCAACAACCATTATGCATTGAGATCCTATTCGAGTTATAAAGATATAAGGATAAAGGAACCATATTTTTCTAGAAGTATGAACTTAAGGATTGGTTAATTCCAAGTTGGGTAGTAGCAACATTAATAACATCGAAGGATTGTTAGAATTTTATCTACAAAATGATAGTGGAATCTATATACAATTGAGAAAGGAAATTGAATTGATTTTTGAGTTTTGATTTTTGAAGGTCTTTGAAAAATATTTATGATTCAGTGAATTATAGCTATACCTCCTTGAAGAGATATAATGATAGTTGAAAAGAATTTTTATTTTTTACTGTTGTAAGATTTATGAGGGCGATTGCTAAAGCTTGGTAAACTCCTAAGGTTTTAAATTGGGTTGTATGGTTCACAATTAATAAGTTCAGAAAATTTTGAATTTCAAGTTTGAAGTAATGATATTGAAATTTTGGTTTAAAATATTTGGAAGAAATGGAAACGATTGTTGAGAAAAATTTCAAATTTGAAATCGTGTCATTTGATTGAGGATTTACAAATCTATTTTGATTTTGGGTTTAAAAAGTTGTGATTATGGATATAAAATTTTGGTTTTTTTTTTTGAATATTGAGTTTAAAAATTGAATTGCTAATATTAAATTTTTGAAAAAGTTACTAACGATGTGATGAAAAGTCATTTTGATTGATTAAAGGAATTACCATTTAAAAGTTGAGATTATGACTTAGAATTGAAGTTATGATTGATGAGTGCGTTAAAATATTGAGCAAAATTTTTTTTAGATTGTTCATGATATGCTAAGGATTTAACTTGAGGATTTTTTAGAAAATTTTGGAGTTTTAAAGTTATGAAGAAATATTGAAATTTTTATAGATTCATGGTTTATGAACTCTTGAGTTCGAAGGTTGGAGTGAAAACGTTAAATCTTGAAAATATTAGTAGTAACGAGATGAAAGATCACTTGGAGAATTATGAAAGGGATTAAACTTTTAATCGTGATTAAATTAGACGGCTTGGAGTGAAGACGACTTATGGTTGTTCATTTTGGAAAACTTATTTAGAAACTTTTTGAAGGAAACTTGAGTTTTAAATTTTAATGATAGGCCACCAAGATAACCCTAATAGGTTAGAAGGATTCTACGCTAATTGCTATATCCCTCATGGCCATGATAGTAGTACATACACAAGTGTTGTTAGTCATCTACAAAATCATGTGGTTATATTTCAATCTTGACTAACTCGACAATCCCTCAAATCTAGATTTTATCGTAACTTTCTAACCATTTGAAACTTGAGAAATAATTAGATTGTTCCTTGATCATACTCCATCTAAGTAGCTATCATATCTCTAGAAACTGTATTTCTAACTTATTTTACCTTGATTTACTAGAATCTGAATTATCATTATTTCATGCTTTAGCTTGGTCATTTATTTTGTGCATTAATCATTATCTCATGAACTCCCACTTTCTATTTTAAATTCTTTTGTGTCCTTTACCGTGACTTGGATATTTGGAGCACAACACTAGGCTTTTCCATCCAACAAATTTTATATGCAAGACATAGACGAGTCTACCTTCATGTAGACGTATCATGTCCCACTAAAACACGTTCCCTTGCACTCTATTTTTTTATGATACAACTTTCGAGTCAAAATGACTAGCTATAACCCCTACCATAATACCATTATCCTTTCTGTCTTCAGTTAGAGACCAAATCTTGACTCGATTCTTTCGACCCCATATATGATTGTGATCTACTTAAATTCCTTAAATGCTTATCTTGTGTTTTATTTTGATTGCTAAATCGTTGTCCTTTTATTTAATGCCTTACCTTGATTTACTTAGACCCATACCATTTTTACTCTCCATGCAACATTAACAACCGTTACTTTCTTCTTTCCGGTTAAACTGCTTCAACCATATTTCACTATGATTCAACCGTG
The DNA here is from genome assembly GCA_029216955.1 of Iris pallida. NCBI lineage: Eukaryota > Viridiplantae > Streptophyta > Magnoliopsida > Asparagales > Iridaceae > Iris > Iris pallida. Next base: position 37,515,715 of record JANAVB010023800.1, on the reverse strand, counting down.
GTTCATGCAACTTTGTTCAATTTATGATTTCCTCGTTTTAAGTTAAAATGGATCATGACTTCCTATGGATAGAAAGAGACTAGAATTCCCTAGAAAAGAGTAGTGGTATAGTTGAATAAGATGGTTGAATATGCGTAAGGAAAATCTTGTGGTAAACCTTATTAGGCAGATTACATTTTAATGATCAAATAAGAGTAGATTCTGGATGTAGGGGTGAGCATTATTCGGTTTTGGACCGAAAACTGAACCGAATAAGAGGTTCGGTTCGGTTTTAAAAAAATTCGGTTCGATTTCGGTTTTGAAAATACTAAGTTTTCTTATTCGGTTTCGGTTTTGGGTTTCGGTTTCGGTCCAAAACCGAAAACCGAATAAGAAAATTTAATATATATATATATATATATATATTTATATATATATATAGATAAATATATATATATGTGTGTGTGTGTGTGTGTGTGTGTGTGTGCGTGTGTGTGTGTGTGTGTGTGTGTATGTGTGTGTGTGTATACTATATATATAAGTATTAATATATATAGGTATATACTAAATATGTCTATGTATATTTAGTTACTATATATATTAACAAAAAAAAAGCTCAAAAAAATAAAAAATATGAATAAACCGAATAAACCGAAAACCGAACCGATTTAATTCGGTTCGGTTTGATTCGGTTTTGGGCCAATTCGGTTCGGTTTCGGTTTTGCTTATTCGGTTTCAGTACAATTCGGTTTTGGGTTATTCGGTTTGGTTTAAACCGAATAAACTGAATGCTTACCCCTATCTGGATGAACAAATTGGTTCTCTTGGCAACCTATTGTTAAGAAAATTTTATGAGATGATAAGTAGGGTGTTTGAAGTTAGCAGATTTCAAGAAGGGTATAAACTCTTAAACTTTTGATGATTTCAGAAAGTAACTATGTAATGATGGTAATTTAAAGGTCTAACAAGGTGAGATAGATTTTACTCTCAAACTAAATTGGGTGAAAAAAATGATTGGGTAATTTATTAAATTCCAAAAGTTTGAGACTTATTATGAGGTATGTGATTTTTTTTTTAAAAAAATGTTATAATCAAGATTAGAACTAAGATTACGAGAGTTATGATTTGAGAATATGTTTTAAGGAACCTAAATTTTTGTGAGTTAAAATTTGAGGAGAAACTCTAATTTGAGGGAAAAAAATTTTTGTGGAAAATTAAATTTTGTTGGAATATGAAATTTGAAGAGACTGTACAAAGTTACTATTGATAAGATGATTCGAGATATAGGGCTGAAAATCGAACGAACGAGCTCGAACAAACTGTGTTCGAACTCGGTTCGACTAAAGTATCGAACGAGCTTTATTCGAGCCGAGCTCAAGATCGAGCTCAAAAATGGTGTTTGAACTCGGTTTGATTATAGGCTCGAAACGATCGAGCTCGACTCGATTTAGTTCTCGAGCTCGGACGAGCCCGAGCCGAGCTCTAGCCGGGGACCGAACAAAAGCCACATTAAACTTGTTGTACTGTTACTCTCAAGTCTTAAAGATTTTTTTTGTTGAATTAATTATGCTTTTTACATCACAAATTTACCATCATATAAATAACAAAAAAGTTAGTAAATTTTCTAAGACAAATTTATCAACATCCATAAAATATATATAGCATATATTAGAAAAAGCCATAATATTAGAAACCGAGCCGAGTTCGAGCCAGTTCGCGAACGAGATCGAGTCGAACAACCTATGGTCGAACTCGGTTCGAACACAACTTCGAACAAAAAAAAATCGACCGAACTCGGTATCGACCTGCTCACGAACGAGCTTCGAACCGAGCTTGGCCCGAGCCGAACGCGAGCCGAACACAAACTGTTTGAATCGTTTTACAGCCCTATCGAGATATGACGATGAAATTTTGAATCAAGAGTAACGAACTAGTAAATTTTTGAGATTGGAAAATTGTTGCATTTCGTTAGCTTGCACGTCTTGGATAAATGATAGTCATTTTTAATTTAGACATTGATTGGGATGCCATGAGATATCTCCTAAACTATACTAAATTTTTATCTAGATTATTGTTGTTCAAATTGCCTGCTGGATTCCGTTTTCAAATCGCCGCTTAAACTTCTAATCGATAAACTCTCGTGCCTATGATTTACCATCTTGACTAATAGTGCTGTTTATAATCTAGTTTTGTAAGCTCATTGATTTATCGAGCTTGTTCATGACTTATGTTATTGAACGCGCTCACTAACATATGTCTAATCAGAACCGGTGCATGATGGTCTGATCAACCAAGTGCACTTTGGTTCGCTTTTACCTATTATTCTACGTAGATGGGACATAATTAAAACTTGGCCTCTAGAATCCCATCCACGACTGCCTTTACAATTCTTTTGAGATTATTCGGTCGTCTTTGAACCACGTATTCGTAATATCGTCTCTGAACTCTTTATTGCTTTCGTCTTCACCTATTTTGGAAAGACGAAGGCATTTATACAAGAATTCCCTCTAGCCTACCTATCACTTATGACTCTTGTCATCCAATATGACTACATCTTCATCTTAAACTCCTCGCCCTTTCCTCGGCCTACATTTATTATCACCACTCAAGTTAGGAGTGAATCATTCTCGTAATCATGCACTCAACCCAACATATTCCTAAATTTCGAGGACAAAATTCTTTTAAGTTGGGTAGGATGTAAATCCCATAAATTTTTACTACAATTTTTATTTTTTGGTGTTAATTTTGTTTTCGTATTTATACGTCCCGTACGAGTTCGCATTTTTCGTATTTGCTCGTCGAGTACGAATATGTGCGAGGTACATATTTTATATAAAATATATATTTAATTATGGAATTCAAATTTAATATGGTAAATATTTTATTTATTTACTTATATTATCTTTATTATTCGATTTACAAACTGCATTGATTTAATATAAAAAGAGCTATTTACTTTTATTATACAAATATAATTGATAATTTCAAAAATGATGTTTTACATAAATAATCTTTTACATACGAGATACATGACTTTAAATTCATGAAAATAATTGTATTTTTGAAATTTATTTAATATTAATATTTTATTATTCGAAAAAGTACTTTAAAATAGTGTTTTGGTTTAATTCTAATTGATTATGGTAATTTACATTTGAAAAGATTTTATTGACTTATTTTGAATAGCTCTAAATTTAAGATGGTTTAAAACGAGTTTAAATTAATTTGAATTTAATTATGAAATTATCTTATGGGCGTTTAAACTATCCTAGTCTTTATCCTAATGGGATTCCCACCTCCTATAAAAGGAGAGGTACTTGCCCTCTTTTCCATGAACTCTATAACACCAAATTTCTACCCCATTTTGCACAGTGTCCGTGCCTTCCATCCACTATATCCATATTAGTATAAATACTGTTATCTTCACCGTGTCCGACAAACCCGGACACCGACCCATTCTGTGTCTCGCAGGACATGTGTACAGACTCCATCCACCTCGTGTCGGGACACACCCCGAACACGACGGCAGCCAACAATCCAGCAAATTCTACGCCACAAACACCGCTCATCATCACAACCATCTCCGCCATCCGACTTCGAAACACCACCCTCGACAACTGAACCACCACCGCCAGGCCACTACGGCCGACCATCAGCACCCCCTTCAGCTGTCCGACCCAATCCCTGCTCCTCGACTCCACACAGAACCACCGCCTCGTCTCTACCTCCATCATCATCTCCGACATCGTCGTCGCCTCCTGCACTCCGGCCCCGACCCATCAACCGGCCGACACCAATCTGATCACCATCACAGATACGGCACTCCCATCCACCTCCACCAAACACACCACCACCGTCATCCATCTCCGCCATACCCTCACGACAAACAAGTCGACCACCAACCACTATCATCGGCCGCCTCTACCTTCGGCAACCCCCATAACCACCAAAATCCACAAATTCCCAAATAAAAGAGAACTCAAACCTCACCTTGTCCGATCGGCGACCGCCACAATCGATCGCACGCCATCGGGGAGTTTCCCCCCTCCGTTGAGTCGCTCCCCGCTCGTGCCCTCGTCCGACGCCACCTTATCCACTGCCTGTCCCGGCCGCACCTTGCCGGGACCTGCAGCCATAGCCATGCGGCCACTCACCGCCAGCCTTCCACGCTGCGCCGACCGCCGGTGAGTCTCTGCCTCTGCGCGCGTCGATAGCCGAAGATGGGACTTCCCTCTTGCCTCCTCCCCTCTGCCGTTCTCGGACCACCAGCGCCGCTCCCTCCTTACCGTAGCCGTACACCTCCCCGTAGCCGGAGCTCCACCCTTCCGCTGCCAGGCCAAGCGCCGCGTCGGAGTTCCCTGGTGAGCCCTCTTGCTCTCTCCCGCTTCTCCTCTTCTTCCCACCTCTCCCTCTCTCTTACTGTATAAACATTTTGGGGGAATGAAGCCGTATGGATTTAGGGGTTTAATATCATTATTATTTTTATTATTATATATTATTAGTATTATTATACTACTTATTACTTAATTAATATTAGTAATATTACTAGTATTATTAATGTAGCTATATTATTAGGATTGATTTTGGGAACTATATACTAATATAATATATTTGTGAAAAACACATTACAGATTTAACCCTATATATATATAAATATATATATATATATATATATATATATATATATATATATATATATATATATATATATATTTCAAACATAGTTTAAGCCCTAAAATAAATTACAAGATTAATTAATATTTACATAAAAAATGTTTTAACTAAATATAGTTTTCAAATTATTATGTATAAATTATTTTCTAGTGTTTACGTAAAAAAATTACTATAAATATATTTTTCAAGTAATATTGATGATTTCTAAAATAGTATAAGTAGGTATTTTCCATAAAACTTCCACCTTGATATCCCCATTGATCATGACTAATTTCATAATCATATTTCTTCACAAATTATGACTTATAACATGTTCATATTTCCTCGTGACTCTCGGACCCTTACACATCGAACATGGCTACTGGACAAATAGGACTTGATGGAACACCGCACCACACAAGGCGTCACACTAGGCAAGATACCTTGCCACCTTTACTGCTTTCATTAGTTATATTTATTTATGCAATTATCGTACATTTTCTATACTTTATTTTAGTTATTTAATTTCTTGCATGTGGACCTAGAGTTAAGGAACTACCGTCAAATTTAGTGTGTCTCATTGACTTGTCACGATTGTACACGAGTTGTGTGTGAGAGTTGTGAGTATCATATAGAGGTCACTTGCGTGTGGGCTGATCCCCCGTGCGCATGTGTAGGAATAACTGTCAATAGATGCATGTTAGAAGACTTGACAGTTATCTATTATAAAAAAGTATGGTGGAAACGACACGTGTTTGTGTGTCGTGGTTACGACACATGTATAGTATCATTGGGGGAGGGGACAGCTACTAGCGTAGGGGCTATATTTACTTTTACACACATTTGGGAGATAGTGTCTCGGATGAGCGCTATGTGTTACCCGGCCGATAATGTCTCGGATGAGCGCTACTTGTTGGCCACTCTTTATTACTTGCTTGCGTGAATCCGTACAGCCCCTGAATAGAACGTTGTCCTCAATTTGCATATCACATAGATAGTTAGGAACCCTGTTGTGTTATAGTTTATAGTATTTATTTATGCAGTTATACATGGCATGTTCTTCCTGTATCTTGTTACGTCCCTCTGAGGACCTGGTTATCTCTCCAGGTGTGTGCCTCTGTGATATTTGCAGGTGTTCCCGCCGAGGCCGTGATCTCCTCCATCCTTTCGAAGAGGATTGCACTTGGCTCGTCTTGTTATTTCATCTATTCCTTCTTGTATATTTTATTTAAGATAGTTGGTAGTGGACTTTGTCTCCGCCCAACTTTTGTACAAATTATAATTTAGTATTGGTTCATATTTTGTATTGATTCTTTTATTGTGGATGAGATTGGTATCATGGATTACTTTATTTTACAGCTTAAGTATACATACGAGTTTCCATATATTGGAGTAGACTTCGTATGTATGCAACTGGCATAGATACGTACTTAGTCCTTATTTTTTGGGACTGGGACGTTACATCCCTGAGGAGTTTCCAGGATTGCCGCTAGATCGAGATGTGGAGTTCAGCATCGACCTAGTGCTCGGATCAGCGCCGAAGTCCCAGCATTGCTAAAAGATCAACCCGAAGGAAGCTGCAGAGTTGAGGGCCCAGATTGATGAGTTGGAAGGCAAGGGTTTTATTCGGTCTAGTGCTTCACCCTGGGGAGTACCGATACTCTTCGTGCCCAAGAAGGATAGGACTGTGAGGATGTATATTGATTACCGTACACTCAATAACATCACCATCAAGAATAAATACCCTTTGCCGCGGATTGATGAGCTGTTTGATCAGCTGAGTGGGGCGAAGATCTTTTCCAAGATTGACCTTTGGTCGGGGTATCATCAGATGAAGGTTTGGGAGCAGGATATTTCGAAGATAGCTTTCAATACCCGTTATGGCCAGTATGAGTTCTTGGTGATGTCGTTCGGACTCACCAATACCCTAGCAGTATTTATGAACTTGATGAATAAAGTTTTTCATAAGTATTTAGACAAGTTTGTCGTAGTCTTCATTGACGACATTTTGATATATTCGAAGACCAAGGAGGAGCATGTGGAGCACCTGCGGATTGTGTTGGAGATTTTGCGGAAGGAGAAGCTGTACGAGAAACTCTCGAAGTGTGAATTTTTCTTGGACAGAGTGGAGTTCTTGGGGCATATGGTGACTGGAGAGGGGATTTCTGTAGATCCCAAGAAGATTGAACCTGTGAAAGCATGGGCACCTCCCAAGTCAGTAGCAGAGATTCGTAGTTTCCTGGGGCTAGCAGGATACTACCGAAAGTTCGTAAAAGATTTTGCCAAGATAGCGGAACCGATGACCAAGCTTACACGAAAGGATGAGGAGTTCATTTGGAGCGATGCCTTCCAGTCAGCATTTGAAGAATTGAAAAGAAGACTCACTATAGCGCCAGTTCTAGCTTTGCCATCTGGATCGGGAGGATTCGTCATCTACATCGATGCATCAGGGAAGGGCTTAGGATGTGTGCTTGAGCAGAATAAGAGGGTTATTGCTTATGCTTCTAGACAGTTAAGGCCTCATAAGAAGAATTATCCTACACATGACTTGGAGCTTCCAGCAGTCATTTTTGCCTTAAAACTGTGGAAGCAGTACTTGTATGGAGAGAGAGTAGACATCTTCATGGACCACAAAAGCCTGAAGTATGTCTTTACTCAGAAGGAGTTGAATATGAGACAACACAGATGGCTGGAACTCATAGAGGATTTCGACATCAATCTGCAGTACCACCCTGGGAAGGCGAATATGGCGGCAGATGCTCTTAGTCGATATCCTGTTGCTATGTTTCTCATTATGGATCGGCATCTTCTTGAGGATCTTGAGAGTCTGGGGATCGAGATTATTCTTCCAGGAATTGGAGGATAAATGATGCACATGCAGATACAGTCAGGACTGTTAGAGAAGATCAAGGAGGCCCAGTTTCTAGATGAGGGACTCCGATGTCTCAGAGGCCAGGCAGAGACAGGATTGCTCGATGACTTCACCATTGCAGCAGATGGATCCCTGAGGCACGGGAACCAGTTGTGTGTGCCCAAGGATTTACGGGAGGAGGTTATGCAGTAAGCCCACCAATCGCAGTATTCTATTCATCCTGGATCTACCAAGATATATAAGGTTCTACGAGAGTATGTTTGGTGGTGTGGGATGAAGCGATAGGTTGCCAGATTTGTTTCCAGATGTCTTGTTTGTCAGCAAGTCAAAGCGGAGCGCCAGAGACCAGCAGGATTACTCCAGCCTTTTCCTATTCTGCAATGGAAGTGGGAGCATATCACCATGGACTTCGTCTCTGGTTTACCGCATACGCCCAGTGGAAAGGATGCTATCTGGGTTATCATGGACAGACTGACAAAATCTGCTCACTTATTCCGTTCAAGGTTGGGCTGTCGACTGAGAAGCTTGGAGACCTCTACATGCGGCAGATTGTGCGGATTCACGGGATGCTGGTGAGCATTGTTTCAGACAGGGACAGCCGTTTCATATCACATTTTTGGAAGAGTCTACAGCTGAGCTTGGGTTTGCAGTTGAAGTTCAGCACCGCCTATCATCCACAGACAGACGGGCAGTCCGAAAGGACCATTCAGACACTGGAGGACATGCTACGGTTTACACACTTGATTTTGGCGGTTCGTGGAAGGATCATTTGCATCTAGTGGAGTTTGCCTATAACAACAGTTATCAGGCTAGCATCGAGATGACCCCGTTTGGGGCGCTATATGGGCGGAGATGTCGCACACCTTTATCTTGGGATGACATTGGCGAGAGGGTTTTACTTGGGCCAGAGATGGTGGTAGACTCAGCTGAGAAGATCAAATTGATCAGGGAGCACCTCAGAGTTACACATGATCGGCAGAAGCACTGGGCGGACAGTAGCAGACGGACATTGGAGTTCGCAGTTGGAGATAGAGTGTTCCTAAAGATCTCGCCGACTAGAGGCATCATTCGCTTTGGCAGAGGCGGAAAGCTTAGTCCGAGATTTATCGGGGCTTTCGACGTGACAGCGCGGATTGGCGAGGTAGCATATCGACTAGCGCTTCCAGCCAGCTTAGAGAGAGTGCACGATGTTTTCCACGTGTCTCAGCTTCTCCGCTACATTCCAGATCTGAGTCATTTGGTGGACTATTCAGAGCTAGAGGTGGGTCCGAGCTTGACCTACGAGGAGCAACCAGTGGAGATCCTTGATCGGAGGGAAAAGCGCCTACGAAACCAGACTAGTCCACTTGTCCGCATCATGTGGAGACACCACTCCCCGGGAGAGTCCACATGGGAGCGTGAAGATGAGATGCTAGAGCGCTATCCTAGCCTGTTTGCTTGACTATATTCTAGTATTCGAAAATCTGATTTCAATAAATAACTTGTGTTTGAACCTCTTTTGTGATTTACTGAGACTTATTTTGTGGGTCTTCGAATTTCGAGGACGAAATATTTCAAGGAGGAGAAATTTGTAACTCCACTTTCCTATTTTTAAAAATTAAAGTTTTTCTAAAATTAATAATAATGTAGATTTAAATAATAAATATTGTGATTTATACTTTTGGAGGGTAATTAGTTAGGGCAGGAATTTTGAATTTGAAAGTTAGTTGTAGAAACTAATTGTGGCCCCACTCTTCTTAACTAATTAATATTCTTTTATAACTGTTTTCTTTATACTTTCTGCAATTATGAAAAGGGGTGGGCTAGAGTGTTAATATACATCTTAGTGGGGGGACTTCAGTGCATATATGCTTTTTCTTATTTAAGTTGATCGGCTAGAGAGAGAGAGCTCATTCACTAAGCTCTCAACTTCCATTCCATTTTCTGAGCCCCAATTTCGGAAGAGCAGTAGCCCTAGGCGGAGCTTCGTCGGCGACTACTTCAGCGACGACCATTCTCCGGCGGCGACCACCCCACGGCTACAGCACCGAGGCGGAGCTCCATTCTCCGGCGATGCGTCATCGATAGTAACGGCGGTTGACGGCTTGCAAGAGATTTCCAGCGTGAGCGACGGTCAGATTCTCCCCTTCGACGTTCTTCTTTGCAGCGACTGGTGAATGTGATCAGTTGTCTCAATTTGAGTATGATTTGATTTCCACAAATTTTTTTCGATCGATTGATGTTCGTTCTTCCTTAAAATTTTAGTTGTTCATTCTTCTCTAGTCGAGGCATCAGAGAGGATTGTCATCGAGTTTTGTATCGGCTCGAGTGTTCCCAGATCCCTAATTGGTGAGTTGTTTTGTTGTAATTGATCCTTCTTATTCCAATCCGCTGATCGATACAATTGCTGATCAAATCGATGCCGATCGGTGAGAACTCAGCGTCGATGGACTTCTGTGGATCTTCGTGATTAGTTCAATCGAATTTTGAATACTTTCAAGGTGAGTTGTAACTAAATCCATTCTAAATTTGGTTCATATGATCCCTCTTGTTGAAAATTCTATGTCAGAATGATGATTCGGTGGATCGATTATCTTTGAATCATTTGGTTTTGGTTCATTTCATTTTTCCTTATTTTCTTCTAATATCCATGAGATCTTCAAGTTCTGTATGTGGATTCGATGAAACTGGAGTGAGGACCTGGTATGGATGATCGTTTTCTATCTGTATGCTTGACTCAGGTTAATTCGAAATTCAGAGGCGGCAAGGATTGTGTTTGACTTGTTGGGTTGCACTTTTGTGTTCAAATCTATCTTCAGGTATGATTAGTTTTTCTAGAGATCAATTCTTACTGAGAATTACGTGTGCGTGTGTTCTGAAATCAAAATGGTTGGGTTGTAGGCTTGCAGTTGCGTTTGTGTTCGTGTTCGTGTCGTACGTTGTAGACAGCGTTGCGTTCGTGTTTGGATGATCGTGCTTTGTGTTCCTGTCCGAAGGGTAGTGTCGAGCCTGGATATTTTCTGATGCTAGATACCTTTCTTATGTTCGGGGGAATTTGAAGTTGGTTGTGGCTGTTGGAAAAAGATTAGAAACAGCAGGGTTTAGCATAATGTGTTTTCTTATTTTGTTCTTCTCAACTGAGTATTGATTGTAAATTCTTAAACCAGTTTTAATGTTGTATTTCTTATTTCTGTTTGAATTTTTTAAGATGTGAAGTTCCTTTTGATTTCTTATTTATTGGGTGCTTGATGATGTTAGCTTCAGTGAAACTCCCAAGTGTGTTGTTGTAGTCTGAGGATGAAGTTGAGTTGTCCATAAGTTTTGAGCCTAGTAGTTATAGCAGCAATTATATATGGCTATTCATCTGCCTAATTGCCCTTGTATCGAGTAATCTCTGGATGAAGAGGAATGAGAGTTTAATTTTCTAATTATCTTTAGTTGTTACCTTTGTACCTAAATAACCAGGATAGACTCTTTTGAAATTTAAATAGTTTGGGTCATAACAATATTGGTTATAGAATATCAATATTTTACTTGTCGGCTTAGATTTCTATGTTTTAGATAAATATTAATATTTATGCCTGATAATTAGGGGATTACTTGAGTATGAGTTTAATAATATTGAGATTACTGTAAGGGATTTCTATAGAGTAATTTAAGTACATGTTGTCATAAGGTCTACTTGAGTTTCAAATTAGTATACCTTGTAATCTTTTAGGTTAATCATGGTTAAATTTCAAAGAGATAATTAGGGTTTGCTTAATTATAATCAACTTGTAAAAACGTTTCATAACAGGAGGACATCCAGCCCCATCAAGTACACTTGATTTCCCGGAGCAAGGCAAGTACTTTTCTACGGTCTTGTGCATTTACATACCTTATACCTTTCTTGTTACACGTCATGGCATGATATCTTGTACCCCTGTATTTCTTGTTCTTGTACTTACTTGTGTCAGGTAGAGAAATATACTAGCTCTTTGATCAAACCCCGGTTACTATATTCATGTAGATAGCTTCGGCCTCGCATCGTGCATGCGGGTCCTAAGCCGTACCGATATTCATGTACTCTTGTACATGCTCCTGTACTCCCCTTAGCCGGTCACATAGGCTAGTTTGTATTTCAAATATGGTACACTTGTCATGTCTTGTACTTCAGGTTCATAGTTACATTTCTGTACTTTACATTCATGTACTTTATTTCCTGTATTTTCATTCCGGTACTTTCATGTTCATTTTTTGTATTTCCTATTCATGTTCTCCTTTACTCATTTTCATATCATGTTGTTGTTCATTACCTAGAACTGTACTTTGCTCCGCTCCTGATTAGGATATGTTGCAGGTGAGATGGAGGCTTTGTGTAATACCTATTATGGCCGAGAGCCTGTAGATGCAGTAGAGCCAGCTGGAGTTGCTCTTAACTTAGAGGCTGAGGAAGCCTAGTGCATTACCTTTAGTAGTTTCTATTCTGCTAATATTGAGACTACCAGGCTTTATTTTAGCTGGATGAATGTAATAACTTTTAGACATGTACTTTACTTTGATTCTGGGATTCGTTTATAGATGCTGTGTTTCACATTTACTCCTGTTTATCTGGTTAGATTTCCCTAGATTGGTACATCTTACTTTATCGTGTCCAACAATGAAGGCTGGACATGTCCGACTCGTGTCCGATTATTCAGGAGCGGGTTGTGACACGAGGCGCGGGGGTGTCTGCGTCATTCTGGAGTCGAAGATCGGGGTTGGGGACGAGTATAGATGAAGAATGTTTTTGTGAAGAACCCTAGTTGCGCATAATAATATAGGATGTTTAAATCCTTCTTGAATTCGGATTCGATTCCTATTACACACAGGAATGGGCCGATACGAAGAGAAGGAGGATTAAGATGAGGATAGGATTCAGAAAAGATTGATGAATAGGCTTAAGATTTGATTTAATCAAATCTTCAAAATCTATTTGTTCGCGGGAAGCAAGGAATAAGGGGGTCGGGCTATTTGCGTTATGGTTCACTTCGTGAACAGTAACCTAAGCTTATATATAGATTTTCTCTTTACTTATATATATATATATATATATATATATATATATATATATATATATATATATATATATTTTATATATATATATATATATATATATATATATATATATATATATATATTTTACTTATATATATATATATATATATATATATATATATATATATATATATTTTATATATATATATATTTTATATATATATATATATATAAATATAAATATATATATATATATATATATATATATATAAAATATATATATATATATATAAAATATATTTTTTTTATATAATATATATATATATATATATATATATATATATATATATATATATATATATATATATATATATATATATATATATAAATATTATATATAATATATATATATATATATATATATATATATATATATATATATATATATATATATATATATATATATATATATATATATATATATATATATATATATATATATATATATATTATATATATAATATATATATATATATATATATATATATATATATATATATATTATATATATATATATATATATATATATATATTATATATATAATATATATATATATATTATATATAATATATATATATATATTATATATAATATATATATATATATATATATATATATATATATATATATATATATATATATATATATATATATATATATATATATATATATATATATATATATATATATATATATACTCTTATATATTTTTATACTTATATAGTAATACATACATTCATAAGCCATTAAAATACAAGAAAATCCTAAAATAAACTATAAACTTAATTATACCCTCATGAGTATTATATTTTTGGAAAAAAATATTTTGAAGCAAGTAGTATATAATATTATTGTCATGCAATACATACTATATAAGATCAAGTACTTATGAATATCAAAATTTACTAAATAAAATATAAAAAAATTTATATAGAAATAGGGGGTTTTACATCCTACCCGACTTATAAAAATTTCGTCCTCGAAATTAAATCTACGGTAGGGGGGGCTATGCAATGCAAATGAACGCGAACTAATTTAGGAAGGTCGTACCTTGATTTTCGAACAAATGAGGGTAACGGTTTTAGATGTCGTCCTTGCGCTCCCAAGTAGACTCTCCTGGTGAGTGATGCTTCCATGCCACGCGAACCAACGATATAGATTGATTTCGCAACACCTTCACTCTACGATCAAGGATGCCTACTAGTTGCTCTTGGTACGACAAACTCGGTCCAACTGTGATCTTCGAATGATCAAGCACGTGACTGCTGTCTGCCATGTATCGCCTCAGCTGCGACACATGGAATACGTCATGTACTCCTTCTAATGACGGTGGCAATGCCAACCTGTAGGCAACTTCTCCAACACGTTCCAAGACATCAAAAGGGCCGATGTATCTTGGACTCAATTTGCCACGTCCTTCGAATCGAATCGTGCCTTTAGTGGGGGATATCTTTAAGAACACATGGTCGCCTTCCTTAAACTCCACAGGTCGACGACGATTATCTGCCCACTGCTTCTGACGATCCTGCGCTGCCCTCATGTGGTCTTGTATCTTCTTAACCTTCTCCATTGTGTTTAAAATCAACTGGGGTCCCAATATCTGTCGCTCTCTTATGTTGCTCCAACAGACATGAGATCGATATTTCCTACCATACAACGCTTCAAACGGAGCCACCTGAATGCTCGCCTGGTAGCTATTGTTGTAAGAAAACTCTACAAGATGAAAGTGGTCTTCCAATGATCCGCCAAAGTCAAGCATGCACACTCTTAACATATCCTCTAGCGTCTGAATCATACGCTCTGACTGGCCGTCTGTCTGCAGATGGTACGACGTGCTAAACTTCAAACGCGTACCCAAGCTGTCCTGCATACTTCTCCAAAAGTGTGAGATAAATCTTAATTCACGATCCGACATGATACAGACTGGTACACCGTGTAGGTTCACTATTTGCTTCTTATACATCTCTGCCAAAACTTCTGTGGACTGTCCCACTCTAAAAGATAAGAAATGGGCCAATTTGGTAAGTCTATCAACAATCACCCATACTGTATCACGTCCACTAGGACTCAGAGGAAATCCTGTGACGAAGTCCATAGTAATGTGCTCCCATTTTCAGTCGGGAACGGGTAGCGGCTGCAATAATCCGACCGTCCTTTGTTGGTCAACCTTCACTTGCTGGTATACCAAACAACTAGCCACGAAACGAGCTATCTCTCGCTTCATTCCATGCCACCAATAATACTGCCATAAGTCCCGGTACATCTTAGTTCCTCCGGGATGAATAGAGTAAGTCGAACTGTGTGCTTCCGCCATCAATTCCTGCCGTAACTCTCCATTAGGAACATAAATACGATCCCCGCATCTCAATGTCCCATCGGCATGAATCCTCAATCCCATCTGCTCTCCTACTTCAGTCCTTTCTCTAAGCCGTTGAAATCTAGTATCCGTGGACAATGCCGCCTTAATCCTTTCTACTAATGATGATTGCACTTGGAGATTGGCTAACATGCCATCTGCCCCAGGCAATACTACCTCAATACCAAGATTCAGCAAGTCTTCTATCAATTCCTTCTGTGTGGTCAAGAAGTGAGCCATGGGCTTACGGCTTAATGCGTCTGCCACGACATAAGCCTTGTCCGGATGATAATGTAGCTCGATCTCGCAATCCTTTATCAATTCCAACCAATGTCGTTGTCTCATATTCAACTCTTTCTGTGTGAGCACGTACTTGAGGCTCTTATGATCAGTATAGATATCAACCATCTCACCGTACAAGTAGTGTCTCCATAGCTTCAAAGCAAAGATAACCGCTGTGAGCTCTAGATCGTGGGTTGGATAGTTCTTCTCGTGCACTCTCAACTATCTCGATACATATGCTACCACACGACCATGCTCCATTAATACGCATCCTAATCCCTTCCCGGATGCATCAGTGTAGATCACAAATCCTCCCGGGCTCGATGGTAATATCAAAATGGGTGCCGTTGTCAAGCGCTTCTTTAACTCGTCGAAAGCGGCTTGACACTCATCTGTCCATATGAACTCCTAATCCTTGCAAGTGAGTCGAGTCATAGGCCGTGCTATTCGAGAGAAATCTTCTATGAACCTTCGGTAATAATCCGCAATTCCAAGAAAACTTCTCACCTCAGAAGCTAGTGTGGGAGCGGGCCATACCTTGACTGCTGTGATCTTCTCAGGATCCACTGATAGGCCGTCTCCAGTAACAATGTGTCCAGAAAATGATACCTCCTTGAGAAAGAACTCACACTTGCTAAGCTTCACGAAGCGTCGTTCATTCCTCAACGTCTCTAAAATAATCCGTAGATGCTGCTCATGCTCCCCTTGACTCTTAGAGTAAATCAAGATATTATCTATATACAAATTTGTCCAAGTACTGGTAGAAGATCTTGTTCATTAAATTCATGAAGACTGCGGGAGCATTGGTCAAACCGAATGGCATGACCAAGAACTCGTAGTGTCCATACCTCGATCTAAAAGTCGTCTTTGTAATGTCTTCCTTCCGAACCTTTAGTTGGTGATAGCCCGGTCGTAAGTCAATCTTGGAGAATACTTTTGCTCCACTCCGTTGATCGAATAGATCGTCTATACGCGGCAAGGGATACTTGTTCTTCATAGTCACTGCATTCAAGGCTCTATAGTCGATGCACATGCACACTGTCCCGTCTTTCTTAGGCACAAAAAGAACAGGCGCTCCCCATGGTGACCCACTGGCATGAATAAAGCCTTTCTCCAACAAATCGTTAATCTGCGTCTTCATCTCTACCAACTCCTTGGATGAAAGACGATACACTCGAGATGAAATAGGCTTGGCCCCGGGAATCAGTTCAATAGAAAACTCAATGTCTCGGTCAGGTGGCAGTTCGGGCAAATCTTCGAGGAATACATCCTCGAACTCGGTGATGATAGGTGTTGAGGGGTGTCCTGCATCATCATATGAGTCTCCAATGTGGGTGCATCACAACTCTCTCTTTCTTCTTTGGTGAACTCAAACTCCATCGTATTCGAGGGTCTGAAGATGATACTGCCCCTATGGCAGTCTACGAGGGCAAAATGCTGGCTCAACCAGTCCATTCCGAGAACCATGTCGAATGTAGGCATAGGGAATACAAGGAGTCGTGCTTTCATCTCTCTACTACGTATCACTACAGGACAAAGTCTACAAACTCTACTAACAGGTACAACTCCTCTTTCAGTAAGGATTCTAACATTCTTAGATAAGGGTGTGATGGGAATGCCGTGTCTAGTGGCAAAACTAGTGTCTATGAATGAATAAGTGGCTCCAGTGTCAAACAACGTAATAGCAGGGAATGAAGCGACTAAAACCATACCTGGTATGACCTCTACCTCTGTCTTTATATCCTCCACAGCAAGTGGGAATGCCTGCCCAAAATTTTGTCCTGTACTTTGAGCTCTGGCCTTGTTGTACTGTGTGCCTTGGGAAGGCAACGGTGGGCGAGGTGCTCTAGCTGCTGGTCGGGGACCTAGGGGTGCTGAAGCTGTAGGCCTTAAGGCCTGATGCGCATGTACTAGTGCTCGCTGCTCGGAGCAATCTCTGGCCAAGTGCTGTCCCGATCCACATCTCATACATAACCCAAACGAAGTCGACAATCATCTCTAGTATGGCCTTGCTTTCCATAAAAGTGGCAAGTGGGCTTCTGGTAGGGTATAGTCCTCTGCTGGTACTGTCCTGTGGTTCTTCAGACGGTTCCTCCCTGAGTAGCTCGGGCTGGTGTAACTGCTGGTGTATGGCGCCTTGATGTCTGCTGCTGCTCCTTGTAAAGAATCTCCTAAGTACGAGCTTCTTCCAAGACAGCTGAATAGGAGACTCGAGACTGGGTAGTCGTATAAGACTTGATCTTTGGTGCAAGCCCTGGATGAAATCTTCTTGCCTTCTCTAACTCTGTTAGGATCAATCCCATACCAAATCTACTCAGGCGATTGATCTCTGAGTCATACTCATCAACCGTCATATTTCCTTGCTTCAGATAAAGGAACTAGTCGTAGAGACCGTCTCGAACATGGTTGGGGAAGAATTTCTCATAGAATAGATCATAAAACTCCTTTCAAGTAATTCCAGTACCTAATCGTCTCTCTCCTGCCTTCTACCAGTGGTAAGCATTATCTTCTAACAGTAGGTCTACTGCTGTCATCCAATCTCGAGGTGGCAACTGGGATGCCTTCAGTAGCTTCTCTGTACTAATAAGCCACTATGACACCTCTAGCGGCTTCTTCGTTCCTCTGAAGGCCTTGGGGTTCATGTCTGTAAAATTTTTGATGGAGCCTTCATAAGTTTACATAGCCGGTGCTGGTGGTCGTACTGGAGTTGGTGGTGGAGGTCTAGCCAAGGCTTCCATCATAGTCTGTCTCATTAGCTCAATCTGCTGCAACTGAGCCTGCATCATGGCGTACATAAACTGGAAAGTAGGGCTCCCATCAGTCGGTGGTGGAGGTATCTAAGGTCCCGACTGTGGTAGAAACTGCTGGAGGAATGGTGGTGGTAGAGGTAGTGGTACATTCCCTTCCGAGGAAAAGGTAGTGGTCTGTCTAGCCTGGCTGGGGGTGCTGCAATCTCTGGAGGCACCGTAGTCAGCGTCGTAGTAGGCTGCGACTGTCCTGGCTGGTATGGTGTCACCGGAGTCATTAGAGGATTCTGTCCCTCCGGGGTAGCCTCTTCACCAGATGTGAGGGCCAAGGCTGATGAGCGTCCGCTTCTTAGATTCATACTGTTGGCACGAGGAAGAATAGGACGATATTATGAAGTGTTAGGTATGAGTTAATTCAAGTAATCGAGGAATTTAAAAAGATTGGAAGTCAAAAAAGTAGTAGTTCTGGATGAGATATTTTTATTCCTATATACAGGCTTGTTGGGCAAAGTCATGTGACCCAACAATATTTTCTAGACCTGTATGGGCCACAACAAAAACATGTAATGCCCCAGTCCCAAAATACATAGGGCCAAGTATGTGAACATTCCAGCTGCACATGTACGAAGAATACTCCAATTTATAGAATCCTCGTATACGCACATAAGCTGTAAATAAAATAATCATAGGCCAGAATAATATAATCTAATCTCATCACAGCTGAACACATAGAGTCCAGATAATAAATAAGAGTATCAAAAGATAGCCGGTGGACATACCCACTCCAAACAGCAATGAAAATAGTCTTACAAGATCGGAGTCCAACCTCCGCAAATAGAAAAAAAAAGATGCAAAAATATCCACTAATGTCTCAATAAATGAATCATCTAGAAATTTGCAGGAGAAGCCTCGTCATCAATATAGGATGGATTCAGTACCGCTCCGTACTCCTGCGAAAACTCGTCTAACCCTGGAGAGATAACCAGGTCCTTAGCGGGACGTAACAAGATACAAGAAAATACCATGCCATATAAACTGTGATAATAAATAGGAAATAAATTGATGATGCAATATGGTACCTAACCATTCTACTATGAATATGCAGTTGAGATACAATCCTTCGACGCATGAGCCCTGGCTGAATATAGTATCCGGTATAGTCCCTTCTTGGGCACCAGTGACCAAGCGCATAATGTTCAAAAACGTCAGTGGCCAACCTGAGAAGATAATCATACCCGTATCTCCAGCGGAGCTTTCGGGTTACAGGGGTTGTGTAATCGAAGCACATACGTTAGGTATTATTCTCCGTACCCAATGCCTAGTCTCATCATCTCCATGACTGATATGAACCTCTAGTAACTACCAAGCCTTCTAGCATGCAATTCTATTGGTAGTTACTCTTATCCGTCGCACGCTCCATACGTATCGGGGGCCAGCCGACTATGCGGGTACGTGTCCTACATGTGACTCACAACACATGGTAAAGCAAGTGTCAAGGCCGTACGAGATATACCAATACCTCATCAACAATGGGTGGTCACTATACTAAGTCAATGCAAGAGAAATAAATAAAATCAAGAAAATGACCGATATAGTCGCTTGCACCCAAGTGTGACTTGGACGCACAATTTTATAATATCAACAAATAAGAAATGCTAAAAATAACAACTAAAAATAAGAATATAATAATCACAGAGTAAGGTGGCAAGGTATCTTGCATGTTGGTGCGAAGGTGGCAAGTCCAAGAATCACAATATCAGCAAAAGAAATGTCACAATCTCCAAACAACTCCGGATGCTGAAATAAACATCAAGAACGTGTTTGAAATAAGTGATATACCTAGGAAATGCCTGTTCAAAAGTCAAATTCTGGAACAAGGATAAAATCATAATTTCGGGTCAAAACGATGTCCGCCGTTGGACCCATTTTGCACCGAAACGCGTACCAACGTCTACGGTCTCTAAAGTCGTCAAACTACATGTCTACGGATCCGGGTTGAGGAGACGAACCCAACGGTATGTCCAATTTTGGATTCCGATGAGCCGTGCACAAAATCGACCGTTGGATCGGGTCGCCGGCCCGCCAAATTGACGTTCCGATCAACCTTCTCAGAATCGAACCAAACTTGGCATACAGGACCAGAAAATTGATACGGTCTTGTTGGCACAAGTTTCGCATCGATCTGACGAACGTGCACGAAGTTGTGGCCAAGTTTGCAAAACATCGATACGGGGGTATCTCGATGGATACACACTGATTTCGTCACGCACGCACAAAAAATCGAGTTCCGTCAGTTCCCACACGTCAGCAACATCCATACGTGCCTTTTCATGCGTATAGTGTGCGACCATGTCGCCCAGTTTGTCGGGGCGCACGCTGTATCAGGAAGTTTTTAATAAAATTTTCACTGTTTAAAGTGGTTTTTTTCGAATTTTAACATAAGATATTTTCGTAGACAGTGAGTTATAAATTAATCTAAAAGAAGGGATCGATAGTCCTATAAGTGTTCTAAAACTCTGTTCATAAACTTTCCAAAAAATTCCTATTAGACTGCTCATAATCCTACTCGAAAAGGGGTCCTCCACTGGTCGTATGCTCTGCCTTTGGGGTAGTTTTATCGACGACTTCGCGTTGATTTAACAATCAATCAAGAGGGTATATCGAATTCCCTTTGGAGAGTTTCGAAGGAGAATGTATGGGGTTTCCAGAACTAGTTACAAAATCAAAATCGATTCATTATATGAGAAGAATTCAGATCGAGAACTATGGTACCTGGCGTGCGCGAACACAGAACGTGGCTGTGTATGCGGTCGGGTTTGGGCTGTCGTCCGGCAGTGCGGCGACAGCCAATGTTGTGCAGACGGCCGAGGTGAGGCGCAGGGGTGTCTGCGTCATTCTGGAGTCGAAGATCGGAGTTTGGGACGAGTGTAGATAAAAAAAAAATTGTAAAGAACCCTAGTTGTGCATGTTAATATAGGATATTTAAATCCTTCTTGGATTCGAATTC
Source organism: Iris pallida (assembly GCA_029216955.1). NCBI lineage: Eukaryota > Viridiplantae > Streptophyta > Magnoliopsida > Asparagales > Iridaceae > Iris > Iris pallida. The sequence goes on along the minus strand of JANAVB010023800.1, from coordinate 37,494,763 downwards.
GATTCCTATTACACACAGGAATGGGCCGATACGAAGAAAAGAAGGATTAGTATGAGGAGAGGATTCGGAAATGATTGAAGAATAGGCTTAAGATTTGATTCAATCAAATCTTCAAAATCGTTTTTTCGCAGGAAGGAAAGAATGAGGGGGTCAGGCTACTTGCGTTACTTTTCACTTCGTGAACAGTAACCTAAGCTTATATATATATATATATATATATATATATATATATATATATATATATTCTCTTTACTTATATATATACTCTTACATATTTGTATACTTATGTTGTAATACATACATTCATAAGCCATTAAAATACAAGAAAATCCTAAAATAAATTATAAACTTAATTATACCCTTATGAGTATTATATTTTTGGAAAAAAAATATTTTAAAGCAAGTAATATAGAATATTATTGTCATGCAATACATACTATATAAGATCAAGTACTTATGAATATCAAAATTTACTAAATAAAATATAAAATTTTTATATAGAAATAGGGGGTTTTACAACCATTGATGTGTTTGCTTTAAAGTTATAATAATCTGATGTCGGCATGAGCATAGAGAAGTATTCTTCTAACCAGTGAGACGTATCGCGTGGACACTGATTCACGCAAACATTAAATCCATCAATCTATGCCCAGTGAAGGCGTAAACCCTATGTGTAGCAGTGATGTATGTGCATAGAGATAAAGTTAGTTTGCTTTGTCTCATTTCTTTTGCATAAGTTACATGGCTACAAATAGCCCAAGATGGATGCTACCAAAGAGGTTGAAAGTCTAGGTCCTTGAGTGGAAAGAGCCTGTCTACTGTCGATTCCCCCTCGCATGCAAAGTATTGTGAGCTAGAGGCCTAGCAAGGGTTCTTCAAGTGTCCCGCCTATCGCGACACCAAATGGTCCAATGAGTAAAGTGATTGCACGTTGATCGGAACTATACTGCCACCTACCACTAGAATCTTTTTGTACCTAGGATTTGTGTTGTGATCGCGCAAGTCTTTGCGATCAAAAATTCTTTACACTTAGAAGTTTTTTTTCCAAAAGAAAATAAAGAGCATTTGCGACCGTCTTCCTCCCGAATATAATTTTCTTGCTTTTCTAACTAAAAGTAATGATGGAGTGGGAGGACCTAGCAGCGTTGGCATCCTTGGGTTCTAGGTTTCGTTAGGGAGAGGTGCATGGGGGTTGCACGATAAGTTGCAAAGTATGGATGGGAATACGCATCTTTGGTGTAGGGGATGATGGAGGTGGTCGACTGGACCGATACGAGGAGCAAGTTTTGGCAGTAAATAAGCCATTCGAGTCGATCGGAGTTGTCATGCCCTAGTTTTCAAATATGTAGGAACTTAGAACGAGAACATGCCAGCTAATACGAAATAGAATAAGTTCCTAATTCTGTGGACTTACTCCAGACTTACTACACTGTAAAAGTGTACTAAACATATTCTAACTAAACTATATCTCAATCCACAGTGATGTATAAATATCAAGAATGAACAAGTACAATAAAGTTGGTCGCTAATATTCTACTGGTTCGATCGTGCTAGATAAAAAAGTAAGCTTGCAAAACTAGGCAATAACAACATAGAAATCGTGACAAAAATATAAAGTGCAAAAGAAGGTACAAGGAACGAAGAAGATGTAAAACCATCAATACCTGGATCCTGCAGAAATAAATCACAACAACTATTCTCCTGAAGTCCATCAAACATCTCAAGAGATCATCCGGTCCTCAGAAGGACGTGACAAGATACAAAAAACAATACCATAAATCCATAACTTTGGTACGTATGTGATAAGTATATTGCACCGAATCATAGGCTGAGTTGGATCACGTGCCGATGCCCAAACAAGATACAATAAACCAAACAGGTAACCATAAACCCATTACCGGGTAACTATGAGGCTCATGACTCTGTAACCTTCTCCAGAGATTACGCAGTCTAAAGGGATGTTCTGTACACCTACTAGTAGTCTTCCCGTCCATGAATGGTACAAGTCAAATCCATGACTCGAACAACTCTTATCTTAATACAAGTCATCCTACCTACAATCTAACTATGTAATAAACCGATGCATAGATGGCCAATCGAGTACGCAAGCTCATGCAATATAAATCCTTCGACGCATGAACCCTGGCTGATAATAGGATCCGGTATAGTCCCTTCTTGGGCACCAGTGACCAAGCGCAAAACGTTCAAGAACGTCAGTGGCTAACCTGAGGGGTAAGCATACCCGTATCTCCAGCGGAGCTTCCGAGTTACAAGAGAAAGTGTTATAGAAGCTCATACGTCAGGTACTGTTCTCCCCAGCCAATGCCTAGTATCGTTATCTCCATGACTAATATGAACCTCTAGTAACCGCTAAGTCTACTAGCATACAATTCTATTGGCAGTTACTCCTACACGTCGCACGCCTCAGACGTATCCGTGGCCAGCCGACTACGCGAGTACGTATCCTACATGTGACTCACAATACGTGATAAAGCATGTGTCAAGGCCGTATGAGATATACCAATACCTCATCATCAATGATGGTTACTAGGCTAAGTCAATGCAAGAGAATAAAACAAAACAAGTAAAACGACCGATATTGTTGTTTGCACCCAAGTGTGACTTGGACGCACAGCGATATAATATTAACAATAGATAAGTAATGCTCAATCTAAATAACTGAAAATAAGATAAGGTAAATCACAGAGTAAGGTGGCAAGGTATCTTGCCTGGTGGTGCGGGAATGGCAACTCCAACAGTCAATCATGTCAGCAATAAAAACTCAAAATCTACGAACGGCTCCGAATGCTGAAACAAACATCAAGAACGTTCCCGGTGTAAAAGATATATCTAGAAAACGTCTGTCCAAAAGTCTAATTCTGGAACAGGGACAAAATTGTAATTTCGGGTCAAAACGATGTCCACCGTTGGACTCGTTTTGCACCGAAACACGCGCCAGTATCTATGGTCTCTAAAGTCGTTAAACTATCTTTCTACGAGTTTGATTTTAGGAGACGAACCCAACCGTATGTTCAAAGTTGGATTTCGGCAGGTCGTGCACAATTTTGCCCATTGGATCGGGTCGCGGGCCTACCAAAATAGCTTTCCCGGTCGACCTTCTCAGAATCGGACCAAACATGGCATACATGACCAAAAAAATGATACGGTCCTGTTGACATAAGTTTCGTCCCGATATGACAAACATGCACAAAGTAATTGGCTAATTTGCAAAGAGGTCAATACGGTGAATTTCAATGGATACGCATCAAATTCGTCGCGCACACACAACCAATTTGAATTCCGTCAAAGCCCACACGTCCGCGAAGTCGATACGTACCTTTCGATGCTTTCGGTTTACGACCACGTCGCCCGGTTTGTCGGAGCGCACGCCGTATCGGAGAATTTTTCTAAAATTTTAATTTTTGAAAACTGATTTTGGGCAAACATTGGAATCAAATTTATTTACATCTAGTAAACAAAAATTTAATCTATCAGAAAGGTTTTGTAGACCTATATGTTGTCTTGAACTATGTTTAATTAATTTTCAAAAATTATTACAGATTTATCGAAATCGAGGTTCAAACAGGGGGTTTTGCGACAGTTGCGGTCATGTTTACAAACAAGGTTTTGTTGACACAAAGTCACAGTCAACCAAATATTGATAGAATTGACTAAATAATACTTGTGATAATTCAATACGACACATGAAGACTACATCCAGCTCAAGTCAGACGACAGCTCAGTTTTGCAAATGCAAGTCATTTTTTGAGTTTGTGTTTTATAATTTTATTGAGTCTAGACTTAAGTAAGCTGAGTTGTGCTGAGCATCTGAGACTTAACCTATACTCTACCCAAAATTCAAAAGCTCCACATACATCCAAAAAAGCCCATTGGACAAAAGACCCATTCTGTGCTCTGGAGAGAGAGTTCGGGCCGAACTCTGCCTCCACACAGAGTTTGGGCCGAACTCTGTCCCCTAAAAAATTATCACCCTAATTTTTAGGGCTGGCTGGTTGCAAGTTGTCCAACGGCCAAATATTTGAAGATTCCTACCAGAATTCTGGCCAAATTCTGCCTACTGTTATCATATAAATAGGCCATGAATTCTCTCATTTTTATTTATCCAATCTTCTCTTCTCTTCTCTAAATCAGCACCCTAATTTTTATTTATCCAATCTTCTCATTTTTATTTATCCACTTGATGAGTGTCCGTACTTACCTGCCCCTGCCTTTCTTTCGAAGGCACGGAGGCTTCAGGCAGCCGTTGGCTCAGCAGTC
>JANAVB010023800.1:37465485-37485485 GCA_029216955.1 Iris pallida | reverse complement strand
GAGTACATTCTCTGATAATTTTCCATTCATGATATTTACTACGTTTCTTGTATCTAGTGTAGATATTCATGATTTTTGACACATTGGTCATACGAATTGGTATTTTATGGATTCCGTCATGGGTTGTTATTCCTTGTTTACCTTGGTGTACCTTGTGCAAGCCTTGTTGTAGTTCTTATGCAATGTATGGACACCGATTCTCGAAAAGACTTGCTACCTTCTTTTAGAACCCCGTGTCGTAACGAGTCATGGTTGGATCCACTATACTAGTCGGGGGCGGGAGAATATTAGTCTAGACGTGTGGTCAATACCCTCTTTGTGCATTGTATTGATCATTGTGAGTGTTAATCATATACTTCACGTATGATTAACCAGGCCAGTAGACCTTGTGCAAGTTCCCAAGCTGGCCACATGTCTTAGCTAATATTCACTCACGTAGATAGTTGTTTCATGTACATTCTATTTACTCATGTTTATTCTCTCTATTTACTGTTACATAGCACGTCATTTATTGGGAACTGTTGTTGGAAATGTGTTCGTTCCATCCTGACTGGATATGTTGATAAATTTTTACAGATTATGGCGAGGACGAGTGTCCTACCTACTATGGTCCTCATGACATAGTGGGCGTAGACCAGGAGACCCTAGTCCAGTAGGGGTTAGTGCCAGCTGAGGAGGCTCTAGCGGTGACTCAGTCAGACTAGGATTTGACTGGACTGTCTCCAGTTTATTATATTAGCATGTTATGTTATTTCAAACTTGTTTAACTACTTTGTGACTCACTCTGGATTTGTGTTATCTACTTTGCACTCTGAGTTCGTCTTTATCTTTATCCTTATCTTTATTCGTGCCATATATTCTTACTGCTAGATTGTGATTGAATTTATATGTATTCACTATATCCTCTATTCGGAGATGACAGGTTATTATATATTGTTAGATAGAAGACCTACAACGCTCTACTCCATTTCTGTAGCGTAGGCTGGGCGCTGTTACGCACTCGTGCCCTTACATTTGGTGCGGGTTATGACACATTTTCAGTGGTGGCCATACAGGTCCAGAAGTCACAACTAGTGCGATGTCGTAGTGGCGCTCGACTTAGAGTGTTGTTAAGATCCTGCTGTATATACATAGGATATAGGCTATAGGCTAAGTATACTCAATCACAAATAGGGAAAAACTTCCAAATTATTGTTCTATGCAACTGTCCTTTCTGATATTGATTCTTGCACTCTAACTGTCCTCCCTTGATATAATCTATCTTATGCCATATTGACTTCTTTCTTCGTTATGTTTTTAGGATGGCGAAGACTAGATCTCAGCGGTAGAGTCTCGCGAATACTGAGAGGTCTTCTATATCCCGCGTACCTGATCCACTTGCATCCATTGCAGTCGGAGTACCTGCAGCAGCATTCGGGGGTGCTCCTCCACCAGTTACGAGAACCGTTCCTGAGGTCACTGCGGTTCCTTCTACTCTAGTACCGGGGGCTATGACGGGAGCAGTCACTAGTATTTTTCCTCCTCCTACGCAGAGGACTCCTCCATCAGTTGTTGGGGATCTGTCTCCTCTGCCTCCACTACCTATAAATATGGGGCAGATGTTCGTTATCTTTCGGGAGATGATGGAGGCCCAGCGGGCCCAGTTTGAGACGAGTCAGCAGAGGTAAGTAGACACGATGCGTCGGGGCATGGAGGATGCCCATCAGCTTGCTCTAGCAGCAGTAGAGCGAGGAGCTCCAGCTCAGGGAGAGCATCCGAGGCCGGGCAACATCAAAGACTTCAAAAAATTGGGGCCTCAGGATTTTAAGGGACCAAGGGCATTGTCTATGCAGATGACCGGCTCGAGGATATCGAGCGTCTCATAAGGGCTTCTCGTCTCGCCGATGACCTGAAGGTCAAGGCGGTTGGACTATAATCGTTAGACATCGCCCGTACTTGGCTCAGGACCGAGCCGGCTCTAGTTGGAGAAGGCCACACCTGGGCGGAGTTCAAGGACTTGTTCCAGTAGAAGTTCTTCTCCCCCACGGACAAGATTGATCTGGCAAGGCAGTTTCAGAACCTTCAGCAGGGAGGCAGGTCTGTTTAGCTGCAGAGTTCGGCAGGCTGAGTCGATATGTAGAGTACATGGTACAGGACCCGGAGATCAGGACGAGCCGCATCAGAGAGGGGTTGCTTTGGGATGTGAAGATCCCCATTCCCTCTTTTTACTCGACGTATGCTGAGATCCTTACGGAGGCACGCAAGGTGGAGCGAGAGTTGGACCTGAAGCCCAAGAGGGACAGTGATTTCTTTTTGGGGGCTACTAGCAGCGTGAGAGGCTGTTAAGCGTCCTCAGCTCCAGCACTGTTCTTTCCAGGCACCGCAGCAGCTTTAGACTCCGGCTAGGGAGCCCGTTCAGCAGTCGCCATAGCATCTGCAGAGGCAGGTGCAGCACATCCCACAGTGCCACTTCTGCAAGAAGCTTGGACATATTTAGGAGGTTTGTAGGAAGAGGCTGGGAGTGTGTCTCTATTGTGGTGCCGCAGGCCATCAATTGAGGGAGTGTCCTACGAACCCTTGTAGGGCAGTCCAGGGAGCAGGTACAGCTCTAGGAGCACCAACGAAACCACATACAAGACAACCGAGGTGTCCACCCCTTCCGACCTAGCAGCAGCGATTTGCTCAGCACCAGCAGCAGAGGGGTGCTCAGGGCAGAGCGTTTGCTCTGGCGGTTGAGGAGGCCGAGCCCGTCAGCGATGTTATAGCTAGTTCTGTTCTTCTTGATTCTATTCCAGCTTCAGCTTTATTCGATAGTGGTACATCTCATAGTTTTATATCTGTATCTTTTGCTCTCAAGCATCATATACCTACTGAAACATTGGGTAGGACTTGCAAGATCATGACCGGGGAAGGTATTATCCTGGACGGTGATGTTTGAAAAGGGTGGAGTGTTTCATTGGGAGGCCAGGAATTGAGCGCGTGTTTGCTCGTAATGCCACTTCCGAGCTACGATATTGTACTCAGGATGGATTAGTTGAGTAGGCACTTTGCTAGCATAGATTATAGAGGAGGTAGGATAGTGTTCGGTCCTCCAGGGGAGCCAGTATTTAAGTTTGCTAGGGATGCAGCGGGGCAGACTGATAGTGCTATTTGTGGAGCTATAGTGGAAGACAAGGAGCTGTCTCACCCCTTGATTGTAGAATTTATGGATGTCTTTCCAGACGAGTTGTCAAGGATGTCGCCGGACAGGGACATTAAGTTTTTTATAGACTTGGTACCTGGCGTAGAGCCTATCTCATAGCATGTCTATAGAGTGAACCACCATGAGTTGGTGGAGCTAAAGAAGTAAGTGGTTGAGTTGTAGGAAAAGGGATTCATCAGGTGTAGTTCTTCGCCTTGGTGTGCTACGATATTGTTCGTACCGAAGAAGGATGGATCAATGCGTATGTTCATTGATTACAGGGTGTTGAACAACCTCACTATCAAGAACAAATCCTCGCTGCTGAGGATCGATGACTTATTTGACCAGTTGAGCGGCACGAAGGTATTTTCAAAGATAGACTTGAGGAAAGGGTATCATCAGCTGAAGGTGAAGAAGGAAGACATTCCGAAGACTGCTTTTTGGACTCGTTATGGCCAGTATGAGTTTACTATCATGCCGTTTGGATTGACTAATGTCCCGACGGTGTTCATGAACTTGATGAACAATGTATTCCATCATTACCTTGACAAGTTCGTGGTGGTCTTCTTCGATGACATTCTCATTTATTCGAAGGTGTCAGAAAAGCACGAGGAGCATCTGAGGATTATATTGGAGGCTCTTAGGAGGAAGCAGCTGTATGGAAAGCTGTCGAAGTGTGAATTCTTCTTGGACCGGGTAGAGTTTCTGGGCTATGTCGTATCTAGTGATAGGATTTTAGTGGATCCAAAAAAGATCGCAGTAGTGGAGTCCTAGTCTATACCGAGCTCCGTTGCAAAGATTCGAAGTTTTTTGGGTCTGGCAGGCTATTACAGGAAGTTTATACAGGAATTTTCCAAGATTGTCGAGCCGATGACCCGACTCACCAGAAAGGATGTGGAGTTTGTTTGGTCCGAGGCGTGCCAGGCCGCCTTCCAGGAGGTGAAGCAGAGGTTGACATTGGCTCCTATTTTGATGTTGCTATCTGGGTCCGGGGGATTTACGATCTATAGTGATGCTTCGAAAAAGGGTTTGGGATGCATTCTTCAGCAGCATGGGAAGGTGATTGCCTATGCATCTAGGCAGTTACGCCCGTACGAGAAGAACAACCCGACTCATGATTTGGAGTTGGCAACAGTTATTTTTGCCTTAAAGCTATGGAGACACTATCTGTACGGAGAGCATGTGGAGGTCTTCACTGACTACAAGAGCTTGAAGTATGTGTTTACACAGAAGGAGCTGAATTTGAGGCAGAGGCAATGGTTAGAGCTGATAAAGGATTTTGATATATCCTTATAGTACCATCCAGAGAAGGCCAACATGGTTGCCGATACTTTTAGCAGGTACCTGGTAGCCATATGTTTGACGATGGATAATCATCTTTTGGCAGATTTGGTGAGTTTGGGCATTGAGGTTATAGTCCCTAGGATCGAAGAGCAGATATGGGAGTTACAGATTTAGTCTGAGCTGATGGACAGGATCAGAGTAGCACAGTTTGGCGATGAGACTCTGAGGATTATCAGGGAGCAGGTACAGGCAGGATTAGTGGATGATATCTCTATCGTGGAAGATAGGTCGTTGAGGCATGGTGCCAGATTGTGCGTGCCGAGTGGAGAGCTTCGGAAAGAGGTTCTTCAGGAGGCGTACCGTTCTCAGTACTCTATGCATCCGGGTGCCAACAAGATGTATAGAGACTTGAGACAACACGTTTGGTGGTATGGCATAAAGCGCGAGGTGTCTCAGTTTGTTTCTAGATGCTTGGTGTGCCAGCAGGTAAAAGTCGAGAGACAGAGGCCAGGTGGTCTGCTACAGCCACTACCGATTCCAGAGTAGAAGTGGAAGTACATCACTCTGGACTTTGTGTCTGGACTTTCACGGTCTCTAGGAGGAAAAGACACGATATGGGTCATCGTTGATAGATTGACCAAATTGGCCCTCTTTTTGCCTTTCAAACTGGGTTTGTCTAGAGACAAGCTGGCAGAGATGTTCGTGTTTGCCATTGATTATAAAAGAACAGAACAGTTTTACGGGAGGACTAAACTTTTAATTCACAATACAAACTCGCTCGTACAAAGAGAGCCTAGGAATAAAATCTAGGAAAAGCAATCTAAGTACAATTGTTTAGTTTTTCTGGGGGGTGGCGGTAGAGGCTCGGGAGAGTGCTATCAACTCTGCCTTACTCCTTGGACGATCGGACGTAGCTTCTTCTTTGGCGAGGAAATGCTCATTGTGTTTGCGTGGGTTGTTAGTCTCTCTGCTCGGGATCTGTACGTATAACTTTGTGTGTGTTCTGCAAAGGAATAATCCTCTGCTATTTATAGGGCTTTGTGATAAGTAGGGTCTGCAGTAATTGTTCCTTAAAAAGCGGGCGGTTGGGGATTGGTTAAGATTAGCCTTGATCTTATTTGTTGGAAATCGATCTGGGCAGTTATGATAATTGCAATAAATTTGCATTGTTATGATTTGTTGGTTGCTAAATCCGAGTAGATAAGTCTTAGTCAATCTTCTGCCACGTATTCCAACTATCATTTATGCTTAGAGCTGCATGAACGGGGCATCCTGGCAGAGCTGCATGAGTGTGGTCTGCTAATTGAGCCGCATGAGGGTGGCCTCACAACCGAGCCGCATGAGGATGGCCTCATGACTGAGCCGCATGAGGGTAGCCCCACAACCGATCTGCATGAGGGTGGCCCCACAACCGAGCCGCATGAGGATGGCCTCCAACTGAACCACATAAGGATGGCCTCCAACTGAGTCGCATGAGGATGGCCCCTAACTGAGCCGCATGAGGGTGGCCCCCACAACCGAGCCGCATAAGGGTGGCCCCCCATCTGAACCGCATAAGGGTGGCCCCCATAACTGAGCCGCATAGAAGTTTTTGAAGCGATCCGCATAAGGAGCTTTGGAATTGGTGGATTGTGCCAGCCATAAAGATTTTTCTCGTCTCTCTAGGGGCACGTTATTATGTCAGAGTCATCATTTTACCTTTATGTCAGAGCTGTCAATCTTTTGTGTCAGAGCTACCGCATTGCATCAGAGCATTTAATGAGCCAGCTGCACAGAGCAGTTATGGCCAGCTGTAGAGGCCTATTTTTGAACCGCATAGGGCCACGAGGCTTTTCCAGAGCCGCATGGAGCTATCGGGGACTTTCCAGCCGCATGAAGCTTCTAAGGGACTTTTGAGCCACATGAGGCTCTAAGGGACATTTGAGCCGCATGAAGCTCTAAAAGATTTTTGAGCCGCATGAAGATCTAAGGGACTTTTGAGCAGCATGAGACTCCCTCTGTTTTGAGCCGCATGAACTTTTCTGTTCTTTTCCATACTTCTACAGTTCGTGCGGTAGATAGTCAGATTGTACGGGTCCCATTGAGCATAGTATCGGATCGGGTTAGTCATTTCACTTCCTACTTCTAGAGGAGTTTGCAGGCTAGCTTGGGCACCCAGCTCAAGTTTAATACCGTGTATCATCGCCAGACAGACTGGCAGTCGGAGAGGACTATTCAGACTCTCGAGGATATGCTTCGTACCTATGTTATAGATTTTGGGGGATCTTGGGAGGACCATCTCCACTTGGCAGAGTTTGCTTACAACAACAGTTACCAAGCCATTATAGAGATGTCACCATTTGAGGCTCTATACGGACGGAGGTACCGTACTCCCTTATCCTGGGATGATGTCGGCGAGATGGTTTTGCTTGGCCCTGAGATGATTGTGGATGCAGCTGAGAAGTTTAGGTTGATCAGGGATAGACTTCAGGTGGCTCAGGATAGACATCAGCATTGGGATGATAGCTACCGGAGACCTTTGGAGTTTGAGGTATAGTTTAAATTTTTCTAGTATTTGAGTCTGAATGTAATTATTTGTTTTAGATCGAGTTTTAAGTTTGTGTTTTGTGCTAGGATGGTGATCTTGAGTTTCTACAAATTTCTCCGACGCGGGGCACTATTCGCTTTGGTGGAGACGGGAAGCTTAGTCCGCGATTTATCGGACCTTTCCATATCCTGGAGAGGGTCGGTGCAGTGGCATACCGACTGGAGGTACCACCTACGCTCGAGAGAGTTCATAACGTGTTCCACGTGTCGCAGCTGAGACGGTACGAGGCATATCCTAGCCATGTATTGGATCATTTTGTGATAGAGGTAGGGCCTACACTCCGTTATCCAGAGCAGCATGTGGAGATTCTGGATCGTCGGAAGAAGATACTCCGTAGCCAGGTTATACCCTTGGTTCGTGTTGCATGGAGGCATTACTCTCCAGGTGAGTCTACCTTAGAGAGATAGAGGACTTCAGGCGGAAGCGTTTCCCTTACCTCTTCGAGCCTTGAGGTATTGTTTTTTGTTTTCTGTTTGTGTTTCTTGTGCTAGTTTGTTCTAATTTCGAGGACGAAATTATTTTAAGGGGGGTAGATTTGTCACCCTCACGATCCTAGATAGGGCTAATATGGTCATTTGTATTATTTATTATTTAAATATTTATTTAAGTTATTGTTATTAATATATTTACCTTGATGATTAAAACAATTATTTTTAGATAAATATATATATATACAATTGAGTTATTTATAAAGTTTTTTAAAAAAATATATTTAATAAATATAAGATACAAATATTTAATTTTATTTATAAATAATTTTGGTTTATTTTATATAAATTCCTATGTATTTATTTCATAGATGGGTATATACATATGTATATATAGACATATATAATTTTATATATATATATATAAAGCCCCATGTCTTCTCCGCTCCTTGGTCGCAGCTCTGCCCCCCTCCTGCTGGATGGCCATCCAGTCGCCTGTGATCGTCCGGTAGCCCCCTCCCCCGTCCTCCTCATCCACTTCCATGCCCCCCGCCCGTCCATCCCCTTCGTCGGCCTGCCAGCCTCTCGGTGCGTCCGCGGTAGCTGCCATAGGCCGGACCTTTGCCTCTTCGAACCGTCGCTGGCCCCCACGCCACCCCCGGCAGACGCAGCGCCGGAGTCCCTCCGTCCTGCTGCTCGTCGTGCAGGAGCCGGCATCGGCCTCCCTGAGATCTCTCTCCTCTCTTCCAGTCGGCAGCTGGACTATGGACCAGCTTCTCCTCCTCCAGAGCAGCTTCGACGTGGTGGTCGCGACCACCGCCGGTTGGAAGTCATCGGAGATTCCGGCCCCCGCAGCCGTGTCGGCATCCGGGCCGGTCGCCGCGACGGCCCCCCCTCCCGGACCGCTCTCAGGCCATGGTCCTTCCTGCTCCTCCACTTCGAATTTTCAAAATTTGAACCCACTTTTCCCGCCCTCGAAGAAGAGGGTTGCTGCATTTGCATGCGCCCCCCAGCGCTACTCATCAGGCCATGCGCCCAAGCTGCGGTTCATGCACCAGTGCTGCCCTTAGCGGCACCTTCCCTCTCCTGGCACATAAGGTGCCCCCTATGCGCCCTCACGGTGGGGCGGCCTATGCCCCACCACCAGGGGAATCGCAGGCTCTGTCTCTCGGGGAGTCGGCCATCCCAGTCGACGCCCCCGGTTATGTGACCGGCACTGGAAGCCTTTCGATCAGGCTGGGCGAGCCCTTGGAGGGGGCTTCGCCACCCCCTATGCGCCCACCACCATCCCTCTCCTTGGCTCAGGATGCGTCCCCTATGCGCCCTTGCGGTGGGGCGGCCCATGCACCTCCACCAGGGGAGTCGCTGGCTCAAGCACTCGGGGAGTTGGCCATCCCGGTCGCCGCCCCCGGTTATGCGCCCGGCGCTGGAGTCCCGTCGATCAGGCTGGGGTTGGGTTTCCTCCTCCTATGCGCCCTTTGCCAGGACCTCCCTTCCTATTGTTGGTCCCGCCCTAGGCAAACCGACGGGTCCTCCGTTGGCGTCCGTAGACCTCGACCTCCGGTCCCCGGGTTGCGCCTCCTCCTCTGCGGGGCCCCCCCGGTTGGCTCTCACCCTCCTAACCCCTCGCCGATGGTGACTCCCGCCGGGGTTCCAGGACCGCAGGGCTCGACTGGCCCCGGCTCCCCTAGGCGCACTCCCTCAGCTAGAGGTCCCCACCCCTCCCCTTTTCCTCGTACGGTTGCCCCCTCCGGTCCTACCTACCCGGTCTCTTTCGCCGACATGGTGAGACCTGATCGCGCCAGTCAGCAGCACCCGATCATCCCCGATGTCCCGCTCCCCGAGTTCGATTGCACCCCCCCTGGGGGGCAGCCTATTTCGATCCATTTTTCTGAATCCGATCTGTCCACCCTACATCAAAGGTTCTCCTTCACCTTCGTTCTCCAGTTCTCTTCTGGATGCCCGAAACTGGCCAAGGTCCAGGAACACATCGCCAAATGGAAGTTCACTTCAGACTACAGAGTGGCATCCTTGGACCCCAAAACATGTTGCTACTCCTTTCGGCGGAAGAAGACCAAAAAATAGCCCTAGTCCACGGCACCAGTAAGGTAGACTCCAAAACTATGACAGTCGCCAGATGGTCACAAACCTTCAACTCCAAAGAAGATTCACCCATAGTGGCTGCCTGGGTCACTCTATCCAACCTCTCTGATCTGCTTCATCCCCGGGGCCCTCAAAAGGATTGTCAACTCCTTCGGCACCTTCGTGGCTATGGCAGAGGAAACCAAGAACCTAACCAGAGCCGACTATGCCAAAGTCTGCATGGAGCTCCACAAATCCAAAGAACTTCCAAAATTTATTAACATCGAATTAGGGCAGCAAACCCACACCCAACAGCTTATCTATGACAATAGTGTCTTGTTTTGTAATCATTGCCACATTAGAGGGCATCTCACCAAATTCTGCTTCAAAGCCCACCCGGTGTTGAGACATAAGAAGGATATAAGTCGCAAGGAATCAAACCCGCAGATACACCAAAAGAAAGTGCCTCAACCAAAATCACCCTCAAACTCGCACCTCAGATTCGATGGAAACCTGAATCTTTCCAGTAAGGTCGCCTCACCCCCTCCACCACAGAACATGTCTACCTCACCAAAATCCAATCCGATAGCCATCACCAACAGATTCGGAGCCCTGAGCATGGAAGACACCACCATCGAAGGAGAGACACAAGTGACCCCCCCACGAAGGTCACCATCCTGAATCGCAGAGATCCGGAAGACAAGACTAAGTCCACCTCCCCCTCCAGCAGTTCGCCCCCCGTCAGCAAAGAGACCCCCATCACAACGATCCTGAGCATCGAGGAGGAGCCTGAATGTCATGACCCGCACCCGGTTTTCGGACGCGAGCTCGTGAGCAAGCCAGCTACGTAATCGAACGGACTCCAGCCCGACTCGAATACGTATAAGCTGTCAAGGTCATGGTATACTGCCAAATCATGGCAAACAAATCTATATCTCAATCCACAATAAATATACGAAAACACGAATGAAACAATTATGGGTCATGGTCTGCAGCCCATTAGCATATTGTCCGATTAGACTCTAAGAATGATATGAGTCCATAAAGTAAGCAGAATATATCATGGTACTGAATGTAAAGTACGAGAGGATAATGAAGAAATAACACCAACAATACCTGTATCATACATCGCAATCCTCTACCATCTCGCCCTGCTAACTAACTCCATGCAGTCGCTAAACCTGAAGAGATCATCAGGTCCTCAGAGGACTAGCAAGATACATAATATACAAGCCAACATGTAACAGTAAAAAGAAGCAAGAAACAATCAAGGGTATCCAACGAGATAAAATGAACCAAGACACAAGATCTAAACACGAGGATCCTAAGACACTGGCATGCCATACTAGAAATGGCTGGATATAAACTGCAATCAAGGCAAGTACTCACAATGTATAATGTCTCAATCGCAGTCAAGGCAAGTACTCACAACTAAGACAGTAGCCAATCCTAGTATAAAATCCTATAGACCATAGTCATGGTAAGTACTCATAATATAGAATGTCAAAGTCAAATCCCACTCAAGTCATGTCAAGTCAAGTCAAGTCGAGTTATAATCAAGTCAAGAAAATCGTGGTGTGGGACTAGACGACTCTATCAAGCAATACGTATGTGACTAACATGGTGTAACAGATAGAATGTCATGACAGGAAAGAACAAGAATGTACAGGCAACTAGAAATATGTAAAGTAAAACTATAACAGGAAAAGTGTACTAGACATGAAATGAAGCAATCACGAATGTAAGGAAAAGAACAACAGCGAGATGGTGAACATGCATGTAAATTATACTATACAAGTTGGCAAGGTATACTTGCCTGGGGGTTACATGGAGAAGCAACAATGTATCGCCAATCACAAGTCAGAAAGTCCAAGTCATCACAACTGTCTCTGAAAGCTGAAACAAATGTTACCAACATTCACAGAATAGTCAAATCAGCTAGGATTGCCTGTCCTTAAGTCCAATTCTGGACACAGGGACAAAAGGGTAATTTCGGGCAAAAATGATGTCCGCCGTTGGACCCGCTTTGCACCGAAAAACGTGCCAGAGTCAATGGTCTCTAAAGTCATCAAACTACATGTCTATGGATCCAGTTTTCTGATACGAACCCAACCGTATGTCCAAAGTTGGATTTCGGCGGGCCGTGCACAAAATCGCCCGTTGAGTGGGACTGCGGGGCCCGCAAAACGGTGATTTTATCAACAGTCTCAGAATCAGACCAAACTTGGCATACAGGACCAGAAAATAATATGGACCTATTGGCAAAAGTTTCGTCTCGATCTGACGAGCGTGCACAAAGTAATTGGAGAATTTGCAAAGTGCACGATACGGTAAATTTCGACGGATACGCATCAAATTCGTCGCGCACACGCGACCAATTTGAATTCCGTCAAAGCCCACACGACCATAAAACTGTTACGCAGCTTTCGATGCTTACGGTGCGCGACCACGTCACCCGAAATGGCGGGACGCACGTCGTATCGGTGAATTTCTTATTTTTCAAAAACAGTTTTTACTAGTTTTTCTTGATTTTAAAACATGGATTTCTTTGTGCACCGTTAATGAAATTTGGATCTACAAGTTGCGTTCTGGTGTCCTATAGGTTGTCTTTAAATCTGCTTAACTAGATTTCGAAGAATTGATCTAGATTGGAAGATACGTTCCATCCAAAAGAGGTCCCTGGGCTCGGACTTCTGTCTCATTCGAGACAGTTTTTTGCCTATTTCGGGTCAATTTTTAATACGATCTTGATTCGATTTAGTACGAACTAATCATTAGGGTTTAAAGACCTATAGGTTGTCTATTCGCTGGAACTTGTAGATCGAAAAATAGTTGAATATAGTGGAAGAAAACTCACTTCGATTTCGCTCATTTTTCTGCCCCTACTGCTGTGGCTGTCACTGTTGTACGCGCGTGCGTGGCCGATTCCGGCGATCGCACGGCGACGCGCCGCTGCGGGTGGCCGCCCATGGTGTCAGGAAGGGTGGCGCGCCATTGGGTGGAGGCGCGGGGTCGAGAAGTTTAGGGTTCGACGGTTTTTGTTTCTCAGTTTTACTCTCGATCTCTACATCCCGATACCTAATATATATGCACTGCTATATGTAACAGAGGTCGGGCCAAGAGCTTGGGGAACTCTGCTGTTGTTGGGCCTATACCAATTGCTGGTTTGGGCTAGGGCTGACTGGGATTATTTAGTTATTAACATTTTGTTTTCAATTATACATTAAATCTAATGTATATACCTATTTACATGCACAACTATATATATTTTTTTTTTACATGCACAACTATATATAAATATTTATATACATACAATTACATGTATACATACCAATATACATTATTATATATTTAACATACACTCATATATCTATATATTTATATATATATACACATATACGAATATATGTATACACATATACGTATACACGAATATTTATATATATATATATACATATTTACAAATATTTATATATAGTCATATACCTATATACGATTATTTATATATATTCACACCCATACAACCAAATAGTATCTATATACACACATAAAAATATATATCTTTGATAAAATAATAATAACTATTAATAATAAATAATTTATTTATTTAATAACCACAATATAATATTAATATTATATAACCTCAATAATAATGTTAATAATAATAATAATAATAATAATAATAATAATAATAATAAAATTCAATAAAAAAATAATGGTGTATATACCATCATGCACAGTCTAATGACCCCAAAAATGTACAATGACCTATTCTATACAACTATCATTGCATGTAAACTAATAATAATATTTATAATATTTAAATAAGAATACTTAGAATTATTCACTATATCACTAAAATAAATACGACACAATCATACCAAAATATATCAACACGAATGTCATTGGACGTACCGCATGACTACATGGGCTTGGCCTCAGTTCGGGTCCAGTTTGACTAGTTTGGTACGACCAGGTCACTTAGACGTCAATTTAATAATAATAATAATTAACTATTTATAATGGTCCTGTCACAACTTGTCCTGGTTTTCCTAGTTACAACATCCCTATGGCTAGGTTTCCCCGGGCATGGCTAGTACACTAGTCAAGGCACACTTCTACATCTCCCGTGCCACAAATCCTAGTCGTCTAGTACTTCAAAACTCAACTATGGCTAGAGTCATCTACCGTAACAATTAACTGAATAAATATTTATAAAAATTCTAAAATCACCATTTAAATCAAATAAATAATAAAATATTTTTAAAAAAAATTTCCGGGAAAGGAAGCTACAAATCTACCCACCTTAAAAATAATTTCGTCCTCGAAATTCTAATTTCTAGCTATTCCTTAAAATCAAAGTCTATTATTACTTTAATCTCCTTAAATACAATTTCTCAAAAATATTTCTATGACCTTCTCTAGTCATTGGTATTTACGAAATCTCGAGGACTTCTACCCACCTTTGGTCACACTACTCCCTTGGAACCCAGGTCACTAAAATCATATAATCTTCTAACTAGTGACTAATAATTCTACCAAATATATCTAGGATATATGGTATCTATAATCCCACATATCTATAAACACCCACACATTCAATAGTCAAGAAATATTATACTATAATTTAAGAATTTCTAATGAATCCTAAACAGCACGATTTTTTGTCACCCCGAAATAGGAAGGGACGAGATTCAACGGTACGAAAAGCAAGGAAGTATTATCGAGAGTAAATATGAAATTTTCAAAGGCGTAGAGGATTTCTAGGAGAATTTTCAAGCAGAGTGGATTGAGATTTCTAAGGTTTAGTCAAGGTCGCAGGCTCGTACCAGTACAGTTATGTAACCGGTACGATATCCTCTGACCTGCACGGGCCACCACAAAAACTTGTCACGATCCGCACCCGGTTTTCGGACGCGAGCTCGTGAGCAAGCCAGCTACGTAATCGAACGGACTCCAGCCCGACTCGAATACGTATAAGCTGTCAAGGTCATGGTATACTGCCAAATCATGGCAAACAAATCTATATCGAATGAACAATTATGGGTCATGGTCTGCAGCCCATTAGCATATTGTCCGATTAGACTCTAAGAATGATATGAGTCCATAAAGTAAGCAAAATATATCATGGTACCGAATGTAAAGCACGAGAGGATAATGAAGAAATAACACCAACAATACTTGTATCATACATCGCAATCCTCTACCATCTCGCCCTGCTAACTAACTCCATACAGTCGCTAAACCTGAAGAGATCATCAGGTCCTCAGAGGACTAGCAAGATACATAATATACAAGCCAACATGTAACAGTAAAAAGAAGCAAGAAACAATCAAGGGTATCCAACGAGACAAAATGAACCAAGACACAAGATCTAAACACGAGGATCCTAAGACACTGGCATGCTATACTAGAAATGGCTGGCTATAAACTGCAGTCAAGGCAAGTACTCACAATCTATAATGTCTCAATCGCAGTCAAGGAAAGTACTCACAACTAAGACAATAGCCAATCCTAGTATAAAATCCTATAGACCATAATCAAGGTAAGTACTCATAATCTATAGAATGTCAAAGTCAAATCCCACTCAAGTCATGTCATGTCAAGTCAAGTCAAGTTATAATCATGTCGAAAAAATCGTGGTGTGGGACTAGACGACTCTATCAAGCAATACGTATGTGACTAACATGGTGTAACAGATAGAATGTCATGACAGGAAAGAACATGAATGTACAGGAAACTAGAAACATGTAAAGTGAAACTATAACAGGAAAAGTGTACTAGACATAAAATAAAGTAATCATGAATGTAAGGAAAAGAACAATAGCAAGATGGTGAACATGCATGTAAATTATACTATACAAGTTGGCAAGGTATACTTACTTGGGGGTTGCATGGAGAAGCAACAATGTATCGCCAATCACAAGTCAGAAAGTCCAAGTCATCACAACTATCTCTGAAAGCTGAAATAAACGTTACCAACATTCTCAGAACAGTCAAATCAGCTAGGATTGCCTGTCCTTAAGCCCAACTCTGGACACAGGAGCAAAACGGTAATTTCGGGCAAAAACGATATTCGCGTTGGACCCGCTTTGCACCGAAAAGCGTGCCAGAGTCAATGGTCTCTAAAGTCATCAAACTACATGTCTACAGATCCAGTTTTCCGATACGAACCCAACCGTATGTCCAAAGTTGGATTTCGGCAGGCCGTGCACAAAATTGCCCGTTGAGTGGGATTGTAGGGCCCGCAAAACGGTAATTTTATCAACAGTCTCAGAATCAGACCAAACTTGGCATACAGGACCAGAAAAAAGATACGGACCTGTTGGTGCAAGTTTCGTCTCGATCTGACGAGCGTGCACAAAGTAATTAGAGAATTTGCAAAGTGTACGATACGGTGAATTTCGACGGATACGCATCAAATTCGTCGCGCACACGTGACCAATTTGAATTCCGTCAAAGCCCACACGACCACGAAACTGTTAGCAGCTTTTGATGCTTACGATGCACGACCACGCCAACCGAAATGGCGGGACGTACGTCGTATCGATGAATTTCTTATTTTTTAAAAACAGTTTTTACTAATTTTCTTGATTTTAAAACATGGATTTCTTTGTGCACCGTTAATAAAATCTGGATCTATAAGTTGCGTTCTGGTGCCCTATAGGTTGTCTTTAAATCTGCTTAACTAGATTTCAAAGAATTGATCTAGATTGGAAGATATGTTCCTTCCAAAAGAGGTCCCTGGGCTCGGATTTTTGTCTCATTCGAGACAGTTTTTCGCCTATTTCGGGTCGATTTTTAATACGATCTTGATTCGATTTAGTATGAACTAATTATTAGGGTTTAAAGACCTATAGGTTGTCTATTCGCTGGAACTTGTAGATCAGAAAATAGTTGAATATAGTGGGAGAAGACTCACTTCGATTTCGCTTATTTTCCTGCCCCAACTGCTGTGGCTGTCACTGTTGTACGCACGTGCGTGGCCGATTCTGACGATCGCGCGGCGGCGCACCGCTGCGGGTGGACGCCCATGGTGTCAGGAATGGTGGCGCGCCGTTGGGTGGAGGCGCGGGGTCGAGAAGTTTAGGGTTCGAGGGTTTTTGTTTCTCGGTTTTACTCCCGATCTCTATATCCCGATACCTAATATATATGCACTGCTATATGTAACAGAGGTTGGGCCGAGAGCTTGGGGAGCCCTGCTGTTGCTGGGCCTATACCAATTGCTTGTTTGGGCTAGGGCTGACTGGGATTATTTAGTTATTAACATTTTGTTTTCAATTATACATTAAATCTAATGTATATACCTATTTACATGCACAACTATATATAATATATTTATATACATACAATTACATGTATACATACCAATATACATTATTATATATTTACACGTACACTCATATATCTATATATTTATATATAGATACACATAAACGAATATATGTATATACATATACGTATACACGAATATTTATATATATATATATATATATATATATATATATATATACATATTTACAAATATTTATATATAGTCATATACCTATATACGATTATTTATATATATTCACACCCATACAACCAAATAGTATCTATATACACACATAAAAATATATATCTTTAATAAAATAATAATAACTATTAATAATAAATCATTTATTTATTTAATAACCACAATATAATATTAATATTATATAACCTCAATAATAATATTAATAATAATAATAATAATAATAATAATAATAATAATAATAATAATAAAATTTAATAAATCAATAATGGTGTATATACCATCATGTACAGTCTAATGACCCCAAAAATGTACAATGACCTATTCTATACAACTATCATTGCATGTAAACTAATAATAATATTTATAATATTTAAATAAGAATACTTAAAATTATTCACTATATCACTAAAATAAATATGACACAATCATACCAAAATATATCAACACGAATGTCATTGGACGTATCGCATGACTACATGGGCTTGGCCTCAGTTCGAGTCCAGTTTGACTAGTTTGGTACGACCAACTCACTTAGATGCCAATTTATATTAATAATAATAATTAACTATTTATAATGGTCATGTCACAACTTGGCCTGGTTTTCCTAGTTACGACATCCCTATGGCTAGGTTTCTCCGGGCATGGCTAGTACACTAGTCAAGGCACACTGCTACATCTCCCGTGCCACAAATCCTAGTCATCTAGTACTTCAAAACTCAACTATGGCTAGAGTCATCTACCGTAACAATTAACTGAATAAATATTTATAAAAATTCTAAAATCACTATTTAAATCAAATAAATAATAAAATATTTTAAAAAATTTTCCGGGAAGGGAAGCTACACTGAAACCCCGAGCATCAAAGCAAGCTCTCCAGACATAGCCATAGCCACACAACGACCATTGGACCAAGAAATTACTAACAGGATTCGACAAGCTAAGGAAGCTGGATTCTTAGACCCCGATAACCCAATGAGCACCATTGCAGACTCTGACGGATTGGAATTTGAGGCTGATCAAATGAGGATGGAAGAGCACAAGAGCAGCACAAATGTCTGTATCGAAAATGCCTCAGACCCTCCAGAAAACGGTAGCATCATTACCAACAAAACACACAAGAAGAAGGACAAGAAAAAACAAGGACAACAGCCAGCAAGGACCAAAAGGTCAGCTGCCAAGCTCCACAAACTAGGCTCTCCCCCCACTCTCAATGCTTAACATTCTTTCTTGGCATATGAGAGGTCTGGCGAATAAATCGACGCTGAATAGAATCATCAACCTCACTAAAACCAACAATATCGACATCCTTGTCGTTATTGAACCAAAAATCCTGCAGTATAGAATCAACCGGATTCGTCTCAGTCTCGGATTCGCGGCCGCCATTGCTGGATGCCACGACATATGGATCTTCTTTGCTACTGGCATCAAGTTCGGCCTGGTTCAGGACTCCAGGTAGACCCTGTCCTGCTGGGTGGAGCACCCACAGATCCGATCTCGAGCCCTTCTCTCTGTCGTTCACGGCAGCTGCGACTTTCCGGAGCATCGCAGACTCTGAAACCAACTATTAAACGCTCACCTTCCCCCCAACAACCTTCCGTTGATCTGCCTCGGAGATTTCAACACCATTTTCTGCAGCTCTGAGAAGTCCGGGGGTCGCCCGCTTCCCCTTCCGGCAATGGAAGACTTCAACACCTTTATCTTCAATGCGCATCTCACCCAGCTCCCTTTTACCGGCAGTGAATTCACTTGGTGCAACATGCAGGAAGGCCACCACCGGCAATACTCTCGTCTGGATCGTGTGCTGATCAACGAATGGGTAAATATGGGAATCATATCCAACCTCTCTCACCTTAACTCCACAGAATCAGATCACTCCCCCCTCCTCATCGAAATCAAAAGAAACTCCCAACACCCCAAAAAACCTTTTTGCTTCTTGAACTTCTGGAGGCACCACCCTCAGTTCATCCCCGTCGTCACCGCTGCCTGGAACTCCTCCGACGCCACGGACCCCCTGGTTAGAGTGGCGCATAAACTCGCCGCCACCAGCAAGGCCCTGTCCTTCTGGAGCAAGGCCGCGTTCGGTAACATCTTTCAAGTGATAAGAACCGCTGAGGATGACGTCACCAGAGCGGAAAACAGGTTCGTCACAGACTGATCCCCGGAGGCCCGGGCCGCGCTAAAACTGGCTAAAGCCATCCTCAAGTCTAGACTGAAATTTGAGACTGAATTCTGGAAACAAAAAGCTAGGTTGGCTTGGGACCTCAAAGGGGATCGGAACTTCGGATTCTGTCACGCCTGTGTCAAGGGTCGTAGACAACAACTAAACCTACACCGTATCATTGACGATAATGGCACCCTGTTCTACGGCCAGAAGAGCATTCAAGAGGCGGCGGCGCGGTACTTCTCTTCCCTCTTTACCAAAGAGGCGATCGTCAAGGACGATGACTTCCTATCCAAGGTCCCTGCCATAATCTCCGATACGGACAACGACATGCTCACGGTTACCCCCTCTGCAGAGGAAGTTAAGGCGGCGGTCTGGTCGCTTGATGAACACAGCCCCCCCGAGCCTGACGGATACTCTAGGACTTTCTTCAGAACTTGTTGGGACATCGTCGATGCGGATCTACTGGAAGCCTCCATTGCCTTCTTCTAAGGTGCTAGATTTCCGACAGCCATTTCCAGGACGAATCTCATCCTCATCCCCAAAAAAGATAACCCTAAAAACTTCAGAGATTTTAGGCCCATAAGCTTATGCAACTTCACCAACAAGATTATCTCGAAAGTTATCGCGAATCGCATGTCTAACCTTCTACCAAAGATTATCTTCGAAGAGTAGAGTGGATTCATCAAGGGGAGGAACATCACCGACAACATCCTTCTCGCCCAAGAAATGGTCTCCTGCATGAAATTCCTAGCTAGAGGAGGAAATATCGCGATCAAACT
>JANAVB010023800.1:37280485-37460485 GCA_029216955.1 Iris pallida | reverse complement strand
CTAGCGGTGACTCAGTCAGACTAGGATTTGACTGGACTTTTCTCCAGTTTATTACATTAACATGTTATGTTATTTCAGACTTGTTTAACTACTTTGTGACTCACTCTGGATTTGTGTTAGCTACTTTGCACACTGTGTTCAACTTTATCTTTATCCTTATCTTTATTCGTGCGATATATTCTTCCTGCTAGATTGTGATTGAGTTTATATGTATTCACTATATCCTCCATTCAGAGATGACAGGTTATTATACATTGTTAGATAGCAGACCTACAGCGTTCTATGCCGTTTCTGCGGCGTAGGCTGGGCGCTTTTACGCACTCGTGCCCTTTCATTGGGTGCGGGTCGTGACATATTGCATAAATACATATATAGTATTTATAACTCTAAATACATCTATTATATTATCACATAACCTATATACATCTAAGAATATAAATTTGAAATAAAATGGTGAGAGAAAAAAAAATATAGAAAAATTTAGGGGCTTTACATCCTACCCATCTTATAAAAATTTCATCCTTTGAATTCCATCAAAAGCCCACACGTCCGCGAAGTCGATACGCACCTTTCGATGCTTTCGGTTCGCGACCACGTCACCCGGTTTGTCGGGACGCACTCTGTATCGGAGAATTTTTCTAAAATTTTAATTTTTGAAAACTAATTTTGGGCAAACTTTGGAATCAAATTTGTTTACATCTAGTAAACGAAAATTTAATCTATCAGAACGGTTTTGTAGACCTATATGTTGTCTTGAAGTCTGTTTAATTACTTTTCAAAAAATATTACCAGATTTATCCAAATCGAGGTTCGAACTGGGGGTTTCGGGACAGTTGCGGTCATGTTTACAAACAGGGTTTTTGTCGGTCTTTGGATCTATTTTACACTAGTTTTTATGGGGTCTCCCTGAATCTAGTTACTGTGATGCGAAGGTGTATAGGTTGACTATATCTAATAATCGACGGATTGCAGAATTACAGAGTATGGTGAGAGAAATCTATCACAGAAAGAGGTACCTGAGGGGGGTAGCCTGCACCGAGTGGTGCCATCTCTACTGTTTGTCGCAGCGCTGCTGCTGGCCCGCCGTGCCAGCGGCCACAGTAACGGTGCGCATGCGCGAGGAGAGGTCGCCGACATCTAGGGAGCCTGGCCGCGAGATTGTGTTAGTGTTCTTGGGAGTGTTTTGGTGTCTCCCCCTTCGATTTGTATAAAACTTCGGGTTTCTATGGGTCGGGTTTTAGCAAAAAAAGGGGGGAGGACTCTTGCGGGCTCAGGAGATTACTGTTCCCGCAAGGGTACAGTAACGAGGTTTATTTTTATTTTTATATCTATATATAAATCTTTATACTAAATAAATTCTTAACAAAAATCTAAATAATAATTTCCAATAATCTCAAAAATTTCTAAAAATCAAAAATATTGATTATTTACTAAGAGTACATTTCAATTAACATTTTTCCTAAACTCCTTGACTCTAGAAATTTCTCGAAAATCCTTAAATACAGATTTTTTACCAATTAAGTGTATTATTTTATTTAGGGTTATTTTGTATAAGGGTACCAAGTTTTTGATATAATTAGACTTTGGGTACTGAATTTGTCCGTTTTACGGTTTGGGTACTCGAATTTTTTAGTGACACATTTTAGTGACAAAAGTGGACTTTCAGTGACGAAATAAGACATTTAACGATGAATGTTCGTCACAAATTATCTCACTAGAAAGTTATAGTACCCATAGTCTAAAAAGGACAAACCAAGTAACCAAAGTCTAATTATATCAAAAACTTGGTACCCTTATACAAAATAACCCTTTTATTTATTTCCTACATACACCAAAAATCTTTTATTTTCTTTGTTAAAACTAAAAATAAAAATACTAGTGAAAATAATTTGTTTATAACTTTAAAAAAATTATAAACCAGACATCATTATTATTATTACCATATATTAATCCAAATTTCTAACAAGTCTATTCCAAGTAGAATTCTAACATACTCTTAAGAAAATTTAAAATATGAAAAATATTTATAATTACCTTTTATGGAACCAAAAGATTTTCAAAATGCATGTATATATTGCATAAATACATATATAGTATTTATAACTCTAAATACATCTATTATATTATCACATAACCTATATTTATTTAAGAATATAAATTTGAAATGAAATGGTGAGAGAAAAAATATGTAGAAAATTTTAGTTGCTTTACACTTTGGGATTTTCGTCTCCAAGGAACCGAATTAGGATGGCACAACACGACTTTGAAGGATGCAAGAGTCATGCCGTAAGGAATTTGAACTTTAGTAATATCAACAAGAGTGTCACCATTGTTTGGCATTTGAAAATATTCGCTCAAGTCGGCAGAATTGAATTCAAATTCTATCCTGCTAACCGATGAATGGATACAGTAGTCAGATTCATGTAAGTTGTAATAAAACATACGAACTGCATTTTTGTGAATTGGAATTGGAACTTGTAAAAATTCACGAATACCTAAATATTTGAAAGTGTTCAAATATTTCGAAAAAATGTAAAATTAATCGTTTTAACTGTACAAATTTCCTGGTATCTGAAATGATCAAAACAATTGGTAGATCTCTCTAGTGAAACAAAAAGTGTCAGATTATAATCCTCATCATCATTAGGACGAAAGGGACTAAAGTGATTAATGGGTTCGTATTCAGAAGTAGAAGATGAGGCAACATCCCTACTCTTCGTTCTCTTAAACACCCTAGGTGCCATTTCGAAATAGAAAGAGAAAAGAGAAGATTATACCTCAAGAATGATCAATGATGGAAGAGAATGCCTTCAGAATGCCTTAGATCCGAGGAATTTCGGGTTAGGAAGCCTTAGAAGAAGTTTTCTAGGATATAAAGTTTTGAAAATTAGGGTTTTGAGGGCCCTGGTCGGCTATTTTTGGGAATAAGATGATAGAGGGGGCTACTGTGTCAATTTGCAGACTATATAAAATGTCCCCACAGAGTTCGGCCCGAACTCGGTCCGAGTTGGGTTCGAGTTCGGCCACTTGGATTTTGGTTCATCTATTGAGTGATGAATGATAAAAATTTCTTAGAAACGTGCAATTTATTATTTAATTAATATCCATTACCTTGGGTTAGCTGTAGTGGCTGGATCCCAGCTAGCGATAGTCCAAAGACACTTGACACCATGTCACTTAGGCTTTTATGCCTTGTTGTCCGAAGGACCCTTTCGGCTTGTACCCAAAATAACTTTGATTAAAAATCATTGAATTTTCAGTTCCGAAGTATTTTTATTAATCATAACACATTATGACTCCGAAAATTCAAGAACGCCTAGCTCACAACACAGATAGTTAAAATAATCTTCGGCTAGTATTTTTGTGAATATATCAGCCATTTGATGATATATGTCAATAAATTATAGATAAATATTCCCGTATTGTTGGTGATCACGTAAAAAGTGGTAACATATTTCTATGCGCTTAGTGCTTGAGTGACATACCGGATTCTTAGTCAGATTAATAGTCCTAGTGTTATCACAAAATATGGGAATCTTAGTGTCGTACAGATTGTAGTCTTCTAAAGTTTGCTTCATCAACAACATTTGAGCATAACAACGTCCTGTGGCCATATACTCAGCCTCAGTTGTTGATAATGCTACATAATTTTATTTCTTGCTAAACTAAGAGACTAAAGCCTTACCTAGGAAATCATACGTACCGTTGTTACTTTTACGGTCTACTTTGCACCCAGCAAAATCAGCATTCGAATAACCGATTAGGTCAAACGATGTGGTCTTGTGATACCATAATTCGACATTAGAAGTTCTTTTAAGGTATAGAAAGATACACTTAATGGCGCATAAATGTGATTCCTGAGGGTTAGCTTGATATCGTGTACAGATGCAAAAACTAAACATAACATCAGGGCGACTAGCAGTTAAATATAGTAAACTACCAATCATACCTAGATACTTATGTTGGTCGACTGGTTTACCACTTTTATCAATTTCAAGTCGAGTTGCTATAGCCATTGGCGTGCCGATAGGCGTTATGTTGTCAAAGTCAAACTTCTTTAGTAATTCCTTCGTGTACTTGGCTTGATTGATGATGGTTCCCTAAGTGTGTTATTTGATCTGAAGTCCTAGGAAGTAGTTGAGTTCTCTCATCATACTCATCTCAAACTCAATCTGCATACACTTAGCAAAATCTTGATAGAGCTTTTCGTTAGTAGAACCAAATATTATGTCAAACGTATATTTGCACAAGTAAAATACTATCATTTGAAGTTTTGATAAAAAAATCTGTATCAATCCTTCCTTTTGAAAAACCATTTTCAAGTAGGAAAGTACTTAGGCGTTAATACCAAGCACGCGGTGCTTGTTTGAGTCCATAAACTGCCTTTCTGAACTTGAGAACATGATCGAATTTTTAAAAATCCTCAAAACCGGGCACTGCTTAACAAAAACCTTTTCCTTTATAAACCCATTTAAAAATGCACTCTTAACATCAAATTGAAAAGGTTTGAAATTATGAAAATATGCGAATGCACAAAACATGCAAATAGATTCTAGTCTTGCAACAGAAGCATAAGTCACTTCATAATCAAAATTTTCTTATTGATTATAACCTTGTGTAATTATTCATGCTTTGTTGCATAGAACATGTCCATCCTCACTTCGTTTATTTTGGAACACTCATTTGGTACCAATTATCGATTGACCAATAGGTTTAGGAACAAGTTTCCAAACTTGGTTTCTCTCAAATTGATGAAGTTCCACTTGTATAGCATCATCCAAAATTCATCAAAAAAAGCATCTGCTAGTGATTTAGGTTGTACTTAAGAAATGAAAGCTATATTAGCTGTTATGTCTCTAGTAGAAGAATTCGTACCTACTCCCTTGCATACATCACCTATAACAAGTGTCTCTGGATCGTCTGGCATGAATGTTATTTTCTTAGACAGACTCTCCTGATAGTTCTCGTTGGTAGAAGTTTCTTCAGGTACCTTGGATTGGTTTTGTACGTCTTTGTCATCATTGTCACTAGATTTCTGACTCTTGAGCTCATCAAAAGAAACATCAATATATTCTTCAACAATTATAGATCTTTTATTAAAAATTCATATCCCTTGCTCTTGGCAGCATACCCAAGGAATATTCCTTCATCTGCCTTCAAGTCGAACTTACCCGAGTTATCCTGGTGTTCAGGATAAAGCAGCGACATCCAAAAACATTAAAATAATAAAAAAAGGAATCTTTCCAAACCACAATTCATAGGAGATTTTCTCCGATATAGGTCGAATTAACACCCTATTCAAAACATGACAGGCTGTACTTACAGCTTTTGCCAAAAAACATTTCAGAAAATTGTACTAGTTAAGCATGACTCTAGCCATATCGCTTAGAGTCCTATTCTTTCACTCCACAACATCATTTTATTGAGGAGTTCTAGGACAAGAATACTCATGGTGATACCCATTATTATAACAAAACTTTTTGAAATTAGTATTTTTGAATTCGCCGTCATGATCACTTCGGATTCAAGTAATCATAGAGCCTTTTTGTTTTGTACCTTTTTACAAAATACTTGAAATTCGAAAATGGAATCACTTTTATTAGATAAAAAGTAAACCCATGTAAATCGAGAGAAATCACCAACTATAACAAAAGCGTAGAGCTTACGCCAAGACTAGCGACTCTACTAGTACCAAACAAATCCATATAAATTAATTACAAACGTCTAGAACAATATTGATGGATTTAAATGATGACCTAGTTGCTTTGTTCTTTTCATAATATGAACATACGATATTTCTCTTGAAGAAAATTTCTGGAAGTCCTTTTACCAGCTTCTTAGTCGATAGCTTCGAGATTGTGTCTATGTTAGTATGTCCTAGCCTCATGTGCCATAACCAGCTTTCATCTTGATTGGCTACTAGGCAAACTACACCATTAGTACTTTCTAGAAATAAAACATATATATTGTCTTCCCTAATCCTTTCATATACGGGACTACCAATAGACATTTCATATATAGCGCATCTGTCTTTCACAAAATTAATAACATAATCGTTATCTACCAAATGACTAATGCTTAACAAGTTGTCTTTCAATTCTGTGAGTAGACACACGTCCTTTATTTCTGGATAGAAAGATATACCAACAGTACCAATTCGTATGATATTACCTCTAAGATTATTATCAAAGGAAACATACCCTTCTTTATTCATCGATAGCGTAGCGAATAAGGATGTATCACCAGTCATGTGCCGCGAACATCTGCTATCAAAGATACATTTTCCTTTAGCATGAGTAGGTTGGAGGTCCACCAACAAAATGAGTAGATGTAACCTTTGGTACCTATTTCTTCAAGGGTCCAGCTTGATTAGTTTTAGGAATCCAAGTAAGCATATTTGTGTCAACTAATTTTCTAGCTCTACAATGCTGTGATATGTGCCCGTGTTCACCACAGTATGTGCATATGATTTTTGAAATAGTGTTCTTTGTTTCAGTGTTGACATGCTTCTTTTGTGTCTTTCTTGGAAACTTGTATATGAAAGCATAGTTATGAGAAAGGTGTTGCTAATGTGCTTTTTTTGGTTTAGTCCTTTGTGGTATATGTATTATATTAGGACTAACCTTAGGTTGTGTAACAGGGGTGACATGTTTTCCTAATTTAATCTCTAACTTTTTCGAGATTGCACAAGACTCTTCGAATTTAGCAGTCATATCCGTGAGTCTCTTCTTCTCTATGTCATATAGTTCTTGTACTTTGACATAGTCTTTTTTTTTCTGTTTTATAATAAGGATAACCTCATAATAGTCCAGTCTAATTTTGCTATCTCCTCCATGTTACCGGTAGTAGACGTCTCTTTGATATCTTCAAGAAGATTAGACAGTCTTACTACTTCGGTATGCCTCAATCTCCTTGTGAGACTGCTTATACTTGTCTAACATATTTATTTGTTCGTCAAGTAGTTCGCTGAAGGCATTTTCTAACTCGTCAAATGTAAAATCATCATAAAGAGGGTTTTTTGATATGCTATCAGGCAGACATTTGCACTGCTGTTGGATCTGTCCTCCTCTTCTGATTCACTGGTCTCACTTTTGTGCCAGATGCTGGTATTTACATACTTTCGACTAGTTATTGTTTTTTCGCTCGATGTTAATCGGTCGTATGGACTGCTTTTCTTTACTAGAGGACAGTCCTTCTTCATGTGCCCTGACTTATTGCATCCAAAGCAAATAGTATATTCTTTATTGCTTTCATGGATATCCTTTTTATTTCAGCTTGATCGCTCAAAATTTAAGATTTTTTGAAGTTGACCAGTAGGGCATGTTCATCACCATCAGAATCTTCTTCATCAGTATCATTACATGAGACTCTTTTGGCTTGGGCTTTAAAGGCGATGGAATTTTCTTTGGGGGTTGCCCCTTTAAAGTATTATAAGTCTAGCTAATGGGTCATAAGCTTGCCCATAAGTGTCTCCAATGTCATCATAGTGAGGTCATTTCCTTCTATGATCGCGGTGCCCTTCGGGTTCCAGTTCTTGGTTAGAGCCCACAGTACCTTCCTAATCTTCTCGTGGTTGCTGTAATTATTTTCAAGAGATTGTAGAGGATTAGTAATATCAAGGAAATGAGTGAACATCTGTGTAATTGATTCACCAGGTTTCATCTTGAATGCCTCGTACTCTTGTGTCAAGCTACTGATTTTGGATTCCTTCATTTGGAAAGTCCCTTCATGAGTTACCTCAAGAAGTCTCCAAATCTCATTAGATGCGGCACAAGTAGATACACGATGAACTCGATTTTGTCAATTGCACGATAGCTCGTACATCTAGACTAGCCTATGCCTTTTCTTGCTTAGTATATTTATCATGGGGCTTGTCTACTAGAACACCATCAATCACAGTTTTAGGCAATTTTTTGTGATATACCCTTCACCGTTGAATTTAGATTTAACGGCTGCCATATGTACTCTCTAGGTGGTCATATATATGTATAACCTGCTCTGATACCAAATATAGGACCGTTTAGTATCTCTAGAGTGGGGGTGAATAGATTGTGTGCATGCAGTACAAATTAAAAATTATGTAATATGGCTAGTTAGAGCAGATTAATAATAGTATATGAGTTGTAGTAAAAGTAAAGAGTTAAGAATATTTAAACTCAGTGACGCAGCGATATATATTGGTTTCTCTCGTGGAGGACTAATCTAGTCTCGAGTACTCCTGCTACATGTTAATCCACTATAGCACAAGTTTTAACTGAGTGCTTGCAGCTCTTACAATACCGTGCTTGGGGACAAGTGCACGACCAACTTCAACAACACCGTGCTTGGCGACCAGTACACGACCGACTCCAGAAAGCGATTGAAAACTGAAACATTTTCTGAAATAGCCTCCAATACAACTCTTCAAAACCAAACTCTAGATTGAACTGAACTGATATTGGCTTGGCTAAGACTAGTATAGGCTAAATTTGAAAGTGTAGCTCATAGAAAACACTTAAGGAATAGAGAAGAGAATGAGATTGGATGATTTAGAAAAGTGAAATTTTCTCTCTATTTATAGTGTTTTTATGAATCAAATTCTGGCAGAGTTCGAGCAGAGTTTGGATGCATAAATCTCGCATTTGAACGTTG
The DNA here is from genome assembly GCA_029216955.1 of Iris pallida. Taxonomy (NCBI): domain Eukaryota; kingdom Viridiplantae; phylum Streptophyta; class Magnoliopsida; order Asparagales; family Iridaceae; genus Iris; species Iris pallida. Next base: position 37,451,854 of record JANAVB010023800.1, on the reverse strand, counting down.
GATACAAATATTAAAGGAATTCAAAAATAGGTCGAAACAACCCTGACCGAACTCGGGACGAGTTCTACCGGAGTTCTAAAAGAGCCGTTTTGCACAATTGTTGGGTTTTGGGCTATTTTGATTGTGGACTTCTCGATAGAAATTTGTGGATAGGAAGGCAATATTTTTGTGGACTGAGAATAGCTAAGGCAGTACCAATCCTAATCAATCTTACATATTTCTCCTATACTTAAATAAAAATAAAATACAGAAAAAAATGTAAAAGTCTTGATCTTGATTCCAACACATTTGGTTCTTGATGCTGACTCGATGTTTGTAGTTTGTAGCAGTAGGTGCAGACATTCTGACTTGAAACCTGTAGCTGTATATATATTTTACGTATCGACCAAAGTTGACGTTGATTATCAAAATCAGGTATGATCATGAACAGTGGACCAACATTCTTCGGATCAAAGCTCATGGTATGAAGTCGTTGTGCGCTTTGGATAAAAGCACAAGGTGTAAGGAGCTGCAAGTGCTTCGGATTCAAAGTTTGTGTTTCAATATTATGACTATAGTGGATTCAACTCTGAGCAAGAGTTCTCTGGCCTGGACTAGTCCTCTTAGAAAAAAACTAGAATAGAATCTCGGTGTTTGCATTTGCTCTCTTAAGTCTGCTGCTTTTAATACTTGTCTTATATACACACAATATTATTATGTTGGTTGCACTCTGCCTTCACTTAGAATATTTTGATAGATATTTTTTGCTGAACTCTAATCCCCCCTTAGAGTTTTCTAATGGACCTTCAATTAGTATAAGAGCAGGGTCTCTTATTACCAGGATTAACATCCATAGAGAATACGACAACCAGTGAATCTATCCACACCAACTTTGGTGACAACCAATTATTAAATAAGCCACTTTTATTTGAAGGTTCTGACTACCTTCTGGAAAGCTCATATGAACATCTATTTAAATTCTATTAGCTTTAATTTATGGACAAATGTCACTAACGATTATCAAAATATTAACAAAGCAGATAAGGACTACTCCGAAGAAGAAAAGAGAGTAGCAAGCAATGATGCAAAGGCAATGTACGTCCTCTACTGTGCTCTAAGCAAAGTTGAGTTCATACATATCTCTACATGCCACATATGATATATGGAAACAACTAAAGGCAACATATAAGGAATCTAAAGAAGAATCTCACACTATTATACATCTCTGCTCGACTGAAGCAAGCATAGAAAAAGAAGTAGACACTCCGTGCAAGAACGATGATGACAATCCTCAACACACTACAAACTTGTGCCTAATTGTAAGTGAGGTAAGAAATGAGTCATCGGTTGATGAATTTTCTTATGATGAACTATCAAATGACTTTCATGATATATTCGATGACTATAACAAAATTCTAGATAAATACAAGCAAGTCAGGAAAGATATCCTATCTTATAAGCTTGAAATTAAACGACTTACTTGCTTGCTAGACGATGCACAAAATACTTATACATCTGATAACTATGTTGAACTATCCACAGACTATATGGTGCTCTTGAATGCTCTAAGGCAAGTATTCAAGGAAATGCTAAACTTAAGGAGGAACTAGAATCACAAAGGAAGAAGCATTTTATTACATCAAGATTAGTTGATACACTAATTGCTAAACATAATGATCTGATTGTGAACTTTAAAAAGTTAGAGATCAGACTGGAAGAGTTAGTAATACAAACCTATGACTTAGTCTAACACTAAACACGTGACTGTAGAAGCATGGAAAATTCTCATGCTTATTCAAGACCAAGCCACCCCAAACATAGTGCACGAAGGCCGGAAGACCCCAATGGGATGTCAAGTCCCAACAGCATAGTACCCCAACGTACAACGCCTTTGCAGAACCCAAGACAACTGGACCACTATATGCGACCAGCTCATATGTGGCCCAAACCTTACGGCTTTCCCTCTAGTAGGCCCCCATGTGGCCAAGGAGGCAAGCGGCTCAAACTGCCCACCAGTCACCACATCAATCATACGGCTCAAGTCCCAGGATAAGCCACCTTCCTTCCCAAGACAATTGGTTCGTGCCCTGGACCGGATCAACAACAAACTGGCTCGTGCTCCAAGCCGGATCACCACAAACTGGTTCGTATCCCGAGTCAGATCATATCAAATCCCATTGATAACAACTAGAAGGATCAACACCATGTTTATGGTGTGTGCACCATAACTGCCCCATTCAAACCGAAGATCCCCTCCAAATCATGGTTGGCACCACTCTTCAATCGAAGACCGTGCCCCCTGATTCAAATCTCCCGTTTATGGCAAGCACATTACACAACTGCACCATTCAAACAACAAGCTATCCTAAACATTCGTGCGTGGTAGGTCACATGTGATCAAGCCGTACGGATGGACAGGCATAACCACCGAAAATTACACCAGAGGATCCTTAAGTCCTTCCTTGGAGCTCCACAGCAACGGTCGTCCAATTAGTGCCTCAACTAGGCCGAGCGGTTAAATACCCGTGACACCCAGATTGCATTATTTAGGAAAAAGATTCCCTAATCATCATTACCTCCTTTATAGCTTGCTCGCTAAAAGGCAAATATGGATAGTAGGTCAGGAGAAGAATAGAGAGACGACCACCTCTAAAGAGGGCAGAGATGGGATCATCGAAAGATGATCGAATAGATCGCCAAAGAAGGATGAGGAGATCAGATCATCAACCGATCAAATCCACCAAAATCAACCTCATTAATGAGGATAGCAGATGCACATGAGAGAGTCATATAGAGCATTTCAAGAAGCTACTATGTATCGGAGCGTCAACGGAGTAAAGGGGTCAATTACAGTACCCGACCTCCATCGACACACTACCCTAGAATCTTTACTTGTATTAGCAAATCCTTCATGTTAGTATTTTGGTTGTATTGTTCCAAATTGCATTATATAAAAGAAAAGAAAGGAGTCTTGTTGCATAATGTCTTTTCTTCCCTCATCCTCTTTGAAAGATACTTGTAATCCTAAGCACTACTTCTACCCACAAATAATCTAATGGCGAATAAGCTGGCGACTCTGCTAGGGATGACTTTATCCTCCGACGAGAAAGTAGTATCGTAATATGATGCCTTCATGTTGGGCTCATTCCAACAGACATTGGTCATCCGGTTCTACCAACAGGCTTATGAAGACATGCTCTTTGAAGGGTCAATCCCTTTTCCTAGGTCGATGAAACCTAGAAAGACTCGTAAGGTCTTGGTGGTCAAAGTTGCTGCACAACCACCAGCAATTACTGAGGATGCTCTCCCAACTTCTACCAATGAATCCCCGCATCCATCTCTTGTGTACCCTTCCCCTGCTCTCAAAGTCGGAAAGAACATAGCCCAACGTTCGAGTCCAAACCGGAGAAGGAAACACAACGCCACGAACTCGAAAATGCATGCTCTAAATAGGCCATGCAGACCTCTCCCTGCTCAAGAAGATGAAGCAGTAGCTTGCTAGCAGGAAGTACAGGAGTTGGCCTCGTCTAAATTAATACATGTGTCTGTAAACGCACATCAAGCCACCCAGAATGGTGCTGGACGAAAGCACCCACAAGGGAGGTGAAAGAGATATGTCTTCCACAGGATCTCCCAAAATCTTGCCCATGAAGAAGGACTTGACGTACTGTACTACTTGAATGCCGATGCGAAGAGGTCCAAGGCAACATGGGTTCAATATACCCGAACCGTTGCCACGGCGGGTATTCACCAGGAGGTGCCCCGAATGATCATACGAGCCCCGGGCGGAAGGCTCTATCGGACGCACACATGCACCCACCAGAATCATGTACATGAGGTTAGACGACCTCATAGATCCCTTTCGAAGAATCTCGATGGCGAATCAGAAGCCTTATCTTATCAGCCATACAACCTACGCGGCACCGGTAAATATCCTCTGCCAGACTTGCATGAAGTATTTGACCGCAAGCACGGGATAAAGAAAGATGGTGGCACATGCGACAAACCCTCTACCGGATAATGCACCCAATTCATCATCAACTGTTATTGTTCTCTAAGGGCTGTAACAGACAATTAAAGATGAACCAGTTCATGCTTCCTATAACTCTGTCCGAAGGGATACTCCCGTCCCGAAGGGATCAAAGGCGCCTTCTTTTTCAAACAATACGAAGAAGCTGCAGGCACAGAGATTAGCACACGCGACTATACCGACGGCATGGGTATTCCAAAAATCTGATCGAAATAACTGCTATGGAAAGGCGCATCGCAGCTAGGGAGCACATCTTCTCTACCTATCTTCCTCATGGGGATAGTGATCCGCCAAAGATGAGGCGCAAAGCTAGTGGTAGACCATCACCCAGCTAAGCTGTTACAATGACTGGAGGAAGCCACCTGCCAGAGTCAGAAGATAACGCCACCATGCATCCCTAACCCAACAAAGACGGGGCCAACGGGACTAAGTCAGCCTACACCATAATTTTGCCGAACATCAGGCAATGCAAGTCTATTTATATGGTCTCCAACAACGATGCCATGATCAATGAAACTAGATCCGACAAAACATATAGACGTGACAACGGCCTTGATCAAGAAAAGGTAACAACCCTCAGGCGTACTGGTTGCCACCAAGGCACCAGAAGGAGTCATTTCGAAACCACCTTACAAAGACAGAAAAAGACAGAAGGAGACTCGTTCGACAAATCCTTGAAGAATGGCTGCTCTCCAACGCTAGACAGGCCCTAAAACTTCGACATCCTGGCTGAACTAGTAATACTCCAGCTAGGATATCAATCTTTGAGCTCCTCTGCCATCCTAAAATGCGGGATGTAGTAAGCAAACCGATTCAAAATGCCAACGACTACCTAGCGCAAGTCCAAAAGCCGGAAGACAATCTAGAGGCATGCCCCCACTGCCACAATGTGACAGATAGCATACCAAACATCACGTTCTTGCAGCAGGACATGTTACTAAAAAATAACAGGCACAACCGGCCTCTATATTATACGGGATACATTGGTGCCATCAAGGTAGATCGGATGCACATCGACCCAGGTGTTGACACAAAGTCACAGTCAACCAAATATTGACTACATTGACCAAATAATACTTGTATTAATTCAATACGACACACGACGACTGCATTCAGTTCAAGACAGATGACAGCTCAGTCTTCAGCTCTCAGTGTGTTCTGGAGTCTGTATTTTATGATTTCATTGAGTCTAGATTTATGTACTCTGAGTTATGCTGAGCTCTTGGAACTTAGTCTACAAGCCTACCCAAAATCCCAAGCTCCACCAAAACCAAATTGCCCACAAGTCCCTCTTAGGACCATTCTGTGCTCTGGAGACAGAGTTCGGGCCGAACTCTGCCTCCACACAGAGTTCGGGCCGAACTCTGTCCCCTAGAAATCAGGAACCCTAATTTTAGGGTTAGCTGTTTGCTAGCTGTCCAACGGCCAAATTTTTGAATTTCCTTACCCGAATTCTGGCCGAATTCTGTCCCTAAAATCAGTATAAATAGGGCATGAATTCTCTCATTTTGAATCACTCAATCTTCTCTTCTCTTCTCTCCTACAAGCTCTATAAGCCATACCCTTCTCATCTACTAGCCACAAGCCTCCTAAGTCTCGAGTGCTCAGCATCTCTCATTTAGGATTCTTGTGCAAGAGTGAAGAAATCGCTTGGACAATTCCAAGCAATCGCCACTGCGATTCTCTGTAAGAAGTTGACGTGCTCTTCTGAAGTAAAGGCACGGGTTGTAAGCTACTATTTCACAAATAGTGGATTTAATCCTGAGCTAGAGTTCTCAGGCCTGGACTAGTCCTCCACGAGGGAAACCAGGTTAAAATTGCTGTGTTTGCGTATGCTCTCTTGTCTTTCATTTACATTCCGCATTTTACTCTGATTATTCATTGTTAGTGAAAGAGTTAATTTTTAATTGGTCATTATACATATATACTCTATTCACCCCCCCTCTAGAGTTGCCAAACTGTTCTTCAATTGGTATCAGAGCTCTGTTCTCTTTATAAGGACTAACATCCTAAGAGCTGATCCATGGCAACCACACAATCCTTGATCTCCAATCATGGTGAAGGTCAGTCCACTCATAGGCCTCCCCTATTTGATGGGACTAACTACACATATTGGAAAACAAGGATGAGTTTTTATCTGAAGTCTCTAGACTTTGACCTGTGGACTGTCGTAACTGACGGTTACAAAAAGCCCGCCAGAATAGTTGTCGATGGTGACCTCATTGAGAAGCCACACGACAAATATTCTGTCGAGGAGAAGAAACAGGCAAGTCTAGATGCTAGGGCTATTAATGCTTTATTCTGTGCTATAGACAGGAACGAGTTTAACAGGGTCTCTACATGCACCACTGCTCATGAAGTATGGAGACTTCTGGAAGTGACGCATGAAGGAACCACTCAAGTCAAGGAATCAAAGATAAGCCGTCTCACTCAAGAGTACGAAGCCTTTAAGATGAAGCCAAATGAGACGATCACTCAAATGTTTACAAGATTCCTCGACATCATCAACCCGTTATCCTCGCTTGGTAAGCAGTACTCAAACCATGAGAAGATCCGCAAGCTACTCAGAGGGTTACCAAAGATTTGGAACCCTAAGGTGACAGCCATCATAGAAGGAAATGATCTCACAAGTATGTCTATGGAGACTTTGATGGGCAAGCTCATGACTCACGAGCTTGACCTCAAGGACTTCGAAGAGCCTGCTCCGAAGACCAGGGAGATAGCACTCAAAGTCCATCGACGAAAGGTTGATCACGATGAGACTGAAGACGATATCTCAGATGATGAAGACCAAGCTCTCATGGTACGTAACTTCAAGAAATTCCTTCGCTTCAATCAAAGAAAGAAGGAACCACAAGAAGACGATGAAGAAGAGCCAACTTGCTATGGTTGCAAAAAGACTGGACACGTCAGAAGAGACTGTCCGCTCTTAAAGAAGAGCAACCGGTATGAAAAGCCCTACAAGAAGAACTCATCAAAAAGATATGCCAACACAAGCATCTGGCATGAAAGCGAAGCAAGTGACTCCGAGGAAGAAAAGAACTCTCCTCAAGACAAAGCAAATGTTTGCCTCATGGCAAATTCCACCAAGGTATCAAACGAAACTTTAGATGACTTCTCTTTTGATGAACTTGGCGATGCTTTCACCGATTTACTTGATGATCACAAAAAGGTTATCGGTAAATACAAGCATGCCAAGGACAAAATCAAAAGTCTAGAAGATGAGATACAAAGAATTTCCTTGCTTCTTAATAATGTTAGAAACACATCTCCCACAAATGACACTGATGAAGTATCCAAGCTTAAATTAAGCTTACATGATGCTGAAGCACGCATTGAGCAACAAACTCAAGACATCACTACTCTCAACACATTGCTTGCTGAAGAAAAGAGTAGACACAAGATTTCTATGACTAAGATTTATGGCTTAAATATTAAGGTTGATGAATTACAAGCTGTTTCTAAAAGATTAGAAATCAAATTGGGAAAACAGGTTGCTAAACCTCAAACCCAATCACATGAGCACAACACCACTCATGCTAGTCAACCACATCACCCTCATACAGCACATAACCATGCATTTATATACACAAACTTTCACAAACCGCATGCACGTAAAAATACTCCCCATACTCATCATATTGCACAAAGACACAACCAATATCACTCTACACATAGACAAAGTCATCATACCATACCTCATCAACATGCCATGCCACGTAGACAAAATCATCATGTTATGCCACATAAGCAAAATCATCATATCATGCCACAACATCACACTATGCCATATAGACAATTTCAGCATGCCACTCCTCACAGTCAATATCATCATGCTATGACACACAGACATAATCATCATGTAACTCACTCTAAGCATAGTCATCATTACCATGCTAACTCTCCAAATTATCCTCATCCTGTTGCTCATAGATATCATTCTCATGCTCCCAGTATAAATAAAAATGCCATCTGTACTTACTGTGGAAAACATGGACACATCTCACCACAGTGTAGAATTAGAAGACTGGTAGACAAGAAAATATATGCTTGGTTTCCAAAAACTAACTTTTCAGGACCCTCGAGAAAATGGGTACCAAAGGTCACATCTACTCTTGATGTAGGTGGACCTTTCCTCCTCAACTGAGAGTAAGTGGATTCTCGATAGTGGATGCTCGCGACATATGACGGGAGACGCAAATCTTTTTGCATCACTATCGATGAAAAGAGAAGGATACGTATCCTTCGGTAACAATCTCAAAGGGCACATAATAGGTAACGGTATCATTGGTCATCCTCCTTCTCCTGTTATAAAGGATGTCTGCCTAGTGACCGAGTTAAAGCATAACCTGCTCAGCATTAGCCATCTTGCTGATCATGGATATGATATTAACTTTGGACAAAACTGTTGCTACATCTACGATAGGTCAACAGGAGACATTGCTTTTGAAGGGAAAAGAGAGGACAATATATATATTTTCTATCTCTCTATAAATACTAACAATGCAGGTAGATGTTTATATGCCCACAAAGACGAACGACTACTTTGGCACCAGCGTCTCGGTCATGCCAACATGGATGCTATATCCAGGCTTTCTACCAAGAAGCTAGTGAGAGGATTGCCTGACATCACATTCAAAAAGGACACGGTATGTGCCGAATGTGAACTAAACAAGGCAACTAAATCCTCATTTCATTCCATCAACTCTGTAAGTACTACTAGACCCTTGCAATTACTCCATATGGATTTATTTGGTCCTAGTAGAATAGCTAGCCTTGGTGGCAAACTATATGCTTTTGTTATTGTTGATGATTTTTCGAGATTTACTTGGGTTTTCTTTCTCGCTAATAAGAGCGATGCTATCTCTGTTTTCAAAGTTTTTGTAAATAAAGTTCAAAACGAAAAAGGCTACATGATTACTCGAATCCGAAGTGATCATGGAGGCGAATTCGTAAATTCAGATTTTGAAAGTTTTTGTAATGCAAATGGTTTTGATCATGAATTTTCTTGTCCTAGAACTCCTCAACAAAATGGTGTTGTGGAGCGGAAGAATAGGACTCTTGGCGATATGGCTAGAGTCATGTTGAATAAATTTTCTCTTCCGAAATATTTTTGGGCAGAAGCTGTAAGTACAGCATGCCACATTTTGAATAGGGTGCTTATTCGTCCCATTTCGAAGAAAACACCCTATGAGCTTTGGTTCGGGAGAACCCCAAATGTTTCTTATTTCAGAGTTTTTGGCTGCAGATGTTTTATCCTTAACACCAAAGACAACTTAGGCAAATTTGATGCCAAAGCTGACGATGGTATCTTTCTTGGTTATGCTGCCAAAAGTAAGGGATATAGAGTTTTCAATAAATGCTCACTTATTGTGGAGGAGTCAACTAATGTGACTTTTGATGAAGATAACAGTGCAGTAAGTACTCTTGATGATGATGTTGTGCCATCAACTTCCTCTACTCCAATGAATACTTCAACTGAAACTAATTCTCTGGAGGGTTTGCCTAAGAAATTCTCATTCAAACCTTCTCATCCAGAAAATTTAGTCATAGGTGAAGTTTCACGTGGAGTTACTACTAGATCATCATTAAGAGACTCTGTTGCTAGCACTGCCTTCATTTCACAAGTAGAGCCTAAAAACATTTCTGAAGCTTTTACTGATGAATTTTGGATCTCTGCTATGCAAGAAGAACTCAACCAATTTGAGAGAAGCCAAGTATGGGAACTAGTTCCTAAACCGGCTAATCACTCAATAATTGGTACCAAATGGGTGTTTAGAAACAAAGTAAATGAAGATGGTTCAGTCACACGTAACAAAGCTCGTCTAGTAGCTCAAGGATACAACCAAGAGGAAGGTATCGACTACGATGAGACATATGCTCCTGTTGCTAGACTAGAATCCATTCGGATGCTTTGTGCTTTTGCCAATCATCAGAACTTTAAATTATTTCAAATGGATGTTAAAAGTGCTTTCTTGAATGGCTTTATTAAGGAGGAAGTTTATGTCAAACAACCCCCTGGCTTTGAAAATCACAAATTTCCCGACCACGTGTTCAAGCTAAAGAAAGCGCTTTATGGCCTTAAACAAGCTCCCAGAGCTTGGTATGAAAGGCTAAGCAGCTTCCTGCTTGAGAAAGGTTTTTCTAAAGGGAAAATTGACACTACACTGTTTATCAAATCTTTCAAAGACACCATTCTATTAATTCAAATTTATGTTGATGATATTATTTTTGGATCTACTGATGAAACTCTTTGTCAAGAATTTGCCAAGTGTATGCAGACAGAATTTGAGATGAGCATGATGGGAGAGCTCAACTACTTTCTTGGCCTGCAAGTAAAGCAACTGATAAATGGAACTTTCATCTGTCAATCGAAGTATACCAAGGACATGCTGAAGAAGTTCGACCTTGACAACGTCAAACCAATTAGCACGCCAATGGCTACTTCAACCAAACTCGAACCAGATGAGAGCGGCAAACCTGTTGATCAACGTAAGTATCGAGGTATGATAGGCAGCTTACTTTATTTAACTGCTAGTCGCCCCGATATCATGTTTAGTGTTTGCCTATGTGCTAGATATCAAGCAAATCCTAAGGAATCTCACATGACTGCGGTTAAGCGTATCTTTCGATACCTTAAGGGTACGGTTACAGTGGGCCTATGGTATCCCAAGTCAACATCATTTGACCTCATCGGTTACTCTGATGCTGACTTTGCTGGATGCAAGGTCGACCGTAAAAGTACGAGCGGCACGTGTCATTTGTTAGGAAAGGCTCTAGTCTCATGGTTTAGCAAGAAGCAGAACTCTGTCGCACTATCCACAACAGAAGCTGAATATATAGCAGCTGGGCGTTGTTGTGCACAGATTCTGTGGATGAAGCAAACCCTTGAAGACTATAAGTTATCTTTCATGCATATTCCTATATTCTGTGACAATACTAGTGCCATAAATTTGACTAAGAACCCTGTCTGTCACTCACGCACTAAACACATTGAGATCAGACACCACTTTTTGCGTGATCATCAGCAAAATGGCACGATTAACTTAGAATTTATTGACACTGATCATCAGCTAGCAGATTTCTTTACTAAGCCACTATCCGAAGAGCGCTTTAATTTTCTTTGTCGTGAACTTGGAATCTTAGATGAAGCAGTCATAAATTGAAACTCACCTACGTAAATATCGAGTATATTGTGATTCCTTTACGAAGAATTTGGTATGGGTACAAGCCGAAAGGGCCCTTCTGACAACAAGGCGTAAAAGCCTAAGCGACACGGTGCACTAGTCTTCAGGACTACCGCTAGCTGGGATCCGGCCCCTGCAGCTAACCCATGGCAAATTTGGACTATTGAACTGCAGTATATGTCCTTATTTATTATATGGCTTGTTTCGATTTAATATTGCCTAATTAACATTTTCTAAAAGTTCATTCTACTTTCTGTATACCTCTTATTTGCATTCAACACTCTTTGTTTTCCCCGACTATCATTTTGTTTATTTATTAAACATTTTCTTCCTGACTTTTGCCTATTTTCAGTTCTGGACTATTGAACCAGAACTCGGGCCGAACTCTGCCCCTATCAGAGTTCGGGCCGAGTTCGGTACCTAGGTTCCAGAATCGGGATCTGGCTCCACCGTTGGATCTTTTCTAATCCTATGGTCAATATTTCACCCGACCAAAGACAAAGCCCTACTTTATGTCGGGATTCCTTCTCTTTCCTCCCATATTTCCTTCTTCTCCACCTCTTCCATCTTCTTCCTTCCAAACCCTAACCCTAGTTCTTGATCTAGAGGACTCTATTTTTTCTCAAAATCAAGGGAAAGGGGTTTTTCAACGTACTCTTCAACTGTTTGACATTATTTTCAGGTATAACTCTCTCTTTCTCTCCATTTCAAGTTATCCAATTTCTTGTAGATGGCTCCACGCTTGCCCAATCGCGGGAAGAGGATCCGAACCGAGGGTGCTTCCTCTTCGAATCCTCCTCCTCCGATTGAACAAGTAGTTGAACAACACCCCATTCATCCGTTGTTCAATCCGCCGAGTCCCGATGACCCTAACACATACGACGACCGTCTATTTGTATCGCTAGACGCCTCTAATGAATGGTTTAGCGATTTTAGGACTCGTCCGGTGTTTGGGGGCCATCCCATCAATTTCACAATATTTTCTCAATATGAGTCTTTATTCCATGATCTTTGTTTGGATGCTTTAGTTGCTTCAAATTCTGTCATCTACCGTAGTGCAATCCAAATGTTCTATTGCAATTTAACTTTTGATGCAACACACATCTATTCCCGGGTTGCCGGTATTGACATCGCCTTCAATGATTCTGAGTTGGGGGATTTTCTTGATCTTGTTAATCTTGATACTTGGAATAAACTTGTGGAAGCACGTCAATTTCAATTTGTTGGCGATACTTCTCTTGAAGGATTCAAGGAGGAATTATGTGCTCCTAACATAAGTCCTCGCAAACTTATGGCCAAGCATCTCAACCCCTACTTCTATGAGCTTCACCGAATGGTTTTTAACACCATCTTACCCAAGGCTGGCTCAACAGATGAAGTCACTTATCTTGAGATCTCCGCCTTATATCATCTCCACTATCGTATTCCATTCAACTTTCCACGGACTATGATGGATTGGATGATCAACTGTCGGAAGAAACCAAGAGCTTTGGTTTATCCTCTCTATCTTCCTTTAGTTTTTCGTGCTTTCATCATTCCTATCCATGATTGTCCGTTCCTGCCTGCACCTGCTTTTCTATCCAAAGCACGACGCCTTCAGCCTGTCGCTGCTTCTGAGTCATCTGAGCATTCTGCTGATGAGGAGCCTGACGCCCCTCCTTTTGGTCAGGATGCACCACCTCCACCTGCCACTCTTGAGTCCATTCAGACCATGCTCCGGGATCGTTTTACTCTTGAGGACGATCGCTGGACACAGCTGGACTATCGTACCACTCTGCAGATGAGTGCTCTCGGCAACTCTCTGCATGATATCCGGTACTCTCTGTCTCAGCATCTGCACATTCCCATGGAGAGGGATCCAGCACGCGCGGGTTATCGCATTGATGATCCGTGGGTTATGCGTTACATGGATCCGGATGATGCTTTTGTGGACCCTCGTCGCTCCTTCCATGGTCCATCAGATGTTCCAGGACCTTCTCGTGCTCCATGATGGAGACTGGCTACTATCTGCTGCTGCTACTACTGATGATGGTCTTAGTTACTTTTGCTTTCAGTTATTTAGTTTATCATGGATTTATGTAGCTGGTTTTATGTACTCTGTTTATGAGTTGGCCACTTGGTTTGGTGGATGACATTATCTATCTTTATTATCATTCTCTGTCAGTGCTTATTTTGCTTAAAATTATACTGTTTCTTCTCTTAGTGTGGTTGCATTACTATTCATTGCTTCTTATATTGCTAACTGCCAAAAGGGGGAGAAACATATGTATATTTTTGTTTTGGGAAACTATTACTGGTTCTATGCATTCGTATATCTGTGTATATCTGTGCTTCTTGCTCTGGAAAATATTATCTATCAGATCACAGGTACTATGCATTTTGTACGGGGGAGAGCTATAGTTTCTAGTTTCTAGCTCGACACCGCTCATGATTTATGGGGGAGCTATTTTCGCTTAGCTCAGGCATCGTTTATGGGGGAGCTATGGAGCTATATTACAATCAACTGTGTCCAGGTATGAATATTGAAATATACATATATTATTTTGTCAATTATCAATATGGGGGAGATTGTTGACACAAAGTCACAGTCAACCAAATATTGACTACATTGACCAAATAATACTTGTATTAATTCAATACGACACACGACGACTGCATTCAGTTCAAGACAGATGACAGCTCAGTCTTCAGCTCTCAGTGTGTTCTGGAGTCTGTATTTTATGATTTCATTGAGTCTAGATTTATGTACTCTGAGTTATGCTGAGCTCTTGGAACTTAGTCTACAAGCCTACCCAAAATCCCAAGCTCCACCAAAACCAAATTGCCCACAAGTCCCTCTTAGGACCATTCTGTGCTCTGGAGACAGAGTTCGGGCCGAACTCTGCCTCCACACAGAGTTCGGGCCGAACTCTGTCCCCTAGAAATCAGGAACCCTAATTTTAGGGTTAGCTGTTTGCTAGCTGTCCAACGGCCAAATTTTTGAATTTCCTTACCCGAATTCTGGCCGAATTCTGTCCCTAAAATCAGTATAAATAGGGCATGAATTCTCTCATTTTGAATCACTCAATCTTCTCTTCTCTTCTCTCCTACAAGCTCTATAAGCCATACCCTTCTCATCTACTAGCCACAAGCCTCCTAAGTCTCGAGTGCTCAGCATCTCTCATTTAGGATTCTTGTGCAAGAGTGAAGAAATCGCTTGGACAATTCCAAGCAATCGCCACTGCGATTCTATGTAAGAAGTTGACGTGCTCTTCTGAAGTAAAGGCACGGGTTGTAAGCTACTATTTCACAAATAGTGGATTTAATCCTGAGCTAGAGTTCTCAGGCCTGGACTAGTCCTCCACGAGGGAAACCAGGTTAAAATTGCTGTGTTTGCATATGCTCTCTTGTCTTTCATTTACATTCCGCATTTTACTCTGATTATTCATTGTTAGTGAAAGAGTTAATTTTTAATTGGTCATTATACATATATACTCTATTCACCCCCCCTCTAGAGTTGCCAAACTGTTCTTCAATTGGTATCAGAGCTCTGTTCTCTTTATAAGGACTAACATCCTAAGAGCTGATCCATGGCAACCACACAATCCTTGATCTCCAATCATGGTGAAGGTCAGTCCACTCATAGGCCTCCCCTATTTGATGGGACTAACTACACATATTGGAAAACAAGGATGAGTTTTTATCTGAAGTCTCTAGACTTTGACCTGTGGACTGTCGTAACTGACGGTTACAAAAAGCCCGCCAGAATAGTTGTCGATGGTGACCTCATTGAGAAGCCACACGACAAATATTCTGTCGAGGAGAAGAAACAGGCAAGTCTAGATGCTAGGGCTATTAATGCTTTATTCTGTGCTATAGACAGGAACGAGTTTAACAGGGTCTCTACATGCACCACTGCTCATGAAGTATGGAGACTTCTGGAAGTGACGCATGAAGGAACCACTCAAGTCAAGGAATCAAAGATAAGCCGTCTCACTCAAGAGTACGAAGCCTTTAAGATGAAGCCAAATGAGACGATCACTCAAATGTTTACAAGATTCCTCGACATCATCAACCCGTTATCCTCGCTTGGTAAGCAGTACTCAAACCATGAGAAGATCCGCAAGCTACTCAGAGGGTTACCAAAGATTTGGAACCCTAAGGTGACAGCCATCATAGAAGGAAATGATCTCACAAGTATGTCTATGGAGACTTTGATGGGCAAGCTCATGACTCACGAGCTTGACCTCAAGGACTTCGAAGAGCCTGCTCCGAAGACCAGGGAGATAGCACTCAAAGTCCATCGACGAAAGGTTGATCACGATGAGACTGAAGACGATATCTCAGATGATGAAGACCAAGCTCTCATGGTACGTAACTTCAAGAAATTCCTTCGCTTCAATCAAAGAAAGAAGGAACCACAAGAAGACGATGAAGAAGAGCCAACTTGCTATGGTTGCAAAAAGACTGGACACGTCAGAAGAGACTGTCCGCTCTTAAAGAAGAGCAACCGGTATGAAAAGCCCTACAAGAAGAACTCATCAAAAAGATATGCCAACACAAGCATCTGGCATGAAAGCGAAGCAAGTGACTCCGAGGAAGAAAAGAACTCTCCTCAAGACAAAGCAAATGTTTGCCTCATGGCAAATTCCACCAAGGTATCAAACGAAACTTTAGATGACTTCTCTTTTGATGAACTTGGCGATGCTTTCACCGATTTACTTGATGATCACAAAAAGGTTATCGGTAAATACAAGCATGCCAAGGACAAAATCAAAAGTCTAGAAGATGAGATACAAAAAATTTCCTTGCTTCTTAATAATGTTAGAAACACATCTCCCACAAATGACACTGATGAAGTATCCAAGCTTAAATTAAGCTTACATGATGCTGAAGCACGCATTGAGCAACAAACTCAAGACATCACTACTCTCAACACATTGCTTGCTGAAGAAAAGAGTAGACACAAGATTTCTATGACTAAGATTTATGGCTTAAATATTAAGGTTGATGAATTACAAGCTGTTTCTAAAAGTTTAGAAATCAAATTGGGAAAACAGGTTGCTAAATCTCAAACCCAATCACATGAGCACAACACCACTCATGCTAGTCAACCACATCACCCTCATACAGCACATAAGCATGCATTTATATACACAAACTTTCACAAACCGCATGCACGTAAAAATACTCCCCATACTCATCATATTGCACAAAGACACAACCAATATCACTCTACACATAGACAAAGTCATCATACCATACCTCATCAACATGCCATGCCACGTAGACAAAATCATCATGTTATGCCACATAAGCAAAATCATCATATCATGCTACAACATCACACTATGCCATATAGACAATTTCAGCATGCCACTCCTCACAGTCAATATCATCATGCTATGACACACAGACATAATCATCATGTAACTCACTCTAAGCATAGTCATCATTACCATGCTAACTCTCCAAATCATCCTCATCCTGTTGCTCATAGATATCATTCTCATGCTCCCAGTATAAATAAAAATGCCATCTGTACTTACTGTGGAAAACATGGACACATCTCACCACAGTGTAGAATTAGAAGACTGGTAGACAAGAAAATATATGCTTGGTTTCCAAAAACTAACTTTTCAGGACCCTCGAGAAAATGGGTACCAAAGGTCACATCTACTCTTGATGTAGGTGGACCTTTCCTCCTCAACTGAGAGTAAGTGGATTCTCGATAGTGGATGCTCGCGACATATGACGGGAGACGCAAATCTTTTTGCATCACTATCGATGAAAAGAGAAGGATACGTATCCTTCGGTAACAATCTCAAAGGGCACATAATAGGTAACGGTATCATTGGTCATCCTCCTTCTCCTGTTATAAAGGATGTCTGCCTAGTGACCGAGTTAAAGCATAACCTGCTCAGCATTAGCCATCTTGCTGATCATGGATATGATATTAACTTTGGACAAAACTGTTGCTACATCTACGATAGGTCAACAGGAGACATTGCTTTTGAAGGGAAAAGAGAGGACAATATATATATTTTCTATCTCTCTATAAATATTAACAATGCAGGTAGATGTTTATATGCCCACAAAGACGAACGACTACTTTGGCACCAGCGTCTCGGTCATGCCAACATGGATGCTATATCCAGGCTTTCTACCAAGAAGCTAGTGAGAGGATTGCCTGACATCACATTCAAAAAGGACACGGTATGTGCCGAATGTGAACTAAATAAGGCAACTAAATCCTTATTTCATTCCATCAACTCTGTAAGTACTACTAGACCCTTGCAATTACTCCATATGGATTTATTTGGTCCTAGTAGAATAGCTAGCCTTGGTGGCAAACTATATGCTTTTGTTATTGTTGATGATTTTTCGAGATTTACTTGGGTTTTCTTTCTCGCTAATAAGAGCGATGCTATCTCTGTTTTCAAAGTTTTTGTAAATAAAGTTCAAAACGAAAAAGGCTACATGATTACTCGAATCCGAAGTGATCATGGAGGCGAATTCGTAAATTCAGATTTTGAAAGTTTTTGTAATGCAAATGGTTTTGATCATGAATTTTCTTGTCCTAGAACTCCTCAACAAAATGGTGTTGTGGAGCGGAAGAATAGGACTCTTGGCGATATGGCTAGAGTCATGTTGAATAAATTTTCTCTTCCGAAATATTTTTGGGCAGAAGCTGTAAGTACAGTATGCCACATTTTGAATAGGGTGCTTATTCGTCCCATTTCGAAGAAAACACCCTATGAGCTTTGGTTCGGGAGAACCCCAAATGTTTCTTATTTCAGAGTTTTTGGCTGCAGATGTTTTATCCTTAACACCAAAGACAACTTAGGCAAATTTGATGCCAAAGCTGACGATGGTATCTTTCTTGGTTATGCTGCCAAAAGTAAGGGATATAGAGTTTTCAATAAACGCTCACTTATTGTGGAGGAGTCAACTAATGTGACTTTTGATGAAGATAACAGTGCAGTAAGTACTCTTGATGATGATGTTGTGCCATCAACTTCCTCTACTCCAATGAATACTTCAACTGAAACTAATTCTCTGGAGGGTTTGCCTAAGAAATTCTCATTCAAACCTTCTCATCCAGAAAATTTAGTCATAGGTGAAGTTTCACGTGGAGTTACTACTAGATCATCATTAAGAGACTCTGTTGCTAGCACTGCCTTCATTTCACAAGTAGAGCCTAAAAACATTTCTGAAGCTTTTACTGATGAATTTTGGATCTCTGCTATGCAAGAAGAACTCAACCAATTTGAGAGAAGCCAAGTATGGGAACTAGTTCCTAAACCGGCTAATCACTCAATAATTGGTACCAAATGGGTGTTTAGAAACAAAGTAAATGAAGATGGTTCAGTCACACGTAACAAAGCTCGTCTAGTAGCTCAATGATACAACCAAGAGGAAGGTATCGACTACGATGAGACATATGCTCCTGTTGCTAGACTAGAATCCATTCGGATGCTTTGTGCTTTTGCCAATCATCAGAACTTTAAATTATTTCAAATGGATGTTAAAAGTGCTTTCTTGAATGGCTTTATTAAGGAGGAAGTTTATGTCAAACAACCCCCTGGCTTTGAAAATCACAAATTTCCCGACCACGTGTTCAAGCTAAAGAAAGCGCTTTATGGCCTTAAACAAGCTCCCAGAGCTTGGTATGAAAGGCTAAGCAGCTTCCTGCTTGAGAAAGGTTTTTCTAAAGGGAAAATTGACACTACACTGTTTATCAAATCTTTCAAAGACACCATTCTATTAATTCAAATTTATGTTGATGATATTATTTTTGGATCCACTGATGAAACTCTTTGTCAAGAATTTGCCAAGTGTATGCAGACAGAATTTGAGATGAGCATGATGGGAGAGCTCAACTACTTTCTTGGCCTGCAAGTAAAGCAACTGACAAATGGAACTTTCATCTGTCAATCGAAGTATACCAAGGACATGCTGAAGAAGTTCGACCTTGACAACGTCAAACCAATTAGCACGCCAATGGCTACTTCAACCAAACTCGAACCAGATGAGAGCGGCAAACCTGTTGATCAACGTAAGTATCGAGGTATGATAGGCAGCTTACTTTATTTAACTGCTAGTCGCCCCGATATCATGTTTAGTGTTTGCCTATGTGCTAGATATCAAGCAAATCCTAAGGAATCTCACATGACTGCGGTTAAGCGTATCTTTCGATACCTTAAGGGTACGGTTACAGTGGGCCTATGGTATCCCAAGTCAACATCATTTGACCTCATCGGTTACTCTGATGCTGACTTTGCTGGATGCAAGGTCGACCGTAAAAGTACGAGCGGCACGTGTCATTTGTTAGGAAAGGCTCTAGTCTCATGGTTTAGCAAGAAGCAGAACTCTGTCGCACTATCCACAACAGAAGCTGAATATATAGCAGCTGGGCGTTGTTGTGCACAGATTCTGTGGATGAAGCAAACCCTTGAAGACTATAAGTTATCTTTCATGCATATTCCTATATTCTGTGACAATACTAGTGCCATAAATTTGACTAAGAACCCTGTCTGTCACTCACGCACTAAACACATTGAGATCAGACACCACTTTTTGCGTGATCATCAGCAAAATGGCACGATTAACTTAGAATTTATTGACACTGATCATCAGCTAGCAGATTTCTTTACTAAGCCACTATCCGAAGAGCGCTTTAATTTTCTTTGTCGTGAACTTGGAATCTTAGATGAAGCAGTCATAAATTGAAACTCACCTGCGTAAATATCGAGTATATTGTGATTCCTTTACGAAGAATTTGGTATGGGTACAAGCCGAAAGGGCCCTTCTGACAACAAGGCGTAAAAGCCTAAGCGACACGGTGCACTAGTCTTCAGGACTACCGCTAGCTGGGATCCGGCCCCTGCAGCTAACCCATGGCAAATTTGGACTATTGAACTGCAGTATATGTCCTTATTTATTATATGGCTTGTTTCGATTTAATATTGCCTAATTGACATTTTCTAAAAGTTCATTCTACTTTCTGTATACCTCTTATTTGCATTCAACACTCTTTGTTTTCCCCGACTATCATTTTGTTTATTTATTAAACATTTTCTTTCTGACTTTTGCCTATTTTCAGTTCTGGACTATTGAACCAGAACTCGGGCCGAACTCTGCCCCTATCAGAGTTCGGGCCGAGTTCGGTACCTAGGTTCCAGAATCGGGATCTGGCTCCACCGTTGGATCTTTTCTAATCCTATGGTCAATATTTCACCCGACCAAAGACAAAGCCCTACTTTATGTCGGGATTCCTTCTCTTTCCTCCCATATTTCCTTCTTCTCCACCTCTTCCATCTTCTTCCTTCCAAACCCTAACCCTAGTTCTTGATCTAGAGGACTCTATTTCTTCTCAAAATCAAGGGAAAGGGGTTTTTCAACGTACTCTTCAACTGTTTGACATTATTTTCAGGTATAACTCTCTCTTTCTCTCCATTTCAAGTTATCCAATTTCTTGTAGATGGCTCCACGCTTGCCCAATCGCGGGAAGAGGATCCGAACCGAGGGTGCTTCCTCTTCGAATCCTCCTCCTCCGATTGAACAAGTAGTTGAACAACACCCCATTCATCCGTTGTTCAATCCGCCGAGTCCCGATGACCCTAACACATACGACGACCGTCTATTTGTATCGCTAGACGCCTCTAATGAATGGTTTAGCGATTTTAGGACTCGTCCGGTGTTTGGGGGCCATCCCATCAATTTCACAATATTTTCTCAATATGAGTCTTTATTCCATGATCTTTGTTTGGATGCTTTAGTTGCTTCAAATTCTGTCATCTACCGTAGTGCAATCCAAATGTTCTATTGCAATTTAACTTTTGATGCAACACACATCTATTCCCGGGTTGCCGGTATTGACATCGCCTTCAATGATTCTGAGTTGGGGGATTTTCTTGATCTTGTTAATCTTGATACTTGGAATAAACTTGTGGAAGCACGTCAATTTCAATTTGTTGGCGATACTTCTCTTGAAGGATTCAAGGAGGAATTATGTGCTCCTAACATAAGTCCTCGCAAACTTATGGCCAAGCATCTCAACCCCTACTTCTATGAGCTTCACCGAATGGTTTTTAACACCATCTTACCCAAGGCTGGCTCAACAGATGAAGTCACTTATCTTGAGATCTCCGCCTTATATCATCTCCACTATCGTATTCCATTCAACTTTCCACGGACTATGATGGATTGGATGATCAACTGTCGGAAGAAACCAAGAGCTTTGGTTTATCCTCTCTATCTTCCTTTAGTTTTTCGTGCTTTCATCATTCCTATCCATGATTGTCCGTTCCTGCCTGCACCTGCTTTTCTATCCAAAGCACGACGCCTTCAGCCTGTCGCTGCTTCTGAGTCATCTGAGCATTCTGCTGATGAGGAGCCTGACGCCCCTCCTTTTGGTCAGGATGCACCACCTCCACCTGCCACTCTTGAGTCCATTCAGACCATGCTCCGGGATCGTTTTACTCTTGAGGACGATCGCTGGACACAGCTGGACTATCGTACCACTCTGCAGATGAGTGCTCTCGGCAACTCTCTGCATGATATCCGGTACTCTCTGTCTCAGCATCTGCACATTCCCATGGAGAGGGATCCAGCGCGCGCGGGTTATCGCATTGATGATCCGTGGGTTATGCGTTACATGGATCCGGATGATGCTTTTGTGGACCCTCGTCGCTCCTTCCATGGTCCATCAGATGTTCCAGGACCTTCTCGTGCTCCATGATGGAGACTGGCTACTATCTGCTGCTGCTACTACTGATGATGGTCTTAGTTACTTTTGCTTTCAGTTATTTAGTTTATCATGGATTTATGTAGCTGGTTTTATGTACTCTGTTTATGAGTTGGCCACTTGGTTTGGTGGATGACATTATCTATCTTTATTATCATTCTCTGTCAGTGCTTATTTTGCTTAAAATTATACTGTTTCTTCTCTTAGTGTGGTTGCATTACTATTCATTGCTTCTTATATTGCTAACTGCCAAAAGGGGGAGAAACATATGTATATTTTTGTTTTGGGAAACTATTACTGGTTCTATGCATTCGTATATCTGTGTATATCTGTGCTTCTTGCTCTGGAAAATATTATCTATCAGATCACAGGTACTATGCATTTTGTACGGGGGAGAGCTATAGTTTCTAGTTTCTAGCTCGACACCGCTCATGATTTATGGGGGAGCTATTTTCGCTTAGCTCAGGCATCGTTTATGGGGGAGCTATGGAGCTATATTACAATCAACTGTGTCCAGGTATGAATATTGAAATATACATATATTATTTTGTCAATTATCAATATGGGGGAGATTGTTGACACAAAGTCACAGTCAACCAAATATTGACTACATTGACCAAATAATACTTGTATTAATTCAATACGACACACGACGACTGCATTCAGTTCAAGACAGATGACAGCTCAGTCTTCAGCTCTCAGTGTGTTCTGGAGTCTGTATTTTATGATTTCATTGAGTCTAGATTTATGTACTCTGAGTTATGCTGAGCTCTTGGAACTTAGTCTACAAGCCTACCCAAAATCCCAAGCTCCACCAAAACCAAATTGCCCACAAGTCCCTCTTAGGACCATTCTGTGCTCTGGAGACAGAGTTCGGGCCGAACTCTGCCTCCACACAGAGTTCGGGCCGAACTCTGTCCCCTAGAAATCAGGAACCCTAATTTTAGGGTTAGCTGTTTGCTAGCTGTCCAACGGCCAAATTTTTGAATTTCCTTACCCGAATTCTGGCCGAATTCTGTCCCTAAAATCAGTATAAATAGGGCATGAATTCTCTCATTTTGAATCACTCAATCTTCTCTTCTCTTCTCTCCTACAAGCTCTATAAGCCATACCCTTCTCATCTACTAGCCACAAGCCTCCTAAGTCTCGAGTGCTCAGCATCTCTCATTTAGGATTCTTGTGCAAGAGTGAAGAAATCGCTTGGACAATTCCAAGCAATCGCCACTGCGATTCTCTGTAAGAAGTTGACGTGCTCTTCTGAAGTAAAGGCACGGGTTGTAAGCTACTATTTCACAAATAGTGGATTTAATCCTGAGCTAGAGTTCTCAGGCCTGGACTAGTCCTCCACGAGGGAAACCAGGTTAAAATTGCTGTGTTTGCGTATGCTCTCTTGTCTTTCATTTACATTCCGCATTTTACTCTGATTATTCATTGTTAGTGAAAGAGTTAATTTTTAATTGGTCATTATACATATATACTCTATTCACCCCCCCCTCTAGAGTTGCCAAACTGTTCTTCACCAGGGTCCTCTATCAGAATCATCATGTAGTACCTCCTCCAAAGTCTTGGGATCCCTATGCATCGGTTGTCAGCCACTAGCACAACCATTAGCAGTTTCAACGGTGGAAGAAGCTGCCTTCTCGGGAAGAAACGCCTCAAATGCCAGATTAGGGATCTAAAGATGGAAGCTACCTGCTACGTCATCAACGCAAATGTATTCGATAATATCATACTAAGGATACCATATATACATGAGCACATGATCGTACCGTCTACTCTTTATCAGTATTTGAAGTACGTAGATAATGACGGCATCGTCAAACTAGAGTTTGTCGATGCTGATACTTAATTTCAAGGGGATTAAAGCATATTACGCAGATGTCGTCCTACATCAAGATGCATCATCGGAAGAATCCCAGAACGTCAACAATGACAAAGGAGCCGGGAAAATCCTTGGTCCCCTGGAAACGCAAACGAAAGGTTACACTCCAAGCGTTGGGAGCAAAGGAGGACAAACCGCTCAATAACCTTTAAAAATCCAAGTCAAAGGGCGAGCTCCAAAGATTCCTATCCCTGTGGTCGTCAAGGTCCCTGGAAACGTTACGACGGCTAATCAACACTAGACGTCGTCAGGGCGAGACCCAAGCCCATGGCAAATAAGGCCGAAGGACCCAGTAAGGGTGAAGCTCTGAAAACCCGACAAGAGAGGCATCATCAGAATGGGTCCAGAGAAAGCATGATGGCTCGAGAGGACATGCAACTCTTAGAAAATGTAATCCCATCAAGGGACATTCTGCTTTGCTCGAAAAAAGAAATATCTTTAAATTACTCGCATGAAATGTCGACACAACTCCTAGGGCAAGATTTGAGCCAAAAATTCTACATGCCCGCGGTATCCGCCCATTCGGTGAACTTTCTCTCGTACCCCAAAAATGCTTATTTCATCGTACCTCCTCAAAAAGAAGGAAAGAAACCCATCATTTTTTTAAGGATCTTTCACCAAAGGAACAAGATGCCGACAATAGAAGAATGAAGCTACACTACTATATGGCCCAAACAAAGCATATCATACAGAAGATGGGATACGTGCTGCGTAGCGATAGGGACCTAAACTATGGGAAAGGTCGGCGTCTGCCAATCCACCTAAAATCTTTGAAGGAAAAATAGAATACTACAACCGCACCCACTATGGGCTGGGCTATGGAGCACAAGAAGAAACCATCGAGTATCCGGAAGATGAACCCAAAACTCGCTCCCACTCGATAGAATCAGCCAGCGGAGTTTCTGACACTAGCATAGGGGAATATTTTGGAACATATTTTCTACCAACATGGTGTCAGTCGAACGAAATAAAGACGATGAGCAACCTTTCGACATTCTGGAAGACGATTATTAGGCTCGATGACTCGAATCGTATAAGAATAATCCTCTAATGGAAGACGAGGTGGTACAGATCAACCCAGGTGATGAGATAACTCCTAAACCCATATTCATCAGCAAAAGCTTAACAAAAGATGACCGAGAATTGCTCATCCAATGGGCAATGGACTATATAGATGTCTTCGCCTAGAGTTATGAAGATATGCCTGGATTGGATCCTCAAGTGGTGCTCCATAAACTAAACATCAAATCTAATGCCAAACTGGTGAAACAACAATATCGTCGATTCCGTCCAGACATAATAGATGTGATACAGAAAGAAGTCAATAAGCTGATTGCCTACGACTTTATCAATGAGGAACAATACCCAGACTGGGTGGCAAATATCGTTCTTATCATAAAGAAAAATGGTAACATCAGGATATGCATCGACTATCGGGGATCTCAACGACTCTTGCTCCAAGGATGAATTCCCGCTACCTATCACTGATATAATGATTGACGGCACTTGCGCTTCGAGGGAATTCCATTCATGGATAGCTTCTCAGGGTACAACCAGATCAAAATGTTCCCAACTGACAAGAATCACGCAGCCTTCCGGACTCAGTAGGGAGTCTACTACTATATAGTAATACCTTTCGGTTTGAAGAATGCCGGCGCAACCTGCCAACGTTCCATGAGCACCATCTTTAGCAGACATCTCTGGAAGACGGTCGAGTGCTATGTAGATGACATCATCTTCAAATATCGGATAAGATTGATCATCTCTAAGACCTCAAACCGGTGTTCGAACTAATGCACACATACCAAACGAAGATGAACAGACCAAGTCATTCTTAGAATATTTAGCGGGATGTTCCTGGGCTTCGTTCTCACGTCAAAAGGGATCCACATAGATCCTGAGAAAATACGAGCCATCCTCAACATGAGCCCTCCATAGAACCTTTGGGAACTCCGAGGACTCTAAGGGAGGCTTGCTTATATCAAAAGGTTTATATGAAACCTCTCCGGGCGCTGCCAACCATTCACTAATCTGATGAAGAAGGGCGTGCCATTTGTCTGGACCGAGGATTGCTAGAAAGCCTTCAACAATATCGAGGAATACCTCATGTGGCCCCGATCTCGGTCGCCCCGACAATTAATAAGCCTTTCTTACTCTATGTACGCATAATGGGTCATTCTATAGTCTCCCTGTTGGCTCAAAACAGAGACATGGCCACGAGCAGGCCATATACTATCTCAACAGAATGATGGTTGGGGCAGAACACCGATACAACCCAGTCGAGAAAGAATGCTTAGCCTTGGTATTCGTAATTCAAAAGATGCGTCATTACGTGATGGAACAAACAATTCATGTAATTTTCTGGATCAATCCACTCCAAGTACTCATGACGAAACCCGGAGTGTTGAACTCTCGTCTAGCCACATGGGTGATGCTTCCCTCCCTATATGATATGGTCTTTGTCCCACAGAAGGCATTAAAAGGCCAGGTACTAACTGACTTCTTGGCAGCACACTCAGTCCCAAAAGCAACAAAGCTGTATGACGACATCCCCGATGAAGTGATGGAGTCGCACTCAATCACGAGCCAATCGGTCTGGCAGATGTTCTTTGATGGGGCCTCACGTGCAGGACCTAAGGGTAACATGGTAGCAGGAGTCAAAAAAGTACTCATCTCACCCAACAATCTAGTCATCCACCGTACATACTCTCCAAAGAAACAATGTTCAAACAACATGGCAAAATATAATGCTCTCGTTATGAGACTTCACATGGCCAGACAAGTAGGAAAAGACTACTTGGAAGCATATAGAGACTGCAAATTAATGATAAATCAGATACGAGGGGAATATAAAGTTTGCCATGAAGACTTGGTCCCTTACCACCAGGAGGCGCTCAACAAAATATCCTTCTTCACGGTATTCTTCATAGTGTATGTACCCAGGCTCCAATATAGGGAAATCGACACCCTCGCTGGCCTGGCAGCATCACTACCTACCCCTGTTGAAGGTCAACGCTCTGTCATGTTGACTCACCGAGAGTTGATATGCCCCAAAGATTGACTTCAGATATGCCGTAGCTATTCTATGATGAATATCAGCACCAAAGATTGGAGGTTTGCCCTCATCGACTATATAGTCTATGGGTTCTTTAAGAAGACCTGAGGGAAGTGGATATGTCAGAAAACCGTCCCTCTGATTCTACTATAATACAGCTACTAAAAATCTATACTGGCATTTATATGATGGACTCCTGCTCCGATGCTTATCAGAACAGGAGGCTGAACAAGCGCTCCAAGAGGCACATGACAGAATATACGATGCACATCAGTCGGGTACAAAATTGTAAGATCCCTTTCGTCGTATGGGATACTACCGGCACACAATGGTCGCAGATGCGATAAACTATGCCAGGAAGTGCAAGGCATGGCAAATCTACACGGATTTTATTTGTATTAAACCTTCAGAATTACTCTATCCAACTATAGCTTCTTGACCATTTGAAGCATAGGGAATGGACATCATTGGGCCAACCGCCCCACCGTCATCGAGAGGGCTTCGGTTTATCCTCGCCATAATCGACTACTTTTCAAAAGGGACGGAGGTCGTACCACTAGTAGAAGTGAAAGCATCCAGCGTAATTGCTTTCATTAAGCATCATATGATCTAACGCTTTGGGATCCCCAAATGCCTCATCTACGACAATGACCCTCAATTTACAAGCCACATGTTCTAACAGCTCTACAAGAAATATCGAATCCAGAATGTGGATTCAACCCCATATTACCTAGCGGTGAATGGTTTAGCAGAAGCTTTCAACAAAACAATTATCAGGCTTCTGAAGAAGTTCATCTCATCCAACAAACGTGACTAGGATGAAAAGCTGGACGAATGTCTCTGGGCATACCATACAATAGTCTAGACTCCGATAGGTAATACTCTATTCTTGCTCGTTTACGGAAGTAGAGCAGTTCTTCCACAGAAAATCCAAATCCCTTCCCTTCGAATGTCCCTCTCAAATCAACTCACTGACGAGGATAATTATCGCTTACGGCTCCAGGAATTGGAATCCCTAGACGAAAAATGCCTCCCGGCTCAATAGCAAATCGAGTTATTTCAAGCACGCGTCGCCGGGGCTTTCATCAAAAAGGTTAAAGATAGATCATTTCAAGTTGGTGATTTGGTCTTAACTGTCACCAATAAACCTGAAGCACAAAATGGCAGGGAAATTCTAGCCCAAATGGGAAGGACCATACATGGTAGAGTTAGTTTATTCCAACAGTACCTATAGATTCTTCTACTCCAATGGAGATTTGATGATGATGCCCATCAACGGCAGATTACTGGAGAAATATTATGTCTGAGCAAATCATGCACACTTGTACTATCACGTCCCAGAACCAGAATACTCGCAAGTAGGGACGGACTAGGCCAGCTATGTATACCAATGTACTCCAGTACTCCGAAACAACGTATAAGCTGTATAGATGGGGGTTACTACTACAAACCAACAGTCAAATCCTGGGTCACATAATCCTAGATATCTCAGTCTCAGACAAGAAGTAAAGTACAAGAAATACGATCATCAAGCATATAAGACAGTAAAGTATCCCAAACTATAATATATAGATGATCATGAAGCTAGTAATACAAAATGAAGAACTAGCAAGACTGAGTAATACATGATCAGCTCGAGATGCAGTCTAAAAATATACCATCTTGTCTAAGCCCGTAGGCTAAAAGTCAAGTCCAAAACACAAGCTAAACACATGCTCGGTGGCTAAACGCCTCAAGAGAATATGTACATGAAAGAGTAGGTAAGACAAAGAACACCCACTCAAGCTCCCTGGTGCTCCGGGTGGTCACCATCGAGTGGAAGGTCTGGAAGATCCTCGGGCTCCTCAACTAAATCTGGTCAATGCAAAACCAGTAGGGTGAGACCCCCAATAGCAAGTACCACAAAGGAAGCCAAACTATGTACTGAAACTAGCATGCAATTCTTAATATCACTATGATAAAGCAGTAAACGAGACCTGAATAATAAATTGGTACCACAGTGTATACGAAAGGAAAATTGAGAACATGTAAGGAAATAACAAGTAAATATATAGAATAAATTGGACATGTGGGCATGTGGTGAAGCCGAGCATGTAGTAGAAAAATAGCATGTTAAGGAAATGACAGGAAGCTAAGTACTGAAATAAGATAAACTGGACAAGACTAGACTGGACAGAAAGTGGACTCCATCCATCAATCACGGCCAAGCAATGAGTACGGCTTGATACTTTAGCTAACTAGGGTTGTCACAATGCTAATTACTAACATATGCAAAATTGAGAAATCCGATCCAGTTACCTACCCTGCAGACTACCCGATTGATCCAAGCCAAAAAAAAATAATTATAGCAGACACACTGTAGTAAGATACATGTGTCCTAAAGAGGTGCTCCATTCGATGGTGTGCTGGAAGAGTGCTCATCATGACAGATAGCTCCAAATCCCATGTATATATATATAAGACCGGGAACAAGGGGTGCAGGTAATCGAAAAATCTCACCTCCTAATGATCTAAATAGTCATGCTAGTTGTATAATTCCTAATATTTTTATTTAGGATACTGGGTGTGGCATTCTGCAGAATCCATCCTAGATATGAGACATGCGAGGCTAAACAAGACAAGAAAGAATGTGCACTACAACAAGCCACAACAAGACATGACAATATAAAGACAAGAGGGCGCTACGACAAGCCACTATCAAGGAGCTAGACAAGTACTAAAATCACGAGTGCTCCATGACAGGCCACTATCAAGCAAGCTAGGAAAAGACATGTATAAGAGTGCACCACGACGGGTCACTATCAAGTAAATATTGGACATGGCATAGATTGTAAGGTACAACAAATCTGGGAGGACATAGCAATACCTAGTGAGTATAAAAGACACATGAACATAAGCTAGTATCAAGTGTATATATGGTGTACAATCATTCATGGTGATTTGCATATAAACTCTAATTAAAGTGAGACATGAATATTCTTGAAGCCAAGACAAAGATCTATAACTTTCATATTTTGAAATTTTTTTACGATTTTGGCCATAAAATAGCTAAAACGGGCAAAAATAGGAATCTGTGCGCGACACACTGTGCGTGCAGGAAAAACTGCCCATAGTGTGCAGGAGAACTGCCAACGGCGCGGAGGAAAACTACCCACTGCGCATATGCTGCGCACAGCGCACAAAACACACTGTGCGCAAGCACGGCACACAGAGTGCGCACTGCGCACAAAACGTACTGCACGCGTAGGCAAAACTCCCCATGGTGCACGTTGTGCACAAGAACGGCGCACATACTGCACGACACTTTTCATCGTTCCCGCAGCATTGAAGGTGTGGGGAACCCATGAACACGAAAAATAGCACAACTTTTTCATACGAAGTCGAAATCAAGTGGTTCAAAAGCCAAAATTGGGTAAAACAAAATTTCTCACAACATGGAACAATTAGATTTCAAAAATAACAAACTTATAGGGATCAAAACCACGGAAGAAAAGAAAAGTCTTAAAACTTATATCTACAAACATGTAACCATCAAAATAAAAAAATCAAGATCTAAAGATGACTTAGAATCATGCAAGAAAAATAATAGAACAAACAAAATGACAGCAAACATTGTTCAAAATTTGGCAAGATGTACTTGCCTAATAAAGCTCTAAGCCTATTCTTCTACTCCACCACCAAGAGGGGTACCAAACCACACTCTAGGCCTCAAGGCCAAGCTTTTCTGTGAACTTGAGGATGAGGAATGAAAGT
Source organism: Iris pallida (assembly GCA_029216955.1). Lineage (NCBI taxonomy): Eukaryota > Viridiplantae > Streptophyta > Magnoliopsida > Asparagales > Iridaceae > Iris > Iris pallida. The sequence goes on along the minus strand of JANAVB010023800.1, from coordinate 37,421,239 downwards.
AAAGATGGAAGGAAGAAACAGTGAAACGATGAAGGAGAGAGAAAGTAGAAGGGTATATATAGAAGGGAGAATTAATCTTAACTCTTGGATGGTGATCCATGTCAAAATCTAAGTCAATCATGGCCATCCAAACAAAACCAAATATTCATTGGGTAATAGAGTTCATCCACACTATTCACCAAAATACCTAAAATACTATTTACGAAAATATCTGAAATTGAAATATCTAAAATGTTGGAATATCTCTCCGGGTGGTATGCCATCGTTATACACCGGTATACTTACGGCATGCCGGTCAAGAAGAAACTCTATAATTTAGAAATTTTTTAAAGTGTTCCGAAAACCAAGAAATACAAAATATAATACTAAATACGTATCCGTATATAAATACCAAAACTGTGAGACGAGTCTCACAAGTACCGACTACTATTCCTTCTGAGGTATGACAAAATACGATGCATGCAATTCATAAGGCAAACTATCTCGGTCAGGTACTCAGAAACACTTATCAAACACTTTTCATTTTTATAGAAATGCAAATATTAGTAAAAATGACAAGATCAGCATAAATAAAAAAATCTTAATTCATAAGGCAAACTATCTCGGTCAGGTACTCAGAAATACTTATCAAACACAATCTGGCAGCCCAGCTGCCCCAAGGGAATCTCGCCTATTAACCCCAATCAGGTCAAAGGTATCCTCTACTGCCCTTTCTAAGGGAATCATTATCAAAAAGTCACGTCCATATCACCTCTGACATTCTTCTCCGAAAAATGATCACGTCTATATCACCTCTGAATTATTTACCTGAATCAAAAGATATACTTCTGCCATGTCCACATTACCTCTGAGCAAAGTACTCTCGTATTTTGTAATGCCCCGTCCCGCTCAGCTCAATCGGAGGAATAGAAATGCCAACGGCGTTCGGACTTAGCCATGCAACGGCTGCTCGAAGACCCGCTCGGTCGAGGCGACTCCTCGCTCAGGTGGGTAGCTTCGGTGAACTTGCCTCAGCTTGGCCTTCACTCTAATAAAATAAAAGCTTTCAAATACACAAGTAGGCTTGATAATAAAAGAGACAAATCCACATAGCTAAGGGAATAATCTCAAGTTGGGTCAGACTGAGTTAGAACATGGAAAGGTCCAACGGTCGGCTTAGAAGTATCGCACGTCGTGCTTTTAAAATGACACTCGGTCCCGTTTGTCCCATGTCTTGGGAGAAGGAAAGTTGGTCTTCGCCTCAAAGTTATGAACTTAGCCTGAGTCATAGGCGTCGCCCGTATGAATGCTTGATAACGCATGCACGGTCCCATCGTCCAAGACTTGGCATAGCCTTTGCTCGTCCTACGGGTTAAGCTGCATTGCACAGCTTGTTGTATAAGTCTAGGCACCCAAATAACTTGGTTGTTCAAGTCGAACGCATGCACAGCACGTTCCCTCAAGGCAAAGCTTGACGCAGCCTTTGCTCGTCAAGTTGTTGTACAATTAAGTTAGGCAAGTTATGTCGATCGATTGAAGTCATTCAAAGCACTATCCCGCTCTTTCTGCGGTTGTCAAAGTCACTTAGTCCCAAGATCTCAAGGCTCGTCATATAAAGTAAGACTTGGGTGATAGTGTTACACATAACGTAAGTCGGTTTAAGGAACGAGCCATGGTTGGCTCAGTGGAAAGTTAGCCACGGTCTATTGGCACATATAGAATACGTTTGGTGCAAGTTATGCTTGAAGGCTATGAATAGCCATTCATGAGTTAAGTCAATAAGAGTATTGGAACACTGTAAATATTTCGGGACTGTAGGTCAGTCACCGAGAGTCGGGACTGTAGGTCAATCGTCGAGGAGGAACATGACGGGACTGTAGGTCAGTCACCGAGGCAACCCTAGTTTGGGCTCTGCAAAAGAAGTATGATAAGTACAAGAAGTAAAGTTAAGAAAGCTAAGTTGTGATAGTTAGGCCATGCATTTACGTTGAGTCTAGGAGTTCTCGTAGGTGCGTGGTCATGGATAACTTGTCGACAAGGTTTTATACCCTCGATTCGGAAAACTGTGGTCACAGGACCATATCGACCTAAGAGGGGGCAAGGTAGGCAGGCAAGAACATGCCGTCGATGATTCGAGGACTTGAGCAGGGCTAGCTACCCTTAGCTGCAAGGGCCTCGTCTTGCATCACCTACATGTCCAAGATAGCTTGAATTGCCAGTGACCTTTCATATAGTTGAGTTGGTGTGCTGAGCGGCAATCCGTGTGCATGGTGTCGGTCGAATCAATGAAAGTGCAAGCATGGCACGAATAGGATGAAGATGGTATGCACAATTATAAAACAAGTCTTAAGAAGCCTAAGATTTGGCTATAGCAAAGACTTGTACTTCGGCACGAGATATGGCGTCGAGTATTAAGTCGATGATATAGAGTTGCGTAAGTCGGGATTGTGTCGTCCCGAGTTAAGTCAAGAACGTAAGGCAAGTCTAGTTAAGTCATGCTACGTTGTGAGGCACGGCCTCAATATTGAAGCACGAACCAAGTCGATGACGCAAATCATGTTGTTGCGTCACACGGCAAGGGCCAAAAGACAAGTACGAGTCGGTATTATAGAAGCACGAAAAAGAAGAGAAAAATAATCCATGCGGTCAAGGAGCCTCATGCGGCTCGAAGGGCCCATGCGGCTCAGGAGTCCCATGCGGCTCAAACACATAGGTAACTCGAGTGAACTCCATGCGGCCCAGAGAGAGAGGCCACGTGGCCTTCAAAACAGCTATGCCCAACGTCTGGACGCATTTAATGCTCTGACGGCTGACAGACCCGACAGATGACAGCCCTGACATAAAGTAATCATAATGACTGACACAAGAGCACTATCTTTCTAGGGAACTGGAGAAAATCTTCGCAGACGTGGCCCTATCCACCAAGTTTCGAGGCAAGTATATGCGGCCAGACTAGACGAGTTCATGCGGCCAGTGCAGAGAAACCTATGCGGTTCAACCATGAAGGTCCACCATGCGGCTCGGCCATGAAGACTCTCATACAGCTCGGCCATGAAGACCCCATGCGGTTCGGTCATGAACATATTCATGCGGCTCGGTCAAGACAAACTTTATGCGGTTTGAGTATAGAGACTATTCATGCGGCTCGGTCATGAAATCTTTCATACGGCTTGGTCATGACGACCTTCATGCGGCCCAAATATGAACACTCCTCATGCGGCTCAACAATGATGACAGGGCACGTGTCCTAAAGATAATCAAATTTTGGGTTAGATCCCAATAATTTGGGACACGTGGCAAGAGAATGAATTAAATTGATTCATTTAGATTTGCGGACATGAATTTTGGTACCGATTTAAAAATTTATTATTGTACATCGCGTAGTCGTATTGTACGTCGCATACGAACTTTTATTTCTTTTTCGAATTTGCTCGACGAGTGCGAATATGTACGAGCGTACATATTTTAGAAATTTTTTTTTTCTATTTTATTACACTTTCAAAATATTATATAGAATTATTATTCTTGCTATAAAAAGTCTATTGTTTTTAGCAGTTATTAATAATAACTAATATTCTTCGTGCAAAAATATTTATTTCCTAAATATTTTATAAAAGTTTATTTTTAATTAATAAGGTATTTTCGAAATTATTATTTATAGTATTTTTGGAAAATATATTTCGAAATTATTGTGGAGATTTAAATCATGATTTGGAACTGTGGATTTATTTAAATAGTTAATATTTGAAATTTGAGTTATTCCATTTGATTTTAAACTAAGAGAATTTAATTTGATTTAAATTAGATTTAAAATTTGATTTGGATTTGGATTTGATTGCTTTTAAATTAAACTACGAATTATCTATTTTGGGTTTAAACAAATCCTAAACTTTATCTTAATAGGAATTCCCACATCCTATAAATAGGCAGGTACTCCTCCATTATTTTTCCACAATTCATCTTCTACAAATTTCTCCACAAATCAAGTGCATCGTGTCCGTGTTCCACCATCAATTTTTTATTCCAATTCTTTTAGAAGTATAATTATTCTTTCGTGTCGACATCCCCGATACGACTCATTCGTGTCATGTAGGATACAAACCCTAGCCCTAATCCTATCCCTAACCACCGACCAAATCCCGACCCAGCCAGCTCCCCTAGATCACCACCCCCGAAACTCAATCCCGACCAACAGCATCCACGACCACCCGACCACAACCACCGTTCCGCCCCCACGGCCATCGTCGAAGTTAACCACCACCTCATCCTGCCCTTTTTCCGTTCTCCACCCGTCGACCCCGACTCCAACCCAACCACCGTCCTCCGACTTCACCCACCAGACCTGAACACCACCGCAACCACCATCGTCATCGTCGTCATCCCCAGTTAAACCAAACCACCAGCAGCCATCACCGCGACCCGCCACCATCGGAATACTTCCTCCCCCGGCACCACAGCCATCGTCCCTCTAAACTGCCAAAATCGCCACAACACAGCAAAGAACAAACAAAAGAAAAACCCTAAAAACATCACCTGAGCTCCGCCTGGCCGAGCAGCGCCTCCGCCATGGTCGCCATCTCCTCCGACGAGCCCCGGCGCTCCGTCGCGTCCAAAGGTCACCGGAGATGAGACCCTTTCCTTGAGACCCTCTCTAACCTCGACCGCCGTAGACAGGCAGGTTCCTCCCGCATCCTCCGCGAGTGGAACCCCAGCCGGCGTCGCCCCCTAACGCTTCTTGCTCCGCCGCCACCAAACCCCACGGTCGCCCGCTTCCCGTTAGCCCCTCTCGGGTCGCCGACGACTACAGCGCCGGTGAAAACCCCCGCACTCCCCTCCGTCGCTTGCCCGCCGACGAGCCGCCGTATGAACCACCGACTCTTCGCCGCCGCCTTCGTCGCTCACCGACCCTCAGCTCCGTCAGCCGCCTCATCTCCTCCGTTCCCCTCTCTCACTCCTCCGTCGCCGAGCTCCGCCTTCCTCCCGCACCCTTTCGTCCTCTGACCTCTCTCTCTCTCGATTCTCTCTCCCGACCCCTTTTTTTACCACTTTCCTCTCTCTCTCTCCTGTCTCCTTCTCTTCCCCTTACATAATCAAGAGCAGCAACTGCTGCTCATAACTTTCGTTTAGTTTTATTTTATTTTATTTATTTATTTTGTTGATTATTTTTCTTTGTTTTGGGTTAATTAGTTATCTTTTCTATTATTATTATTATAATTATTATTATTATTATTATTATTATTATTATTATTTCTGTTGTTTTAGTTAGTACATTTCTATATCATATAGAGGTAATTATTTTCATAACATTCTGTTATAAATTCTACCTAAACATATATTTAGGTTAATCGTTGGAAATGATTATTATTAATTTTGTCATATTTTAGTTAGAGATTTGAAAATCTAATCTAGATATTATTATGGTATTCCTAAAATAGTTTTGACTCAAATTTTATTTTTAAAACTCTAAATCAATTTTCTATATTACCTAGAAATATGTTAACCCGTAAAATGTAGTTTACAAATTATGAAATAAATTATTGGTATTTTCTTTTCAATATTTATCTAAAGTATTTTAAATTATAAAATATAGTTTTCTACCTAAAATTTTATTTTGACAAACTTAGAGTTTTTGCCGAAACGATTTTCTTGACTTTAAATATTTTTCCTATAAATATTTTGACTCATGGAAGCTAGTTTTTAAGAATTATAAATATTTTCTAAAAACTCGTATATATATAATATTTATCTATTATTTCTTTGATTTTTCTGTCCGTATCCAGTCCTATTATTCCTATTCCTTCGTCCATTTCGAGACTACCTTATGTCCACCCTAACTAATTTGACCCTTCTGGACCCAATGGAACTATCCGTGCCACTATCCGAGGTCCCCTTGTACAGATGTTGCACCAAAGTCGCAGTTCGTACCACCATGATTATTGTAGCACATCAGGCGTACTACCAGGCAAGACACCTTGCTATTTGCTGTTTATTTATTTTAGCTCATATTGCATGCATTATTTATTTTCTTTATGCAAAATAAAATGTGATACATGGCATAACCTGTTAGAACTTACTGTTCATTTATGTTTCCTGCTATGTATTATTTTCTTACTCATTAAACCTAAATTTAAGGGACCACCTTTGTGTGTTGCATTTATGGCCTTGACACGTTGTACCACGAAGTTGTGTGGCGCATGTAGAACACAGACGTGCGTGATTAGATGGCCACCAGTACGTACAAGCCGTGCGATAGGAATAACCGCTAATAGAAGTTGCATGACAGTTTGACTTAGCGGTTATAGTGGTTTTGTGTTGTGGATACAACACAGTAGGCATTAGGCGGGAAGGACAATTCCTTAGCGTATGGGCTTCGATGCACTTTCCCTTGTGATTCGGACTCTCCGCTGGAGATACGTGGTTGATGACCCATGATTACTGATGGCCACTGACGATTCTACTGAACGTCATGCTCTTACTGATGGGGCCTTTGGTGCCCAAGAGGGGACTACGCCGATCCTATTTAGCCAGGGCCCATGTGCAGGAAGGATTGTTCTTAACTATATTTTACTTAGAACGGTAGGCTACCCTATCCGTTAGGTACGAGTACTTTTGGTTTGGGTACTTGTGTCTGACCGTGGCTTGGAACAATAACTTGTCGCGAATTAGTTCGCCACATCTTGTCCTTGTTTTGTTGTAGGTATGACTTACTACTTCGATGAGAAGGTATTGAACCTTGTTGGGGTCCGAATACCATATTGGATTCTTAGCATGGAAAGATACGTCACCGTGAATTAGTTTACCATCTCATGTCCTTGTTTGGTTGGGGGGATGGTAAGCTCGTTCAATAGGTGTGTATTGGACCATGTTATAAATTCAATTGACTTATTTATTTGAGCAATATTTATTCAGTTTATATGGCATGATATTATGTGTCTTGTTACGTCCCTCTGAGGACCTGGTTGTCTTGCTAGGTGTGTGCTATTGTCTTTCGCAGGTGCTTTAGCTCTAGCCGTGATCTTCGCTATTTCTTCGAGGATGATTGCACTTGGACCGTCTTCGCTTCGCTCGCCACTCATTTCATTTTCTATGTACTTTTCTTTATTTTGTTGGTAGTGGATTTGTCTCCGCCCAACATATTGTATCAAGACAATTCATTATCTTTATATGAGGTCTTTTATTCATTTATTTCGTGTGGATGAGATTAGTTATGGTTCTACTGTATTTTACAGCTTATATATCCATACGAGGTTTCCATATATTGGAGTATACTTCGTATGAATACAGCTGGCATGTCTACGTTCCTAGACCTACGTATTTTGGGACTGGGCGTTACATGTTTTTGTGGTGGCCCATGCAGGTCAAGATAAATTATTTGGTTACTTTACCGTACCAAGCAAGCCTGCGAATAGGATTAGAAGTCTAGGCTCTCATCCACATACTTGACCTCTTACCTTGATTTTATCTACCGTTTGACTCATCAATTGCAACTTGCTTGCTTTCTTCCATCCTTATTCTTATCTTCCCTTCGTGCTTGCTAGAGATTGACCCTACTAGTTAGATATCCCAAACACCCTTAGCTTAATTCTTTTAAGTTGGGTAGAACACCCCACGACTCGACACGCCCTTGACCATTAAGGAGAATACAAATAGTATTATCTAGACCATAGAGACTAGAACCCATTAGGTCAACCAAGCCTTGATCACTAAAACCGTAGAAAGATGGAATAGGAATAAACAAAGACTTAGATCCTTATGACTCTTAGACTATTCATAATTGTTCTTTATTTCAATCTTAATCTCGTGCCTATATTTTTACTATCTAGACTAATGATGCTAATGTAGCCTAGTTTTTGCAAGCTCAAATCTTTATCAAGCTTGTTCATGACATATGTTATTGGAAGAATTCCCACTAACATATTGTCTAATCAGAACCGGTGCATAATGGTCTGATCAACCAAGTGCACTTTGGTTCGCCTTTTCAATCTACGTGAATGGGAATATAGTTAAGCTTGTCCTCTAGAGTCCCATCCACGACTGCCTTGACAATTCCTTTGAAATTATTCAATCGTTTTTGAATCACGTATTCGTATTCGATAACGCCTCCTTCGAACTCTATAATTGTTTCGCCCTCACCTATTTTAGGAGGAAGAAAGCGTCATACTAGAACTTTCTCTAGCCTTCCTATCGGCTATGACCATTCTCACTCGATATTGCTATGTCTTCATCATAAACTCCACGACCTTTCCCTCGACCCTAATTTTACAATTTTGACTTTCTAATCACTTGAATTTAAGAGTGATTACAATCGTCTCTTAATCATATCCTCAACCTAGACGACCATATAAACTTCTTTAAGGAACCCTTCAACCTACCGTCGTGTCTTCTCACCCCCTACAAATTCTTAATTTCGAGGACAAAATTCTTTTAAGTTGGGTAGGATATAAAACCCCTAAATTTCTACTATTTATTTTTTATTATTATTTATTTAATTTTGTTACCGATTTAAAAATTTATTATTGTACGTCGCGTAGTCGTATTGTACGTCGCGTACGAACTTTTATTTCTTTTTCGAATTTGCTCGACGAGTGCGAATATGTGCGAGCGTACATATTCTAGAAAAATAATTTTTCTATTTTATTTCACTTTTAAAATATTATATAGAATTAATATTCTTGCTATAAAAAGTCTATTGTTTTTAGCAGTTATTAATAATAACTAATATTCTTCGTGCAAAAATATTTATTTCCTAAATATTTTATTAAAGTTTATTTTTAATTAATAAGGTATTTTTGAAATTATTATTTATAGTATTTTGGAAAATATATTTCGAAATCATTGTGGAGATTTAAATCTTGATTTGGAACTGTGGATTTATTTAAATAGTTAATATTTGAAATTTGAGTTATTCCATTTGATTTTAAACTAAGAGAATTTCATTTGATTTAAATTAGATTTGAAATTTGATTTGGATTTGGATTTGATTGCTTTTAAATTAAACTACGAATTATCTATTTTGGGTTTAAACAAATCCTAAACTTTATCTTAATGGGAATTCCCACATCCTATAAATAGCCAGGTACTCCTCCATTATTTTTCCACAATTCATCTTCCACAAATTTCTCCACAAATCAAGTGCATCGTGTCCGTGTTCCACCATCAAATTTTTATTCTAATTCTTTTACAAGTATAATTATTCTTTCGTGTCGACATCCCTGACACGACTCATCCGTGTCATGTAGGACACAAACCCTAGCCCTAATCCTAACCCTAACCACCGACCAAATCCCGACCGAGCCAGCTCCCCTAGATCACCACCCCCGAAACTCAGTCCCGGCCAACAGCATCCACGACCACCCGACCACAACCACCGTTCCGCCCCCACGGCCATCGCCGGAGTTCACCACTACCTCAGCCTGCCCTTTTTCCGTTCTCCACCCGTCGACCCCGACTCCAACCCAACCACCGTCCTCCGACTTCACCCACCAGACCAGAACACCACCGCAACCACCATCGTCATCTTCGTCATCCCCAGTTAAACCAAACCACCAGCAGCCATCACCGTGACCCGCCACCGTCGGAACACTTCCTCCCCCGGCACCACAGCCATCGTCCCTCCAAACCGCCCAAATTGCCACAACACAGCAAAGAGCAAACAAAAGAAAAACCCCAAAAACATCACCTGAGCTCCGCCTGGCCGAGCAGCGCCTCCGCCATGGTCGCCATCTCCTCCGACGAGCCCCGGCGCTCCGCCACGTCCAAAGGTCACCGGAGACGAGACCCTTTCCTTGAGACCCTCTCTAACCTCAAACGCCGCAGACAGGCGGGTTCCTCCCGCATCCTCCGCAAGTGGAACCCCAGCTGGCGTCGCCCCCTAATGCTTCTTGCTCCGCCGCCACCAAACCCCACGGCCGCCCGCTTCCCGTCAGCCCCTCTCGGGTCGCCGACGACTGCAGCGCCAGTGAAAAACCCCGCACCCCCCTCCGTCGCTTGCCCGCCGGCGAGCCGCCGCGCGAACCACCGACTCTTTGCCGTCCCCTCTTCCTTCTCCTCCGTCGCCTTTGCCGCTCAAGAACCCTCGGTTCCGTCAGCCGCCTCATCTCCTCCGTTCCCCTCTCTCATCCTCCGTCGCCGAGCTCCGCCTTCCTCCCGCACCCTCTCGTCCTCCGACCTCTTTCTCTCTCTCGATCCTCTCTCCCGACCCTTTTTTTTACCACTTTCCTCTCTCTCTCTCCTGTCTCATTCTCTCCCCCTTACATAATCAAGAGCAGCAACTGCTGCTCATAACTTTCTATTAGTTTTATTTTATTTTTTTGTTGATTGTTTTTCTTTGTTTTGGGTTAATTAGTTATCTTTTCTATTATTATTATTATTATTATTATTATTATTATTATTATTATTATTCTGATGTTTTAGTTAGTACATTTCTATATCATATAGAGGTAATTATTTTCATAACATTCTTTTATAAATTCTACCTAAACATATATTTAGGTTAAGCCATGGAAATGATTATTATTATTTTTTTCATATTTTAGTTAGAGATTTGAAAATCTAATCTAGATATTATTATGGTATTCCTAAAATAGTTTTGACTCAAATGTTATTTTTAAAACTCTAAATAAATTTTCTATATTACCTAGAAATATGTTAACCCGTAAAATGTAGTTTACAAATTATGAAATAAATTATTGGTATTTTCTTTTCAATATTTATCTAAAGTATTTTAAATTATAAAATATAGTTTTCTACCTAAAATTCTATTTTGACAAACTTAGAGTTTTTGCAGAAACGATTTTCTTGACTTTAAATATTTTTCCTATAAATATTTTGACTCATGGAAGCTAGTTTTTAAGAATTATAAATATTTTCTAAAAACTCGTATATATATAATATTTATCCATTATTTCTTTGATTTTTCTGTCCGTATCCAGTCCTATTATTCCTATTCCTTCACCCATTTCGAGACTACCTTATGTCCACCCTAACTAATTTGACCCTTCTAGACCCAATGGAACTATCCGTGCCACTATCCGAGGTCCCCTTGTACAGTTGTTGCCCCAAAGTCGTAGTTCGTGATGCCGTGATTATTGCAGCACATCAGGCGTACTACCAGGCAAGACACCTTGCCATTTGCTGTTTATTTATTTTAGCTCATATAGCATGCATTATTTATTTTCTTTATGCAAAATAAACTGTGATACATGGCATAACCTGTTAGAACTTACTGTTTATTTATGTTTTCTGCTATGTATTATTTTCTTACTCATTAAACCTAGATTTAAGGGACCACCTTTGTGTGTTGCATTCATGGCCTTGACACGTTGTACCACGAAGTTGTGTGGCGCATGTAGAACACGGACGTGCATGATTGGCTGGCCACCAGTACGTACAAGCCGTGCGATAGGAATAACCGCTAAAAGAAGTTGCATGATAGTTTGACTTAGCGGTTATAGTGGTTTTGTGTTGTGGATACAACACAATAGGCATTGGACGGGGAGGACAATTCCTTAGCATATGGGCTTCGATGCACTTTCCCTTGTGACCCGGACTCTCCGCTGGAGATACGGGGTTGATGACCCATAATTACTGACGGCCACTGACGATTCTGCGGAACGTTATGCTCTTACTGATGGGGCCTCTGGTGCCCAAGAGGGGACTACGCCGATCCTATTTAGCCAGGGCCCATGTGCAGGAAGGATTGTTCTTAACTATATTTCACTTAGAACGGTAGGCTACCCTATCCGGTAGGTACGAGTACTTTTGGTTTGGGTACTTGTGTCTGACCGTGGCTTGGAACAAGAACTTATCGCGAATTAGTTCGTCACATCTTGTCCTTGTTTGGTTGTAGGTGTGACTTACTACTTCGATGAGAAGGTATTGAACCTTGTTGGGGTCCGGATACCATATTGGATTCTTAGCATGGAAAGATACGTCACCGTGAATTAGTTTACCATCTCCTGTCCTTGTTTGGTTGGGGGGATGGTAAGCTCGTTCAATAGGTGTGTATTGGACCATGTTATAAATTCAATTGACTTATTTATTTGAGCAATATTTATTCAGTTTATATGGCATGATATTATGTGTCTTGTTACGTCCCTCTGAGGACCTGGTTGTCTTACCAGGTGTCTGATCTTGTCTTTCGCAGGTGCTTTAGCTCTAGCCGTGATCTTCGCTATTTCTTCGAGGATGATTGCACTTGGACCATCTTCGCTTCTCTCGCCACTCATTTCATTTTCTATGTACTTTTCTTTATTTTGTTGGTAGTGGATTTGTCTCCGCCCAACATATTGTATCAAGACAATTCATTATCTTTATACGAGGTCTTTTATTTATTTATTTCGTGTGGATGAGATTAGTTATGGTTCTACTGTATTTTACAGCTTATGTATCCAAACGAGGTTTCCATATATTGGAGTATACTTCGTATGAATACAGCTGGCATGTCTACGTTCCTAGTCCTACGTATTTTGGGACTGGGGCGTTACACATCAGCAAATCATCATGATGGGGATTTATTGCAATAAACATTAATTACTAACATGATTTGGCATAATCCTCATTAATGGCCTAGATCCTTCACGCTCAAGATTGATGGCCCAGATTGATCATTTACCAGGCCGCCGCCACTTTAAGAATGGGCCATCATTGCAAACCCTAATGATGCCCCCCAACTATTATAAATAGCAAGGTGCCATTCCCTTGCAAAAAAAGAGGCTCCCCCAATAATTAGAGGGAAAATACACAGAGATCAATCCAGAGAGAGAGAAGCCAGAAGAGCAATACGAGGAGAGCAAGAAGAGCATTTCTTCGTCAACGCCAAGCATCTCGCCACAGGAGCCAAGGCTACGTCCGATCGTCCAAGGAGTAAGGCAGAGCTGCCGTCGCTTTCCCGAGCCTCTACCGTCACCCCCAGAATCAAAAAATAAACAATTGTACTTAGATTGCTATACCTAGATTTTCCTCCCTAGGCTTTCTTTGTACAAACGAGTTTGTAACGTGAAGTAAAAGTTCAGTCCTCCCATAAAACTGTTCTGCTCTTTTATATTTCATGGCAAACACGATGGCGACTCTGCTGGGGACAAACTTCTCCACGGCTGAGGAGTTGGTGACGCAATCGGATGCAGCCAAACTTGGCTCCACTCAACAGATGATGGTCACCCGGTTCGACCAAAAGGCGTTTGAAGAAATGCTCTTCGACAAGAGCGCTGGCCCGGTCCAGAAGTAAGCCCGCACAAAGAAGGCCCGCAAGGAGTGGAGACCCCGATCATTCGCTCCTACTGAAGCTCTTACAGAGATACCCTTTGTTGCTTAAGACGGCGGGAAAGACTCTCCTGCGGCCCCACCTCAGCCCGTAGACAACTATGTTGTCCCCAAGTCCGGCAAAAGAAAACACTATAATGCTGAACTTGCAGGGGCAAAGAGGAACTTTATGCGATCCGAGCCGCATGAGGGTGCTAGCCGCATGGAGAAAGCTCATGCGGCTACATCCGCCAGCCGCATGGAGAAAACTCACACGACCACATCTTTCAGCCGCATAGCTTATGCGGCTACAGTTGCCAACCGTACGGATGAAACTTATACGGTTACTGAAGTCAATCGCTTGCAGAAAACCCATGCGACCACAATTGCCAACCGCATGCGGCCAGCCTGCACGGTCGTAACTCCTAGTCGCACAAGAACAACTCATCCGACAGCTAAAGACAGCCGCATGTAGACAGCCTGCACGATTTCCAATCCTAGCCGCATAGCGTCTGTTTCACGCTTTTCTCGATCAGTCTTCGACCGTCTCTCATGCGGCCCCGACCCTGATGGTTCTCTGGATGATAAGTCAGACTCTGTGGTATTCAACATGGACTCTTCCTATTACGTACCCGCAAGTGCTAAAAGGAAGAAGTCTAGGGCAGCGCGGGCTCACCAAGCCCGGTCAGCTGCCCCAACCTCCGACTATCGGGGCGTCCCGCTGATTATCACGCGGGCCTCTAATGGAAAGTTGTATAAAGCTACTCGTACCCTGCCGCCTACGGCCAATGGACGGGATTGTCATCAAGCATCTCCCAATAACGAACAAAGGCAAGTATACGTGCTACCTTCGAATCAGGGAGCAGGCGGAAGGCCTACACACTCGCATGCTCGGAATTCTCGAGCCAGCAGAGCAAGTGACTTGCGTGATGTGATCCTCCACAAACGTAAGAAAAGGGACGAAAGCTCGGTGTGCAGAGAATATGAAAATAAACATCAATGCACCCAAGTTATCGTCAATTGTTGTTGCAACAAGACAGCATTACAAGAGGATCGACGGTCCGTCTTCCAGCGGTTACAGCACCCAAATTCCAAAAATGAGGCCTTTCTCGTCGCTTCCTGCAACTCCGCTCTGAGAATCTCTGGCGACGGAAAAGGAAAGAAGGCAAGTACATCTAGTCCGAAGATCTCAAGCAAGAAACTCTCTGCTAAGCAGTTGGCTACCGCCGCTTCAGGAGGAGTCTTCCAAGGCACTCGCTCAAAGACAAAATCCGCTGCGCTTGGGGGCTCATTAAGGAACCTCAAAGCCGGGGGTAGTACTCCTCCAAACATCCACGATAATCCAATATTCCAAGAGGATAATTCAAGGGAAACGGTGCTCCCAACAGACACAGAAAGTTTCGACGTCCCCAGGGACGTCCATAATTCTCAGGACGAGGCAAACTCGGAATCTGGGGGTACCATTCCTTCTGAATCTGAACCAGAGGAGAACATCCCCACATACCCGGACGACTTCTCAACGCAGGGGTATGACTCCGAAAACACATCCTCTACCTTTCCTTCCATCTCTCATTGCGTGAAGACGGTGTTCATGACGGATAATAATCAAGAAAGTTCCAGTGATCGCCAACGCATCGACGCTCTAGAGGCCATACTTCTCACCTTGGTCAAATCTGTGGATGAGATCAAGGCGGCACTTCCAAGTCTACAAGGAAGAACACAGGGCCAAACAAACATAGGGCCCACAATCAATGCGGACTCGAACTCGGCTGCACCAAATTCGGGCGATAATCCTCCCGAAATATCAGTTCCTACAGCTACAAACGAGGCCAGAGAAGTGAGACGAGAGGTTCAAGAGCTCCGGGCCATGTTTGATGCCCGAGAAACTTGCCAGGACCTCGGGGTACGTCAACCGTATCCCGCTGTATGGAGAGAAGTTCCCTTCCCACCAAGATATAAACCATTCAACATCAATCCATACGATGGAAATACATCGGCAAGCAGGTACATCATCTACTTCGAAGTCACCACGGACCATCTGCCTCATGACGACGCCATCCTTACACGACTATTCATTGGGGGCATTGGAAGGAGTCGCCTTCGACTGGTATCGCAACCTGCTAGACAACTGCATCCGCTCATTCGCTGGCTTCAAGCGCATATTTCTGGAAAGATTTTACGAGGTAGGACAAAGCGTCACAATGTCTACCCTCATGGACGTTGTTCAGGGAGAGAAGGAGCTCACAAGAAATTATATTGAACGGTTCCGCCAAACCGCAATGAAGCTGCCTTCCGGCAACCCTGATTCCTCCATAATTGAAATTTGCCAAAAGAGATTGCTTCCCACAATCAGCCTCTGGATGGGCAAAAGTCAGTTCAGGGATTGGAAGACGTTCATCATCAGCGCCGCTAGTGCCGAAGAACGATTGAAGAAGGCTCGCCAACTGGGAATACACATCTCGGAAGGAGAGAACAAGGGTAAGCGTCTTAACACCAACAACAACATTAGAGGTAACCCCTACAACAATCGAGACAACAGAGGCAAGCAGGCTATGGTGGCTGACACAGCCCAGAAGCCTGAGTCAAAGCCGACAGACAAGCAGTGGCCACAAATAAACTACTCCTTCGAAGACAGTCATGTCAAGCCCATCTTGGACATGCTCATACAAGGGGGTCGGATTCAACTCCCTCCTCCGAGGCGTGAACCTCATCCTGCAGAGATGGAAAATCCCAAATACTGCCATTTCTACCGCTATCTCCACCATGCCACACAGGACTGCTTCCAGCTGAAGCGGTATATTCAACACCTCATTGATTCTAATGCTCTAGACATTGACTTGGAAGAGGTAACTGTGGTATCCAACATGGTGTCAGTACAATTCGGTAATTTTCCACCGACAAAAATATAAGATAGAGTGGTGCCCATTCCCAGAGCAAAGATGGAGGTCACTAACCTTCCACCTCCCCGAGACCAGGCAGTCGGTCTTGTACCTCTTACCACACCGCGAGGAAAAATCATGTGGGTCCATCCAGACTTGGTGCCAGAGGTGACTCAACCTACGCCACCCTCTGCCGTCAAAAAGAAAAATAGAAAAATCAGATCATGCCGCACGATTTCTGCGGAAGTCAAAGAGGCTACTACTGTAGTCACCCGATCTGGGGCACACACGCTGCCTCCACCAGGCAACCCAGCAGATGACCATCAGCCTGCCACCATTGATGCTCCAGGACATGTCCAACCTTCGATGTCCGACAAGCCTAGGCCGAAGGAAACTCGATTCGACAAACCGCTCCGAAGGGAAGCACCTCAGGGGCTAGAAAAGCCCTATAACTTTGACATCTTAGCGCAATTGTCTAACACACCAGCCAAGTTGTCACTGTACGAACTCCTATAGCTCTCCAAGGACGTTCGTATTGTACTGAGCGAAGCACTCCAAAATGTCGATGCCTATCTGGCTCAATCCAACCTCACCGGGAAGGACTCACCTGTGGATCACCAGGATAGTGCCTGCACTGGTGCAATGCCAAACATCGTCTTCACTCCGCAAGATATGCTTATCAAAACCAACCTGCATGATCGCCCCCTGTATTATACTGGATACATTGGCGATATCAAGGTAGATCGGATGCATATTGATCCAGGTTCCTCCATAAGCATCATTCCAAGAAGCCTGCTACACCATCTACGCATTCCGATGCATCGTCTTACGCCAACCAACACTGCTATTAGTGGCTTCAATTCGGGCAGGAGCTACCCCATTGGAAAGATCCGTCTGAAATGCCAGATCGGCGATCTCCAGTCCGAGGTGACTTGCTATGTCATAGATGCAGATACATCTTACAACATCCTCTTGCGGCGCCCTTGGATACATGACGACCTGATAGTGCCTTCCACACTACACCAGTGTTTCAAGTATGTCGACAAGCACGGCTTTGTGAAGACAGAGTTTGCTGACATTGATCCCTTTAAAGGTGTCGAGTCTTATTACTCCGACTCATGCTTATATGAGAAGTCGAAAAGGCACCTCGTTGAAGAAGACTTTCAGGCTCCAACTGAAGCGACAACAGGACCACAAGAACCATTGACGATCCACCTCCAAGCTAGAAAACCCGGCAGAGCTGCACCGCTTACAGCCACTCTGCGTAGGGATGTAGTCAGCCTCTCGACACAAGAAGAGCATATGGTAATCCGGTTACCAAGGTCTGGCCAAGCGCCAAGACCCACGATAGAACCACTAACAATCAGGTTGCCAAGGGCCAACCGCCAACGGCCGGAGATGCTTTATCCCTCCGACAAGCCAATGACAATTCGTCTCCCCAAAGCAAGTCAGCGACCAAACATCCAGCCGGGGGTAGCAAGTGCTCCGACAACTCCCCGTCTCGTACCGAGCATTCAACCGGGGGTAGCAAGTACACCTACTACTCCGCGGTTTGTTCCACCGGTGGAACCTCTGGCGATTAAGCTGCCCAGGTCGTCGTCCCAGTCTTTATTCACCATAGGGATGGCAGAAGAAGAACCCGAGTTAGCCAAGTATGTGGCTGCTTATGCTGATGTCCCATCCGTAGATGATGTAATTCCTTCGAAAAAGATACCCTATTTTATCAATAAAGGGACAACTTTGAATTACCTCGAGCTTAGTAAGCTTTGTACATTGTATGCTAAAGAGCACGGCATAGGCACTCACCTACACACACAAGTAACAAAGGTCCATAATGTAAATCAACTCACTCCGATGGAAAACGCATGCTTCATAGTTGAGGGAGGCGATCACCCAATCATCTTCGGCCAGAGAAATCAGCCACTACCCATCGGTACAGAAGAAGATGATCTCGAACCTAACACCGGGAGGCTACACCTCTACTTATATAGTCCCCAATCCAAGTATCTTATGCAGAAACAAGGATACGATCTAGAGAGCACGCCAGGCCTGAACTATGGTTCTGGACGACGAGCACCCGTACTGCCAGTCCTGATCGCAAAATTATGCAATTATCCCAATAAAACCAGATGTGGGCTAGGCTATGTGACACATGCAACAACCCCGAAAAGCTCGGATGAGGAGTGCAAGTGGCATTCACATTCAAATGAGTCACCAACCTCCGATTCAGATATCAGTATCGGAGACATCTTCAGACAAGTTTTATCCGTCAATATGGCGTTTGCCGACGCCTATGAAGAAGACGAGGATATCCCCGAACTTCTTGAGCTAGAACCGTGGGCACAACAGCTACATGAGCAATGGGAGAAGCATTTCAAGCAAAGAGAACCTCCCACTGAAGATGAGGTCATACAAGTTAATCTTGGTGATGAAGCCTCCCCAAAACCAATCTTCATCAGCCAGAGTCTGACAGATGAAGAGCGAGAGTCGCTACTCCAACTTGTCAAGGAGTATATCGATATCTTCGCCTGGAGCTATGAAGATATGCCAGGATTGGTCCCCGAGATCGCACTCTACAAACTCAATATTCGTCCGGATGCAAAACCTGTCAAGCAACAGCAACGACGGTTTCGCCCTGATGTCATGAATGCTATCGAAACCAAGGTCAACAAATTGATAGCCAGCGGCTTCATTCGTGAAGAGCAGTATCCAGACTGGGTAGCCAACATAGTACTAGTTCTTAAGAAGAACGGAAAGATCCGAATATGCATTGACTTTCGGAATCTGAATGAGGCATGCCCTAAAGATGAATTCCCTCTCCCTATCACAGATATTATGATCGACAACACCTGCGGCTTCGAACATCTATCCTTCATGGATGGCTTCTCAGGATACAACCAGATCAAGATATTCCCTGACGATGAGAAGCACACATCATTCCGAACACCGATTGGTACATATTGCTACACCGTTATGCCTTTTGGTTTAAGGAATGCTGGCGCCACTTACCAGAGAGCTATGAGCGTCATCTTTAGAGACCACTTGCGCAAGACAGTGGAGTGCTACGTCGATGACATCGCCGTCAAAAGTCGTTCGAAGGAAGATCATCTGCAAGATCTCAGGACAGTATTCGACCTAATGCGAGCACACAACTTAAAGATGAATCCTATGAAATCATTCTTGGGTGTCTCCAGCGAAAAATTCTTGGGTTTCGTCATCACTTCTCAGGGCATTCACATCGACCCCGAGAAAACAAAGGCAATCATGGAGATGGGTCCCCCGAGAAATCTCTGTGAACTCCGAGGCCTCTAAGGCAGGCTAGCTTACATCAGAAGATTCATCTCTAACCTCTCCGGACGATGTCAACCATTCACCCATTTCATAAAGAAGGGAGTCTCTTTCGTATGGGATGAGTAATGCCAGCGCGCTTTCGACAGCATCAAAGAATATTTGTCAAACCCCCCAGTCCTGGTAGCTCCTGTTGCTGGGAAGCCATTCCTGCTCTACGTGCGAGCTATAGAACATTCTCTTGGTGCTCTGTTGGCACATAACAATGATGCGGGCCACGAACAAGCTATATACTACCTCAGTCGAAAGATGATTGGGCTAGAATACCGATACACAGCCGTAGAGAAGGAATGCCTTGCTCTCGTGTTCGCCATCCAGAAGACGCGATACTACGTCACGGGACAAACCATCTACGTGATATCGCGGATCAACCCCCTCAGGGTCCTCATAACCAAACCTGGGGCACTCAGCTCTTGCCTTGCTACCTGGGCGATATTACTATCACCATACCATATGATCTTCGTCCCACAAAAGGCTGTTAAAGGCCAGGCTCTGGCAGACTTTCTAGCAGCCCATCCAGGTTCGAAGACGACTAGGGTATATGAGGAGATACCGGACGAGGTCACCAGTTTAAATGCAGTCTTCCATGATGCCATCTGGCGAATGTTCTTCGACGGCGCTTCGAGAACTGGACCCAAAGGCAACATCGTCGCTGGAGTTGGAGTGGTACTGATTTCTCCCTCCGACTTGGTGATCAATCGGGCCTACTCACTCACAGAGCCCTGTTCAAATAATATGGCCGAGTATAATGCCTTGGTCATTGGCCTCCGGCTTGCAAAGGAACTGGGGGTAGAGTATCTTGAAGCATACGGCTACTCACAGTTAATCGTCAATCAGATTCGGGGGTCGTACGAGGTCCGCCACGAAGACATGATCCCGTACCATCAAATAGCAATCGACATCATCTCATCTCTGGGAGGTTTCTTCATAGAACATGTTCCCAGACTCCAGAACATTAAGGCTGATGCCCTAACCGATTTGGCCGCTTCCCTAGCTGTGCCAAATTACGCTCGTCATCAGGTCGACATAATAGGCCGTGAACTGATCTGTCCTAAGGATAACGTTCGATGCATGGAAAGCTACTCCGCCCTTTCAGTCGACGAAGCACCAGACTGGAGACAGCCGTTTATCGACTTCGTAGTATACGACATCCTGCCAGAGAATCTGAAGGAAGCTACTTCTATCAGAAGACGTTCTTTCAGATTTTTTTATGATACGGAGACGAAGATGCTGTATCGCCAATCCTATGATGGGTTACTGCTTCGGTGTCTATCAAATATAGAAGCCAAGGAAGCCATATGCAAGGCCCATGATGGTGTCTGCGGAGCCCATCAACCTGGCCCAAAACTGCAAGACCGCCTTCGCCGAATGGGCTATTACTGGCCCACGATGGTTGCAGACGCAATAGATTATGTACGAAAGTACAAAGCTTGCCAAATCCACGCCGACTTCATCCACCAGCCATCTGAATTCCTACATCTGACTGTGGCCTTCTGGCCATTCGAAGCATAGGGTATGGACATCGTCGGCCCAATCACCCTGTCTTCGTCCAGAGGACACCGATTCATACTCGCAATCACTGATTACTTCTCCAAATGGGCGGAAGCCATCCCATTGGCAGAGGTAAAAACTTCAAATGTGATCAGCTTCCTTAAGCATCACGTCATCTACCGCTTTGGACTGCCCCGAAGGATCATTCACGATAATGGGCCACTGTTCGCAAGCCACACATTTTATCGGTTCTGCGACAAGCACCGAATTCAGAACATTGCTTCGACACCCTACAATCCAGCAGCCAATAGGTTAGCAGAAGCATTCAATAAAACCATAATCAAGCTACTTAAGAAATTTGTGTCCTCTAACAAGCGCGACTGGAACGAGAAGCTCGACGAATGCTTATGGGCGTATCGCACCACAGTTCGAACAGCCACCGGGAATACACCATTTTCTCTGGTGTACGGGAGTGAGGCAGTCCTCCCATTAGAGACTCAGATCCCCTCACTCCGCGTTGCCCTCACACATCAGTTGACGACGGACGAAAACCACCATCGCCGACTACAGGAATTGGAGGCCCTAGACGAGAAACACCTGTTAGCTCAACAGCGAATCGAGCTATATCAGGCCAGAATCTCCGGAGCTTTCAATAAGAAGGTCAAGGTCAGGACATTCCACGTAGGTGATCTCGTTCTGGCGGTTCGGAGGCCGATGGTTCTGATGGATAAAACCGCCGGTAAATTCTAACCAAAATGGGAAGGCCCGTTCATCATCGAGGCTGTATTCTCCAACGGCGCCTACCGCCTCGCAAAGCAAAATGGAGACTTGCTCATGTTGCCCATCAACGGCAAGTTCCTGAAGAAGTATTACGTCTGAAACAAAATCCTCGAGACATCTCAGAGTGTCGAGTTATGTAACTTTCCGTACCACTGAACTTACATTCTGGTTCCACACATCGAGTCATGTACCCGCTGGTACCTCTGAACTCATTCCCACAATTCTTCCAATCATATGAGTCATGTACCCGATGGTACCTCTGTATTCATTCCCATATTTCCCAATTATAAGAGTCATGTGCCCGCTGGTACCGCTGAACTCATACTCACATTTTCCAGATCATCGAGTCATGTACCCGTTGGTACCGCTAAACTCGTACCCACAAAATTTCAGATTGCTGAAGTTATGTACTCGCTGGTACCGCTGAACTCACCTAATCTACTGCCCGCATTCTCAACGCACAAAAAGAGTAACAGATCTACAAAATTCCTATACAACCATGTCGATGCTACCTCTGAGTTGTTCCACTTCCACCAAAAACAAACCGCCCCCTTGCATAGAACTTCCACGTCCTCCTACCTCTGAGTCGTTCTATGTATCCTTCATTGAGCCCACTCCTGCCATTTCCCCGTGACCTCTGAGTGGGAAGGCTCCGTCGAAGAAACCATTCATGCTTGCCATATCCTTACACCTCTGAGTAAGTGTGATGGTTACCCCTCGACCTATTATCCGTACCCATGACCGGAGTACGCCAAGGATAGTAGGTCCACAAAAATCCTTCGTCGAATCCACTCCTGCCACATCCTCACTACCTCTAAGCAGGAAGATCCCACGGTAAAGAAATCCCCATACTTGCCATGTCCTCAATACCTCTGAATAAGTATGATGGTCCTCCCTCGACTTATTATCTGTACCCACGATCTGAGTACGCCCAAAGATAATAGGTCCACAAACGTCTTCCGATGACCACAAATGTCCTCAGTCGACCACAAGATGCTGTACTGGGTCTCCAGTACATGCCCATCCCTTCCCTATCATGCCTGGAAGCCCAGTTGCTCCCTGACATTCTCTGGAATACCAAAAACCTCTATAGCTGTTTTATCGTGAAGTGGTTCTAGGCATTCCTCTCCAAAACTTGTTACTCGTACCTAAAACCAAGGTACGTCCAGGGTAACAGGTCCACAAATAATCCCCCTGCTGGTCCAATTCCACAAACACCACAAGTACAAGAAAGAGAAGATGAGTTGAGACATGCTCATTTATTCAAAATTCAAAGTACTACATCATCTGGGATTATATCCCTTAACAAAAAAAATAGTAAAAGAAAACAAAAAACTGATCACTGCTCCGGGCCACATAACGTCGTGAGACGGTCCGTCTGCAAGGCAACCGACCGCTCAAACCTCTATTTGGCTCGACGCTCTGCCTCTTGGGTCAGCACCGCCGCGTCCTCCAGATGAGCATGGGCTTGCCAGTTGTCCTCAAATTTCTTGAAAGCCCGCTCCAGGTTAGCAGATGATCGGGAAGCCTTCTTAGCCTCCCGAATGATTGACTCCTGTTTCGCACGAGCAGCCTTCAGCTCTGACTCTAGGAAGGCCAACTCCCTCTGAAGTGCGAGAATCCACTCCTTCGTGTCAGCTATTCCACGAGAAGCAGCCTCTTCCCAAGCCCTACAAGCTTGACTTCGACGACCCAGCCTGTCATATGAAGCGGAAAGCTCGTCAAGGTCTCCCTTCACAAGTGGCCCGGTAGTATCTCGAGCAAACTTTATCCTATCTCGAGCGGCAATAAGGAAGCCCCGCTCCCGTTCAATCGCAGCAGGCAAGTCAGCCTGCCTTAACGCCAGCAATTGGATCACGAGCTGATCAGCCTCTGCCAACTTGGGCTCCAGGAGCGCAGCTAACCCCACCCCGCTAGGAAGAGCCTTCAAAGTTTCAATCTGACCCCGAGCGCACCGCAGGGACAGAGAAAAAAGGATCCCCCATTCTACGGCAGCATCTACGCCCCTCTTTAAATGGCGATAGAAGCTGTCGACCATATCCTGCGATGCCTCGTCCAGAGCCTCCGAAGAAGCCGACGTCAACGGGAGTGTAGCTGGCAACACTGAAGAAGACATAACAGAATCTGCCGCTCATGCCACAAGAGAAATAAACTTCGTACGGAAGGATGCATGAACAGCGGCCAACTCCTCTTCAGCAGCCCGCAGGACTTGAATGCTCGGCAGGGTCGAGAAGTCAATCTCCGAAGCCGTATAAACAGTAGAGGATGAGGTGGAAACCATCGCTTCCAGAACAAGCTCCACTTCTATCTGCCCGGAACTGGTGGGAGGCCCCTCGACATGAGTCGGTAAAGGAGAGGAAACGCTCCTTTCCCCCAGATCGCAGCAGGTCGAACCTTTCCCCAGAACATCCGCTATGGGAAGTAAGGGTCAGGACATGTAGGGCCAAGACAACCATGAATTGATTTGACCCAGAGGATATGTTAATAGAGCAAATAAGCCCCTCACTAGTCAATATTTGGCTTATCTTACCAACAGAAGAGTGTGGAGGCTGAGGTTCGTCTACAGCCACCACAGCTTCTTCACCAGCAGCCTCCGAGTCGAATATAATAGGCTTTTTCGCCCCAGCACCCTCGACAGGGGATGCGACGAGATCGGCGTCACCTTACTGAAATTCAGCAATCTCGGAGACAGGTCAGAGGAAACCTTCGTCACCCCGGGCCGGAGCCTCAGCAACTTGGAAGTCCTCAGCCGCCGCTGAGAGAGCCCTCGCAAAAAGGACCGCGGCACACATGCCACTAATCAAAGCAGCAGAGGCCGGACCAACCTCAGGAGCGGCAGACGGTTCATGAGAGCCCGGTTCGTCAGACACCTACAAAGAAGAATGATTATGTCATATCCCAAGAGAAAGAAAACCACAACAAGGATATGGATCCAACTTAGTCTTACCTGCGAAAAGGTCGTTATGCCGTCAGAAGACTCACGTCTGACTCGTTTACGTGAGGGACCAGGTACAGCAGGCGGCTGTCCTTCCCTCACTACTTCCTCTTATGTAGCAAGCGACGGATCCTCCACCAGTTCGTCTAGTGTGGCAAGCGGTTGATCCGCTACTTCTTCACCCCCAAAGGAAAGAGAGTCTTCGCTATCATGATCGTCATCCTCCTCAGCCGCCTCGGAAGATTCTGATTCAGGAAGGGGAGTCTGGTGCGCTAGCTACTTTCTAGCCTTAGCCCCTTGGGCTTTTCCTCTAAATCGGTACCCACGCTGAAACTAGTACTCGGATCAAAATTGACAAGAGGCTTGTTCGCCATAACATTATACAAGGCAGCCACGTACAAAATTTCCCTCGGTGCCATAGTATCAGGGACTGAGAAGCTGGCCCGAGTATGGTAGGCGTCATAATAATTCTACGCCCTGGCACCATCAAGAACGCTACCTTCAAAGCCCAAGCAAGGGCTGGGACAGTCGAGGAATAACTGAATATAGCCAAATTGACTGGAAAACCTACTAGGTAGGTAGGGCTCCAAGTACACATTATTGCGGTTACGATAAACCAGATGCGCGGGGCGAATGTTGCATAACCAGGTGAGCATCTTCGTAGACAGAAAGTGAGGAGCTCCGGTACCATCAAGGTGTACATCCCTCACTTCCTCATCAGAAAAACGAGGAACATACACAAAAAAGCCACACCCATCTACCCTCGCCAGCGCCCTCCGACAAGCTGGCATAGTTCTGTATTCCCAAGGTTGGTGATGGCATTGGAAATGGAAAGCGTCTTCATCTGTAGCATCTTCTGTTGTTCCAGATCCCATCAAAGACTTGTAGTACATCAACAACCACCCCATCAAATAATGGTAAGGTAGCTCTATGCGCTCAAAGTCCAGCATTTTCTTGCGAGCAATGACCTTGGACGAGAATGCTCAAAGACCATGGTGTATGCTACACACCATAGCCGGGAGAAGAGCCAGTCTAACTCCAAATACCAGCTTAACGGCAGGGAGAATGAAATGGTGGCTGATCCTCTCGATAGAACCTGCCCCCCCGAGACTACGCAGTTCCGTAACCATATCATCAAAAATCCAGCCAGGAGCGCTTTCTCAGATATCTGCCTAGTACCGTAGTAAAAATAGCTAAGAGAGTCAGTTTGACTCCCAAATATGTCGCTATTGGACCGCGACCTCTTGGCGCTCGACATCAGGCCCCTTATCTCTCCATAGGTTTGAGGGGTTCGAGGAATAACCTCGCCAGAAGGGCTAACTTCAAAAAGATAATTGACCCAGGATGTGGTGTGGAGAGCGCTCCCTTCTGAGCTACCATCTTTTTTTATAGCCATCTGGTGACAGGTACTATGATGGCATAGCAACTCCTGGTACACCGTAACAAAATGTTGTAGTCGTCGGTTCAGATCCTCGAACTCCTCGTTCGATGGGGTGTACACCTCGAAAGGCTCGTCCCCCCACGGAAGCTTGGAAACAGTATACATCTCATGGAGAGCGAGCCCAAACTCCCCTCCGGGTGCGAAGAACGTCCCCGTTTGCCGGTTATACATCTCCGTGAGCGCCATAAACAATGGCTTATTGATAGGAAGCCCGTGACAGGTGCCCC
The DNA here is from genome assembly GCA_029216955.1 of Iris pallida. Lineage (NCBI taxonomy): Eukaryota > Viridiplantae > Streptophyta > Magnoliopsida > Asparagales > Iridaceae > Iris > Iris pallida. The sequence goes on along the minus strand of JANAVB010023800.1, from coordinate 37,394,920 downwards.
GGATGGCATGATAGAGGCCTACCTCCCACAGGAATGTCTCGTAGGTCTGCAGAATCCAAGTGGTCAAGTGGGCCCACGTAGAAGTGGGGTTTATCCAGTTCAGCAATGCCAATCTACCAACGGAATAAGATTTTTTGTGAACAAGCTGATTCAGGAAAGTGTCAGCTTGAGTGAATATAATGTTGGGACCATATACGTTCATAAAAGTGCCTGGGGCCAGTCCCATCATGTATCGGCTGACGGAATCCTTACCCGCGTATGCTGACCCAATGTTCGAGTTATAACAGATGTCGCCCATCAACATCCCTCATTGTTAGGAGTTAAGGTACCCACCATCGTCCTGTCCAACAATACCATATTGAACCACGACAGAGGATAATGACGCTCCATGAGAGGAATATGGATCGCCACCCCATCCAAAGTAAAATCCCAGTTCTCAGAGATCTCTAATACTCGGGGATTCTTTATGATTAAAGCATCCCCGAAGAGGAATGAGGGCTTCAGGTATGATCCATCCAAATTCCCAGAATTCATCATGGCAGGAGATAATGGAGGGTCTGATTCTCGATGACGTTCAACCTCCCCGAAGGCTCATTAGCAGGAAATTGATTCAGCACGTACTTAACTAAGTCATCACGACGCACGCCCAAGGCAAACTGATTCGAGCCTACTAGGAGTTCCCCCGCAGGATTTAGTGGCAGATTCACTGAAGATAGACGAAAGAAATAAGATTAGAAGATAGTCAAAACAAGAAGCATTTGAAAGATCATTTAAGTCTATGCAGCTCGGGTCGTCACAGCCTCATGCGGCTCAGAACCAGATGAGTCCATGCGGTTCTGTTCATTATAGCCTTATGCAGCTCTGAGTCAGACGAGTCCATACAAGTCAAGTTCAGATGAGCTTATGAAGCTTCTGCGGTTTAGGTTCAGAAGGACCTATGCGGTTCAAGGTTCACATGGACTCAATAGACGAACCTAAGCGTTGATGCGGCTCAGATTCAGGTGAGACTATGCGGTTCAAAGTCCACGCGGACTCATACGGCCCTGAACAGACGGACTCATGCGGCCCTGAATAGACAGACTCATGCGGTTCAAGTTAAGTACGCTTATGCGATCCAGATTCATATGAGCTGATGCGGCTACAAGCAGATGAGCTTATGCGGTTCAAAAGTGAACTACGCTCATACGACCCAAACCGAAAATATATAGGCGGTTCAGATCGAGTATGACAAGCCCATGTGGCCTCCTGGGCGAAGTGCTTATGCGGTCATATCGACGAACCTCGTACATACGGCTTGTGCATAAATTATGCAATAGAGCCATGGCAGTTAGGGTTCTAAGGCAACGTCCTTACCAGCAATAGGTAGATGAACATTGGGATGAACAGAGTGAACAGCGATCGACGGAGGAGTGGCCACGTTCGTCGCCGCAGAAGCGACCGCCTTGCCCTTCGCAGCCTTCGACGCAGCAACCTTCTTGGGAGCTATGGATGCTTGGAAGAAAAAGGAGTTAGAACAGCAAAAGATCAAGAGAGCAAAGAAGATTTCCTAGAACGAGGATGCTCCTATTTATAGATAAAAAAGGAACACCTCGATCCGCATGCAACATGATGATGGACTCTTCGATTATCGAGGCAAAATGGCTGAATAATAGCCTGACTCTTGGGATCCTAGCCCAAAAAGTGGCTCTTAAAATCTGACAGCAAATCAAGAGCATTAAATGCAGAAGATTTACAAAAGATTTGCATACGTGGCAGGAAGACATGGCAAGAAGCTCATGCGACCAAACAGCCAATACGATTCAGAGAGTTATGCGGCTGAGGTAATCATGCGGCTAGGACAGAATACATCCATGAGGCTCTCGCAAAACCATGCTTCTTATTCAAAGTATTTCAATTTTGCAAATTGAAAACTTTGAAGGGGGACTTGTAGAAGCATGAAAAAGAAGAGAAAAATGATCCATACGGCCAAGTAGCCTCATACGGCTCGAAGGGCCCATGTGTCACGAACCGCACCCACTGTGAGGTTACGAGAACGTAACAAAGCCTAGCCTATGCCGAAGTGTCGACAGTAGAATGCTGTTCTAGGTCATTGTTTGCCATGAAATATAAAAGAACAGAACAATTATCGGAGGATCGGACTTTTACTTCACGTTACAAACTCGCTTGTACAAAGAAAGCCTAGGGACGAAAACCTAGGTACAGCAGTCTAAGTACAATTGTTTATTTTAGATTCTGGGGAGTGACGATAGAGCCTCGGGAAGGCGACGGCAGCCCTGCCTTACTCCTTGGACGATCGGTATGCAGCCTTGGCTCCTGTGAGAAGATGGTTGGCGTTGATGAAGAAATGCTCTTCTTGCTCCTCTGTTGCTCTTCTGGCTTCTCTCTCTCTCTGTGTATTTTTTCTCTGATAGCGTATATCTCTCCTTATCTCTCTCCTCTTTTTTGCAAGGGAATGGCACCCTGCTATTTATAATAGTGGAGGGGTATCATTAGGGTTTGGCTAATTACCCATTTTCAAAGTTGCAGCGGCCTGATGCTTAATCAATCTAGACCATTAATTTTAAGCGTGAAGGATCTGTGCCATAAATAGGGATAGTACTGAATCTTGCGAATAATTAATGCTGATTACTTTAAATCTTCATGATTGGTTGTGTAGCTTGGATCTCTCACCACGTGTCCCATTGGCTTGATTATGAATGATATGACCTGATCTCATTAATTATGAGGATAACGTTAAATATAGTCATTGGGATCTGGTAAATCTTTGCATCTCATAATCATCTTTGCTGCCAGCTGTCAAGTCTGGGGGATCATTGAATCTCTGCCACGTGTCTTAATGAGGGACTCTGCCAAAGCCGCATAACATCCATGAACCGCATGAGACAGCGTCTCGGCGAGCCACATAGGTATAGTACTTGCGAGCCGCTTGGTGAGCCGTATAAGTGTAGTAATCGCGAGCCGCATGGGATGGCTTCTAGGTGAACCGCATAAGTGTAGTAATCGCGAGCCGCATGGGATGGCTTCTTGGTGAGCCGCAGGAAGACGATTCTTGCGAGTCGTATGAAGCTGTTCTTCACTTGAGCCGCATGGGGTAGCTACGTGTCAATTTCGAATCGTGTCAGAGATTTTCTCCTATTTCCCAAGGGTCTGTCATTATGACAGGGCCATTATGATACTTCATGTCAGAGCCGTCAGCTGTCAAATCATGGCAGAGCATTAAATAGGCACACTGCTCGATGGCCAGCTGTGTGAAGGGGTCTCGTGGGTACATGTGGCGTTGAGCCACATATCTCCGTGAGCCGCATGTACTTTTGAACCACAAACGGCTGGAGGACTCTTTGAACCGCAGGACTGTCCCTATGTAAGCCACATGGACTTTCCTGCCCGAGCCGTATGAGACTAAGAGTCTCTCTGAATCGCATGGGACTGCTCCTGTTTGAGCCGCATGGGGTTCTCCTGTTCTGAGCCGCATAGATCATCATTTTGATATTTTCCATGCTTCTACAAGACCCTCTTCAAAGTTTTCAATTTGCAAAATTGAAATACTTTGAATAAGAAGCATGGCCTTTATTGACCGCATAGATGATTCAGTCGCATGGGTTTATCTGGCCGTATGAGCTGTAAGACCGCATAGAGTTTTTGCCACGTGTCCTAGCCACGTGTGTAAATCTTCTGTATTAAATGCCCTTGATTCGCCGCCTCTTGGGGGAGGATCCCAATGGTCAGTTTTGTTTTGACCGAGGCAGTTTATTATTTTAGGTAGCGCATGGATCGAGGCATTTTGTTTGATTTTTCGAGCTCCTTCGCCTATAAATAGGAGTAATTTTATTCTTTGGGGGTTTCTTTACCTTCTCTCTTTTGTTCGAACTTCTTGTTGTCGACTTCTTCTTCGTCTTCTCCTATCAGCGATCGACAATAGCTCCCAAGAAGACTGCTGCTGCTACGGGCAAGAAGGCCGTGTCATCTTCTGCGGCGGCGAAGGACAAGAAGGCCGCATCTTTATCGACTGTGGCAGCGAATGTGGCGGCTCCTCCGACGGCTGGCATACCTATTTTTTACCCCGACGTTCACCCGCCTATTGCTGGTAGGACCATCAATATGAACTGCCATGGCTACGCCGCATATCTTATGCGCGAGCCTATATTCCCAAGTATGTTGTGTGTCCGACTCATATTCGGGCCGCATAGGATATGACCCAGTCCTGAGCCGCATGAAAGTTGTTTGTATAACTACTTCATCATCAGGGCCTCATAAGCCCATCTGGACTTGGACCGCATGAGCTCTTTCAAACTGAGCCGCATAAGCTTATTTCGAACTGAACCGCATAAGATTATTTGAACTGGACCGCATAAGCTCATCCGCGCTGGACCGTATAAGCCTGTTTTGAGCCGAATCATATAAGCTTATTCGAATCGGACCATATCCGCATATGCTCCTTTCGAACCGCATAAGCTCATCCGCACTGAGCCGCATAAGTTTATTTCGGGCCGAACCGCATAAGCTTATTCGAACTGAACCGCATGGGCTCTTTCAAATTGAGCCGCATAAGCTCATTCGGACTGCCCTGTATGAACTCTTTCAAACTGAGCCGCATGAGGCTATACTAAGCTAAGCCGCATAAGCATCACGTAGTTTTTGTGTTTCAGCTAACTTTTTTGATTTGTTTCTTTTGCTTTATCTTCAGTGAATCTGCCAGTAAATCCTGCGGGGGAACTTATGGTTGGCTCGCATCAGTTCGCCTCAGGCGTGCATCGGGATGATTTAGTTCGTCAAGTGTCCGAACAGCTACTTGTTGATGAACCTTTGGAGCGACTGAATGCTATTAGGGTTCAATCTTTCCAATTCCTCGGTGACATGATGAGCTCCAGGAAGTCTGATAGGAAGTATCTGAGACCGATCTTCCTCTTTGGGGATGCGTTGATCATAGAAAACTCCCGAGTACTGGATGTTTTCGAGAGTTGGGATTTTGACCTGGACGGGATGCCGATTCACATCCCCATTATGAAGCACCATTTCCCTTTTGCATGGTTCAACATGATCATTCTGGACAGGCAGATGCCGGACACCCTCACTCCAACCCGACCGGGGATGTTTGTTGGTAACATCCGTTACAACAAAACCACTGGGTCAGTACGCGCGATCAAAGATCCGGCCAGTCGGTCCGTGATGGGGTTAGTTCCGGGTACCTTCATCAATACCCTCGGTCCTAACTTTTTATTCTCTCAGGCTGATACCTTCCTGAGCCAGCTTGCTCGCAAAGGGTCCTATCCTGTTGGCAGGTTGGTACTGCCGAGCTGGTTACACCCCATTCCCCCGTGGGCTAACCTGACCTCATGGATTCTACGGAAATACGGAGAATTTTTGCGGGAATTCAACCTTTATGACGCTATCCGGGGTACCAGCCACGGGTTGCCCGTTAATAAGCCACTGTTCATGGCCCTTCTGGAGATGTACAATCATCGGACAGGGACTTTCTTCACCCCTGTTAGGGAATTAGGGCTCGCTCTTTACGAGATGTATGCTGTCTCCAAGCTTCCCTGGGGGGACGAGCCCTTCGAAGCGTACACTCCGACGAATGAGGAGTTCCAGGATTTAGACCGACGATTCCCCGGTTTCGTCGCCGTGTATCAAGAACTATTGTGTCATCATAGTACCTGTCACCGAACGGCTATCCAAAAAAATGACAGCTCGGAAGGGGACTCTTCCCATACTAAATCTTGGGTCTCATACCTTTTTAAATTCAGCGCGGCTGGCCGGGTTACTTCCGAGATCGTTAAACTCCTAGGGAAGTAGAGGACTGGTGTCGACTGCTAGGAGGTCGAGGTCTAAAAGTGACAAGTTTGGGAGCCAGATTGACTCCTTCAGCTACTTTTATTATGGTACCCGACGGCTGTCAGAGAAGGCACTCTTGGCCGGGTTTTTAATGGTATGGCTGCGCAATTGCGTGGTCTCAGGAGGGGCAGGTTCTATCGAGAGGATCAGTCGCCACTTCATTCTCCCTGCCGTGAAGTTGGCCTTTGGGGTCAGGCTGGCTCTTCTTCCTGCCATGGTGTGCAGTATTCAGCATGGTCTCCGCGCCTTCTCGTCCAAGGTCATTGCTCGTGACGTGGTAATAGACTTTGAACATATAGAACTGCCTTATCATTACTTGCTGGGATGGCTGTTGCTGCATTATCAGTCTTTGATGAGACCTGGGACGGAAGATGGCGTTACGGATGATGACGCTTTTTTTTTCAGGTATCACCATCAGCCTTGGGAATGTAGTACCATGCCGGCGTGTCGGAGGATGCTGGCGAGGGTAGACGGGTATAATTTCTTTGTGTCTGTTCCCCGTTTCACTGATCAAGAGGTGAGGAGTGTTCATGTTGATGGTGTCGGACCTTCTCATTTTTTACCTGAAAGATGCGTTTCTGGCTACATAACATTCGCCCGGCGCATTTAGTTTACCGTAATCGCAACACTGTGTACTTAGAGCCCTACTTGCCCAGTAGGTTTGCCCGTCAATTTGGGTACAGTCAGCTATTCCTCGGGCGTCCCAGTTCCCACCTGGGATTTAAAGGTAGCATTCTCGACGGTATTAGGGCATGGAGCTACTATGACACTAGTCATACTCGGACTAGCTTCTTGGTCCCTGCCGCAAACGTGATAGGGGAAATCCTGCATATGGCGGCCCTATATCATGTTACGGCAAATCCTCCTTCCCTCGATTTTGACTCGAGGACTAGCTTCATTGTGGGCACTCGCCTGGCGGAGAAGGCTATGGTGTCGAGGGCAAAGAAGAAAGGGGCGAATAGAGTTCCTACGCCTGATTTCGAACCCTTCGACATAATTGAGGAAGACAACGAGCGGGACGACAAGGACTCTCTTTCTTCGGTGTGATGAGGCAATGGCGGGTCAGCCTCCCATCATGGCAGGTGAGATGATGACGGATCAACCGTCGGTTGTTTTCGATGAAGCGGTGGACCAATTACCATCTGTGCTGGAGGTAGTGCGGGTAGAACTACCGCCTGTCGTGCCTGGTCCCTCACGTAAGCGAGGCAGGCGTGAGTCCACTGGCGGATGAGTAGCTTTTTCTGTAAAGAGAGCGGCGGTCGGACCCCGTAGGCTGCTTATTACGGAGAAGGGTGAGGATGTAGACGATGTTCCGGAGGTAAGTCGGAGCCATCTCTTTGTTGTAGTTTTTTTTCTCTCGGAGATATGACTTAATCACTTTTCTTTGTAGCCGTCTGATGAATCGAACTTTCCTGAACCGTCTACTGCCCCTGGAGTTGATTTGGCCCTTGCTGCTTTGATTAGTGACGTGTGTGCCGCGGTCCTTTCTGCGGGGGCTCTCTCAACGGTGGCTGGAAGCTCCCAGGTTGCTGAGGCCTCGGTCCGGGGTGACAAAGGTTTCCTCGGACCCGTCTCTGAGATCGCTGAACTTCAGTAAGACGACGTCGATCTTGGTGCATTCTCCTCCGAGGATGCCAGGGTGGAGGGGTCTATTATACCTGACTCGGAGGCTGTTGGTGAAGAGGCTGTGGTAACTGCAGGTGAACTTCGGCCTCCACCCTCCTCCACTGGTAAGATAGGCCAGATATTGACTAGTGAGGGGGCTTATTTGCTCTATCAACATATCCTCCGGGTCAAATCGATTCATGGTTGCCTTGGCCCTGCAGGTCCTGACCCTTTACTTCCCACCGCGGATGTTCTTGGGGAAGGCTCGGCCTGCCGTAATCTGGGAGAAAGGAGCGTTCCTTCTCCTTTGTCGTCTCATGTCGAGGGGCCTCCCGCCAGCTCCAGACAGATGGGAATGGAGTTGGCGATGGTCTCCGCCTCATCCTCCACAGATTATACGGCTCCGGAGACTGACCTCTCGACCCTACCGAGCATTCAAATTTTGTGGGCTGCCGAAGAGGAGTTGGTCGCTGTTCAAGCGTCCATTCGTGCGAAGCTGGTTTCTCTTGTGGCAGGAGCGGCAGATTCTGTTACGTCTTCTTCAGTGTTGCCGGTTACACTCCCGTTGACACCGACTTCTTCGAAAGCTCTGGACAAGGTGACGCAGGATGTGGTTGACAGCTTCTATCGCTACTTAAAGAGGGGTGTAGATGCTGCTGTAGAACGGGGGACCCCTTTTACTCTGTCTCTGTGGTGTGCTCGGGGCCAGATTGCAACCTTGAAGTCCCTTCCTGCAGGGGTGGGGTTGGCTGCAGTCCTGGAGCCTAAGTTGGTGGAGGCTGATCAGCTTGTGACCCAATTGCTGGCGACACGGCAGGCGGGCTTGCCTGCTGCGATTGATCGGGAGCGGGGCTTCCTAGTTGCTGCTCGGGATAGGATCAAGCTTGCTCAGGATACTGCCGGGCCAGTTGTGCGGGGAGACCTTGACAAGTTTTCCGCTTCGTATGACAGGCTGGGTCATCGAAGTCAGGCTTGTTGGGCTCGGAAAGAGTCTGCTTCTCGTGGAATCGCTGATACGAAGGAGCGGATTCTCACACTCTAGAGGAAATTGACCTTCTTAGAGTCAGAGCTGGAGGCTGCCCATGCGGAACAGGAGTCAATCGTTCGGGAGGCCGAGAAGGTTTCCCGATCTTCTGCTAACCTGGAGCGGGCTTTTAAGAGATTCGAGGATAACTGGCAAGCCCATGCTCAACTGGAGGACGAGGCGGTGCTGACCCAGGAGGCGGAACGTCGAGCTACCCAGAGGTTTGAGCGGTCGGTTGCCTTGCTGATGGATCGTCTCACGGCGTTATGTGCCCCAGAGCAGTGATCAGCTTTCTGTTTTCTTTTGTTTCTTTTTTTTGTAAGGGATGTGATCCCAAATGATGTAGCACTTTGAATTTTGAATAAATGTGCAAGTTTCAACTCATCTTCTCTTTCTTGTACTTATGGTGTTCGTGGACCTAGACTTGCTGGGGAATTATTTGTGGACCTGTTATCCTAGGCATACCTTGATTTTAGATACGGATAACAGGTTTGGACAGGATGTCCGGAACAGCCGTGGCAAAGTGGTCATGGATGTTCTCGGTGTTAGGAAAAAGAATGCCGTAGAGCAGCTGGGCTCCCGGGGCATGGTGAGGTGGTAGATTTATGCTAAGAAGCTTAGCAAAGGAATATTTGTGGACCTATTATCCTTGGCGTACCCTAGTCTAGGATACGGATAATGGGATGAAAGGAAACCAACATACTTGCTCAGAGGTTATGAGGACATGGCAAGCATGAGGGTTTTACCGTGGAATCTTCCTACTCAGAGGTAATGAGAACATGGCAGGGGAGACTTCACGGAAGATATTCGTGGTCAATAGCGGACATTTGTGGTCAACAGAGGACATTTGTGGACCTATTATCCTTGTCGTACTCCGGTTGTGGGTACAGATAATAGGTTGAAAGGAGACCGACATACTTGCTCAGAGGTAATGTGGACATGGCAAGCATGAAGGTTTCTTCGACGGAGCCTTCCCACTCAGAGGTAATGAGGACATGGCAGGAGTGGGCTCAATGAAGAGGGGGTACATAGAATGACTCAGAGTTAGGAGAACATGGAAGTTCTATATGAGGGGGCGGTTTGTTTTTGGTGGAAGTAAAAATGACTCAGAGGTAATGAGGACATGGCCGTTTCGGAAATTTGTGGATCGATTACCCTTTTTGTGTACTGGGAGCGCGGGTAGTGGATCATGAGGGAGGATCTCTTCCAGGAAGAAAGTTCAGAGGTATAATAATACGTGACTTACTATCTGAAAGAGTGACCGGAATGTGAGTTCAGAGGCACCAGGGGGTACATAACTCGGTAATTTAGAATATTAAAAAAGTGTGAGTTCAGCGGCACCAGCGGGTACATGACTCGATAATCTGAAGGGAATGTGGAGGTGAGTTCAGCGGCACCAGCCGGTACATGACTCGATAATCTGAAATATTATGGATGTGAGTTCAGCGGTACCAGCGGGTACATGACTCGAAGATCTTGGAGAGAATGTCGTTTAGACATAATATTTCTTCAGGAACTTGCCGTTGACGGGCAACATGAGCAAGTCTCCGTTTTGTTTTGCGAGGCGGTAAGCACCGTTGGAGAATACTGTCTCAATGATAAATGGGCCTTCCCACTTTGGCTGGAATTTGCCGGCGGTCTTGTGAGTCATGACCATCGGCCACCGGACTGCCAAGGCGAGATCGCCCACCTGGAATGTTCTGATTTTGACCTTCTTGTTGAATGCTCCAGAGATGCGTGCTTGGTATAGCTCAATTCGTTGCTGAGCCAAAAGGCGCTTTTCATCTAGTGCCTCCAATTCCTGTAGCCGACGATGGTGGTTGTCGTTTGTTGTCAATTGATGTGTGAGGGCGACACGTAGTGAGGGGATCTGAGTCTCTAATGGGAGGACTGCCTCACTCCCGTATACCAGGGAGAATGGTGTATTCCCGGTGGCTGTTCGGACCATGGTGCGATAAGCCCATAAGCATTCGCTGAGCTTCTCGTTCCAGTCACGTTTATTGGAGGAGACAAACTTCTTGAGGAGTTTAATGATTGTTTTGTTGAATGCCTCTGTCAACCCGTTCGCTGCAGGGTTGTAAGGTGTCGAAGCGACATTCTGAATACGGTGCTTATCGTAGAACCGATAGAATGCGTGGCTTGCAAACTGTGGACCATTATCATGGATGATCCTTCGTGGCAGTCCGAAGCGGTAGATGACGTGATGCTTAAGGAAGCTGATCACGTTTGAAGTCTTAACTTCTGCGAGTGGGACGGCTTTCGTCCATTTGGAGAAGTAATCAGTGATCGCAAGTATGAAGCGATGTCCTCGGAAGGAAGGTGGGGTGATTGGACCAATGATATCCATTCCCCATGCTTCGAATGGCTAGGACGCCACTGTCGGATATAGAAACTCGGACGGTTGGTGAATGAAGTCCGCGTGGACTTGGCAGGCTTTATATTTTCTAGTATAATCTATCGCATCTGCCACCATTGTAGGCCAATAGTAGCCCATTCGACAAAAACGGTCTTGTAATTTAGGACCGGGCTGGTGGGCCCCGCAGACACCGTCATGAGCTTCTCGTACGGCTTCTTTGGCTTCTGCGTTTGACAGACACCGAAGCAGTAATCCGTCGTAGGAGCGGCGATACAGCATTTTTGTCTCTGTATCGTAGAAGAATCTGAGAGAATGTCGTCTGATGGAAGTGGCTTCCTTTGGGTTCTCGGGCAGGATGTCGTAGACGACGAAGTCGATGAATGATTGTCTCCAATCTGGGGCATCATCGATCGTCTGTACGGAATAACTCGCCATGAATTGCATATTGTTTTTGGGACAGACCAGTTCGTGGCCTATCACATCCACTGATTGGCGATCATAATTCGGAACTGCTAGGGAAGCAGCAAGACCGGCTAAGGCGTCCGCTTCGATATTTTGGAGTCTGGGGACATGTTCGATGAAGAACCCCTCGAACGACGAGATGATGTTAATCGCTATTTGGTGATAAGGGATCATGTCTTCGTGGCGGACTTCGTATGAGCCTCGGATCTGATTGACGATTAGTTGGGAATCGCCGTATGCTTCAAGGTATTCTACCCCCAGCTCTTTTGCAAGTTGGAGGCCAATGACCAAAGTGTTGTATTCGGCCACATTGTTAGAGCAGGGCTCGGTGAGGGAATAAGCTCGGTCAATCACCAATTCGGAAGGAGAGATTAGCACTACCCCGACTCCGACGACTATATTGCCTTTAGGTCCGGTCCTCGAAGCACCGTCGAAGAACATTCGCCATATATCATCGTGAGAGGTTGCATGCGAGTCGACGATCTCATCTGGGATCTCTTCATATATCCTGGAGGACTCCGAGCCCGGGTGGGCTGCTAAGAAGTCTGCCAGGGCTTGACCTTTGACTGCCTTTTGTGGGACGAAGATCATATGATAAGGGGACAGCAATATTGCCCATGTAGCGAGGCGAGAGCTGAGTGCTCCTGGTTTAGTCATGAGGACCCTGAGAGGGTTGACTCGTGAGATCACATGTATCGTTTGTCCGGTGACATAATGCCGCATTTTCTGAATGGCGAATACTAGGGCGAGGCATTCCTTCTCCACCGCGGTGTATCGGTGCTCTGGCCCAATCATCATTCGGCTGTGGTAATATATGGCCTGCTCGTGGCCAGCGTCGTTGTTTTGTGCCAGCAAAGCCCCGAGGGAGTGTTCCATTGCTCGTACATAGAGCAGGAATAGTTTTCCAGGGACCGAGGCTACCAAAACTGGAGGATTTGACAAATATTCTTTGTTGCTGTCGAAAGCACGCTGGTATTCCTCGTCCCATACGAATAAGACTCCTTTCTTCATGAGGTGCATGAATGGTCGGCATCGCCCGGAGAGGTTAGAAATGAACCTTCTGATATAAGCTAGCCTCCCTTGAAGGCCTCTGAGTTCGCGGAGGTTTCTCGGGGGACCCATCTCCATGATTGCTTTCGTCTTCTCAGGGTCTACATGGATACCCTGTGCGGTGATGATGAAGCCCAAAAACTTCCCGCTGGATATGCCCAAAAAGGACTTCGTAGGGTTCATTTTCAAATTGTGCGCTCGCATTAGGTCGAATACTGTCCTTAGATCCTGCAGATGGTCTCCCTTGCTACGGCTCTTAACGGCTATATCGTCAACATAGCACTCCACCGTTTTGCGTAAGTGGTCTCTGAAAATGATGCTCATGGCTTTTTGATATGTGGCACCAGCATTCTTTAAACCGAAAGGCATGACTGTGTAGCAGTACTTGCCAATCGATGTTCGGAATGATGTATGCTTTTCGTCGTCAGGAGACATTTTAATTTGGTTGTACCCCGAGAAGCCATCCATGAATGACATACGTTCGAAGCCGTAGGTATTGTCGATCATGATGTCTGTGATAGGAAGGGGGAATTCATCTTTGGGGCACGCCTCGTTCAGGTTGCGAAAGTCGATGCAGATTAGAATCTTCCCATTCTTCTTGAGGACGGGTACTATATTGGTGACCCAATCGGGATGTTGCTCCTCACGAATGAAGCCGCTTGCTATCAGTTTGTTGACTTCGGCTTCGATTGCGTCTATGATGCCTGGGCGAAAGCGTCGCTGTTGTTGCTTGACTGGCTTCGCATCTGGTCGAATGTTAAGATTGTGAAGAGCAATGTCGGGATTTAACCTTGGCATATCTTCGTAGCTCTAGGCGAACACATCAATGTATTCTCTAACAAGTTCTAGCAGCGACTCCCATTCTTCGTCTGCTAGGCTTTTACTGACGAAAATTGGTTTTGGAGAAGATTTGCTGCCGAGATCCACTTGTATGACCTCATCTTCAGTAGAAGGTTCTCTCAGTTCGAATCGCTTTTCCCATTGTGCGTTTAATTGCTGGGCCCACGGCTCTAGCTCAAGGATTTCGGGGATGTCTTCGTCTTCTTCGTAAGCGTCGGCGAATGCCATGTTGACTGATAAGACTTTTCTGAACACGTCTCCGATGCTATTATCCGAGTCGAAAGTTGGTGACCCGGTTGAATGTGACTGCCAGTCGCATTCTTCATTTGTACTTTCAGGGGTCGTAGTATGCGTTACATACCCTACCCCGCATCGAGTTTTGTTATAGTAGTTTCGTGGTTTGCCTGCCGAGACTGGTGTCTTCAAAGGTAATCGTCGTCCAGTGCCGTAGTTCAAACCTGGCGTCGTGTCCAAATCATACCCCTGTTTCTGCATGAGAAATTTGGATTGGGGGCTATAAAGATACAGAGGCAATCTTTCGGTATCTGACCCGAGGTCGACTTCCTTTATGGTGAAGGTATGCGGGTCGTTCTTCCGATCGAAGATGATTGGATGGTCCCCTCCCTCGATTATTCGGTAAGCGTCTTCTGCTGGAGTAAGCTGGATCACGGTGTACACATTTGTCACTCGTGTGTGCAGGTGAGTGCCTATACCGTGTTCCATAGCATACATTGTACATAGCTTATTGAGCTCGGTGTAGTTCAAAGATAACCCTTTATTGATGAAGTAAGGTATCTTTTCTAGGGGGATTATATCGTCAGCGGAGGGAATATTAGTGTGGGCAGCCACATACTTGGCTAATTCCGATTCCTTTTCGGCTACCCCCTGTGTAAGTGAAGACTGAGAGGACGCCCTGGGTAGCTTGATTGTCAGAGGTTCAGCTGAGAGAGTAGAGCGTGGAGTTGTTGGCAGACTAGCGACCCCCAGTTTGGCACTTGATGTGGAGCGAGGAGTGGCTGGTTCGCTAGAACTGTCAGACCTTGCATCGAGGTGACGACCCTTCTTGGGAAGGCGTGTCGTCAGCGGCTTGTCGGAGGGATTGAGCTTCCCTGTTTGGGGTTGACTGACTCTCGGCAGTCTGATTGTCAGTGGCCCCGTTGTGGGTCTCGGCACTTGGCCGGACCTTGGCAGCCGGATTATCATCTGCTCTTCTTGCGCCGAGAGGCTGATTGCGTCCTTCCGCAGAGTGGCAGTAAGGGGTGCGGACTTGTCTGGTTTACGAGCTTGGAGGTGGATCGTTAGGGGTCCTTCTGATCCCGTATCTGTCTCGGTATGAGCTTGTACGTTTCCTTCATCAAGGTGCCTCTTTGACTTTTCGTATAGGCAGGAGTCTGAGTAGTAGGATTCGACCCCTTTGAAGGGATCGATATCAGCAAATTCTGTCTTTACGAAGCCGTGTTTGTCGACATATTTGAAGCACTGGTGTAGCGTGGAAGGCACGATCATATAATCGTGTATCCATGGCGCCCCAAGAGGATGTTGTAAGAAGTGTCTGCATCTATGACGTAGCAGGTGACTTCGGATTGGAGATCGCCAATCTGATACTTCAGACGAATCTTCCCAATAGGATAGCTCCTGCCCGAATTGAAATCGCTGATGGCGATGCTTGTAGGTGTCAGGCGATGCATTGGGATACGGAGATGATGTAGCAGACCCTTCGGGATGATGCTTATGGAAGAGCCAGGATCAATGTGCATCCGATCCACCTTCACATCGCCGATGTATCCCGTGTAGTATAGCGGGCGATCATGTAGGTTGGTTTTGATGAGCATGTCCTGCGGAGTGAAGACGATGTTGGGCATTGCTCTCGTGCAGGCGCTGTCTTGGAGATCTACGGATGAGTCCTCCCCGGTGAGGTTGGATTGAGCCAGATAGGCATCGGCATTTTGGAGTGCTTCGCTCAATACAATACGAACGTCCTTGGAGAGCCTTAGGAGTTCGTACAGTGACAATTTGGCCGGAGTGTTAGCCAATTGTGCTAAGATATCAAAGTTGTAGGGCCTCTCTAGCCCTTAGGCTGCGTCTTTTCGGAGAGATTTGTCGAAGCGAGTCTCCTTCGACCTAGGCTTGTCGGTCGTCGAAGGCTGAGCCGGTCCCGGAGCATCAATTGTAGTGGGTTGATAATTTTCGGCTGGGTTGTCAACCACAGGATGGGATTGCGCTCCGGACCGCGTAACGACGGCTATAGCTTCCTCGTTGTCTGCTGAGATTGTGTGGCAGGTCCTGACTTTTCCACTCTTCTTTTTGTTGGTGGGAGATGGTGTGGGCCGAGTTACTTCTGACACCAAGTCTGGATGGATCCACATGACTTCCCCTCGTAATGTGGTGAGAGGTACTAGACCAGCAGCCTGTTCCCGGGGAGGTAAAAGATTGGTAATCTTCATCGTCGCCAGAGGGACGGGGATTACCCCGTCTTGAGTCTTCGTCGGAGGGAGGCTGCCGAATTGTACGGACACCATATTGGCTGCCACGGTTACCTCTTCGAAATCGATGGCCAGAGCGTTCGAATCGATGAGGCTTTGGATATACTGTTTCAGTTGGTAGCAGTCGTGTGTAGCGTGGTGTACATAATGGTGGTAATGGCAAAACCTTGGGTTCTCCAGATCAGCCGGTCGAGGCTCCCGTCTTGGTGGAGGGAGCTGAATTCTATCTCCTTGTATGAGCATGTCCAAGATAGGCTTGACGTGGCCGTCTTCAAAAGAGTAAGTGACTTGAGGCCATTGTTTGTCTACGGGCTTCGGCTCAGGTTTTTGTGCTGTATCGGCCACCATAGCCTGCTTTCCCTTGCTGTCCCGATTGTTGGAGGGGTTACCCCCATTATCGTTGTTGGGACGCTTGCCCTTGTTTTCTTCTTCCGAGATGTACAATCCCAGTTGGCGAGCCTTCTTCAGTCGTTCTTCGGCGCCTGTGGCGCTGATGATGAACGCCTTCCAATCTTTGAATTAACTTTTGCCCATCCAGAGACTGATCGTTGGGAGCAGTCTCTTTTGACAAATTTCAATTAAAGATGAATCTGGATTTCCGGAGGGCAGCTTCATGGCGGTCTGGCGGAACCGCTCGATGTAGTTCCTTGTCAACTCCTTCTTCCCTTGGACGACGTCCATGAGAGTGGACATAGTGACGTCCTGTCCTACTTCGTAGAATCGCTCCAAGAACAGGCGCTTGAAGCCGGTGAAGGAGTGGATGCAGTTGTCCGGCAGATTGCGGTACCAATCGAAGGCGACTCCTTCCAACGCCCAAATGAATAACCGTATGAGGATAGCATCATCATGGGCAGATGGTCGGTGGTGACCTCGAAGTAAGTGATGTACCGACTTGCTGAGGTTTTTCCATCATACGGGTTGATATTGAACGGCTTATATCTTAGCGGGAATGGAACATCCCTCCATTCAGTAGGGTATGGTTGCCGTATTCTGAGATCTTGAGCATTTTCTCGGGCATGAAACATGGCTCGGAGCTCCTGGACCTCTCTCCTTACTTCTCGGGTCTTATCTGTCGCGGTAGGGGCTGTTATTTCGGGAGGATTATTGCCCGGGTTTGGTGCTGCTGAGTTTGAATCCACATTGACCACGGGGCCCGTGCTTGCTTGACCAGGCGTTCCTCCTTGTAGAGTTGGCAGGGCCGCTTTAATCTCGTCTACAGACTTGACCAAAGCAAGTAATATGGCTTCGAGATTGTCGATACGCTGGCGATCATTGGAACCACCTTGATTGCTGTCTGTCATGAAAACCGTCCTTACATGAGGAGTGATGGAAGGAACGGTGGAGGATGTACCCTCCGAGTCGTACCCATGCACCGAGAAGTCATCGAGATAGGTGGAAATGTTATCTTCGGGCTCGAACTCGGGGGGAACGGTATCCCCAGCTTCAGAGCTTGCTTCGTCTTGAGAGTTACGGATGTCCTCGGGGACATCAATGTCTGTTGTACCTGATGGTAGAGTTGTTTGTCCGGGCTCGGCTCCTTGAAACATCGGATTGTTGCGGATGTTCGGAGGAGTGCTACCCCCAGTTCCCACGACCCCCAGTGATGTGGATGATGAATTTGCCATCGCGGCAGATTTTGCCTTTGAACGGGTGTGTTGGAATACTCCGGTGGAGGACAACCGTTTAGATGATAGTTTCTTAGCTGTAGTGGTTGATATCTTGGGACTGGAGATGCTTGTCTTTTTCCCCCTCCCTTTGGCGGGGACCTTCTGAGCGGAATTGCAGGAGACTACAGGAGGTGCCTCATCTTCTGAGCTCGGATGCTGTAGTCTTTGGAAGACGGATGGCCGATCTTCCGTCACTGCCGCGTTGTTGCAACAGCAGTTGACGATGATTTGGGTGCAGCGATGTCCAAGTGAGGACTCTTTGCACGCCGACACTCCTCCTCTTTCCTTGCGTTTGTGGAGGATCGCCTCCTGCAGGTCAGAGGAACCACTATGTCCGTTTGCCGCCGGGGGCTGGACTCCAGCGGTTGTATACAACTTCCCATCTGAGGCCCGTGTGACAGTCAACGGGATGCCCCGATAGTCAGAGGTTGGGACAGCTGACTGGGCCTGATAAGCCCGCGCTGCCCTAGACTTCCTCCTTTTAGCACTTGTGGGTGCGTAATAGGAGGAGTCCAAGTTGGATACCACAGAATCTGGCTTATCATCCAGAGAACCATCAGGATCGGGACCGCATGAGAGACGGTCGAAGACTGATCGAGAGAAGCGTGGAACGGACGCTATACGGCTAGTGTTGGGTACCGTGCAGGCTGTCTGTATGCGGTTGTCTTCTGCCGTCAGATGAATTGTTTTTGTGCGGCTAGGAGTCACGACCGTACAGGCTGGCCGCATGCGGTTGGCAATTGTGGCCGCATGGGTTTTCTGCAAGCGATTAACTTTCTTAGCCGCATGGGTTTCATTCATGTGGTTGGCAACTGTAGCCGCATAAGCTATGCGGCTGACAGATGTGGCCGCATGGGCTTTCTTTATGCGGCCGACGGATGTAGCCGCATGAGCTTTCTCCCTGCGGCTAGTTCCCTTATGCGGCTCGAATCTTATAGAGTTTCTCTTTGTCCCTGCAAGTCTAGCATCATAGTGTTTTCTTCTACCGAACTTGGGGACAGCAGAGTCGTCTACGATTTGAAGTGGGGCCGCAGGAGAATCTTGCTCGCCGTCTTGAACAACAGAGGGTGTCTCCGCAAGAGCTTCAGTAGGAACGAAGGATCGGGGTCTCCACTCCTTACGGGCCTTCTTTGTGCGGGCTCGCTTCTGGACCGGACCAGTGCTCTTGTCGGAGAGCATTTCTTCGAACGCCTGTTGGTCGAACCGGGCGACCATCTTTTGTTGCGTGGAGCCAAGCTTGGTTGCATCCGATTGCGTCACCAACTCCTCAGCCGTGGAGAAGTTAGTCCCCAGCAGAGTCGCCATTGTGTTTGCCATCAAATATAAAAGAATAGAACAATTATCGGAGGACCGGACTTTTACTTCACGTTACAAACTCGCTTGTACAAAGAAAGCCTAGGGACGAAAACCTAGGTACAACAGTCTAAGTACAATTGTTTATTTTAGATTCTGGGGGGTGACGATAGAGGCTCGGGAAGGCGACGGCAGCCCTGCCTTACTCCTTGGACGATCGGTATGCAGCCTTGGCTCCTGTGAGAAGATGGTTGGCGTTGATGAAGAAATGCTCTTCTTGCTCCTCTGTTGCTCTTCTGGCTTCTCTCTCTCTGTGTGTATTTTCTCTCTGATAGCGTATATCTCTCCTTGTCTCTCTCCTCTTTTTCGTAAGGGAATGGCACCCTGCTATTTATAATAGTGGAGGGGCATCATTAGGGTTTGGCTGATTACCCATTCTCAAAGTGGCGGCGGCCTGATGCTTAATCAATCTAGACCATTAATTTTAAGCGTGAAGGATCTGGGCTATAAATGGGGATAGCACTGAATCTTGCGAATAATTAATGCTGATTATTTTAAATCTTCATGATTGGTTGTGTAGCTTGGATCTCTCACCACGTGTCCCATTGGCTAGATTATGAATGATATGACCTGATCTCATTAATTATGAGGATAACGTTAAATATGGTCATTGAAATCTGGTAAATCTTTGCATCTCATAATCATCTTTGCTACCAGCTGTCAAGTCTGGGGGATCATTGAATCTCTGCCACGTGTCTTAATGATGGACTCTGCCAAAGCCGCATGACATCCATGAACCGCATGAGACAGCGTCTCGGCGAGCCGCATAGGTATAGTACTTGCGAGCCGCTTGGTGAGCCGCATAAGTGTAGTAATCGCGAGCCGCATGGGATGGGTTCTAGGTGAACCGCATAAGTGTAGTAATCGCGAGCCGCATGGGATAGCTTCTTGGTGAGCCGCAGGAAGACGATTCTTGCCAGCCGCATGAAGCTGTTCTTCACTGGAGCCGCATGGGGGTAGCCACGTGTCAATCTTGGATTGTGTCAGAGATTTTCTCCTATTTCCCAAGGGTCTGTCATTATGACAGGGCCATTATGATACTTCATGTCAGAGCCGTCAGCTGTCAAATCATGGCAGAGCATTAAATAGGCACACTGCTCGATGGCCAGCTGTGTAAAGGGGTCTCGTGGGTACACGTGGCATTGAGCCGCATATCTCCGTGAGCCGTATGTACTTTTGAACCGCATGCGGCTGGAGGACTCTTTGAACCGCAGGACTGTCCCTATGTAAGCCGCATAGACTTTCATGTCCGAGCCGCATGAGACTAAGAGTCTCTCTGAACCGCATGGGACTGCTCCTGTATGAGCCGCATGGGGTTCTCCTGTTCTGAGCCGCATAGATCATCGTTCTGATATTTTCCATGCTTCTACAGTCATGAACTACAACTAACATATTATGAATACTCTCCATAAGGAGGCCAACATAGAGGTATAACTCAATCACAATCTAGAGACAGAATATGGCACGATAAAATAGATAAGAAAATCCTCCACTGAGGTACAACAGAAATGAAATACAAGTCTCAACATCTCTACAATATACAACTCTGAAAATAAGACATCAGCTAAACATGAAAAGAAATAGTCTAAGCTATCTACTCTATGCTAGGGGTATCAACCTCAGCAGCTGCCTGAACCTCCCCAGGGGTCCAGGTCGCGAATGTCATCTAGGCAAGCTCCAAAGTAAGGGGTGCAGGGTTTCTCATCATCCTCTGCAAAATTTTTAACAGGTCCAGTCAGGACGGGAGCGAGCACAGTACATCTCAACAATTCATAGCAGGTTAGAAAATATAATCATGCAGTAAAGTAAGATATAGATACTGGAGGACATGCAGTATGTAAAAAGAGAGAGAGAGCTGTAATAGAAATATCTACTATAAGTAGAGAGCTACCAGTGACCAGTGATTTAGAGTACAAAGTCGACATGTGAACGGCTTGATTTGCACATGGCTATACTAAAGAGGCGTACATGGCTATTCTACTTTGGAATTGTTCACATGGCTATTTATACTCCTCCGTACCCCCAATTAATACACAAGGATCCAACCAGGTTATGTTATGATTCTATGTAACAGCCTCCGAAGGGTGGTAAGCCTCTAAAAGTTGATAAGCCCCCAAAGGGTGATATGCCCCCAAAGGGTGATAAGCCCCCAAAGGGTGATATGCCCCCAAAGGGTGATAAACCTCCGAAAGGTGATAAGCCCCCAAAGGGTGATACATAGTAGTCCCATAAATGGGGATTCTGATAGACCCAATAAATGGGATAAGGATTCAGAGAAGACTCTGTGATCATATGAGTATATGTCACAAGTGATAAAAGAACCAAAGAAGCATATGATACGCCATGTAAGTGAAACGCACAGAACATAGAGTACCCGATGCTCCCTGAAGGGATAACATCTCAAGAAAGGATCCATATAGTACTAATCCGTGTGACCAACGTGACAGTATCAAGTAAAGTAATCTAATGCAAGAAATAATTCTAAACAGGATATGAAATGATCAAAGAATGTACTCGCCTCGTATCTGAATGTCTGAAGTAAATATACTGTCCGAGATGAGATACCTGACTCCAAGTTAGAGCAACACAATTCACAACAAGTCTAAAATGATATAATGAAGTCCTACTATGCATTCTACATGATTCTAGGTCAATCTAGACAAAAGTCAACACTTGGTCAACTTCAGTAAACTATACTAGTCAAGGCTAGGTCAACCAAGTCAAACCTATGTCAAACTAGTCTACACTAGGCTAACAAGGCTATTCTAAGTCTAACTAGACTACACAAGTCAAATCTAGGCCCACTAGGCATACCATGCCATAGTCAACCCATAACTCATCTACATGTCATATATATCTATACCATCTAATATAGAAGCACCTAAACATACATACACCTATTACCATTATACACTATCAACCATGCACTAATCATATATTTACATTAACACACATTCATATATATAGGAACCTATGTATATACATATCTCAATTCATATATAGGTACACATATGAAAGAGAGAGGGAAACACAGGAATACAAGTGTGTATGAAAGAGGGTGAGAGAGAGAGTGTGTGTGGTGCCAAAACATGAGTGTGTGGGTGTTGAGAATAAGTGACAGAAAAGTGAAGTGTATGAAGAGGAGACATGTGCATGAGTGTGTGTGACTAGAGAGTGTGTGTGTGTGTGTGTGTGTGTGTGTGTGTGTGTGTGTGTGTGTGTGTGTGTGTGTTAGTGACATAGGCATATGAGTGAT
This sequence comes from Iris pallida, assembly GCA_029216955.1. NCBI lineage: Eukaryota > Viridiplantae > Streptophyta > Magnoliopsida > Asparagales > Iridaceae > Iris > Iris pallida. The sequence continues at coordinate 37,372,992 of JANAVB010023800.1, read as the reverse complement.
AGATAAGTGAGGGTGTTTGTGATAAGTGAGAGTGAGGGCATACGGAATATGTGAACAGGCTAATCCTGAAATAGTGGAGTGCATAGAGTGCCACATATATGCTAATGTGAAAACTGTGAAGGGCAAACTTGTGTGTGTGTGAATACAGGATAATGTGGCAGTTCAATAGGGTAGGAAACAATGTATACATTAGGGTGTGGGTGTGATCATTACCCTGAATTCCAGTGAGCATTCCAACTGGAAATAAGTGAGGAAAACACAACTATTGACTAATGTCAAAATCTCAGATTTAATTCAGTTTGGGTGTGAACTAAACAAGTTATAACCCGCTGACAGTGCACTACAATTAATCTCAGGAAATGGAAACTAACAGTGTGTGATATGTGTACATAACTCAGATTCATGTGTGACCCATCTCACACAATGTAAGCTAACATTTAAACCTAATAACCAATTAACCTGTGAACTAATACAATGCACCTGAATTTAACATAGTATTTTTACATCAAAGCTTAGTTAAAGAAAGGAAATCACTCCCAGCTCGTAATCTAACAGGGAAACCCAATAGGAAATAGTATTTCAATCTCAGTGATTAGGAGACCAATTGACAGTCAATAACCAATCAATGTATTCAACAATCTCAGAAATTTAACAGAAAAATATTGTATGCAAAAATTCTCAGAATTTGGGGGTGAACCTGTGTGTGTGTATAGAGTTTAGATTTCAGTTTTATGACAGGAAATATTATAGAGTGATCAATGACAGTAGGGTGATCCTGGAATCAGTCCTCAGATTTCAATAGTAAGTCACAAAATAATATTGTGTTAGCAGTAGTGTTCTCAGAAATTTGATGTGTACAGGAATGAGTGGATGGGTAACAGTGAGTAGCATGGATATAGGAGTAACAGTCAATGTTAAGGAAGGGGAAACCATTCCCAGGTTTCCTGTGATAGCTAACATTTGTAAGAGTGTGAGTTAGAAGGTGATGGTGTGGAAAAGTGTTTGTGTGTGAATGACTTCCAGATTTCAGTTTTCAGATTCAGTTCAAAAGCAATGAACCCATCTCCATTTTCTTAACAACCAAAACTCAGTTGAAATAGAAATTAAATTCAGAAAAGTTAAGCTAATAGTGAAATGAATCAGTGAGAACATCAATGATGTGTATGACAAAAGTCAGGTTATCAAGACAGTGTAGATGGATAGGGTGCTAAACTGAGGAAAATGGAAATAATGAAATGTGTGTTCAGAAATTTGAATGCGAGTGTACTAGGAAACTGAATTAGTGCAATACTTAGGAATTCAGTTCCCAGGAAAGAAAATTGAAACTAGTGACAGTTCCCAACAGTCCTAGCCCAAACAGTTGCATACCCAAAAACCAATTTCGAACTCCATTTCTCCTATAAATCATACACTAACATATTCATCAGCTCTAACACATGTAGGTGTGTCTAACCTAACATTTAACATCATTTAAAACAGGTAATTAAGCAAAATAAACTCAAAATTTACATTTCAGCCAAGGTGTATCAGTGGTATCAGACTTTGGAGGGAAATTTCATGATTTCGAATCAAATAAATCAACAAAATCACAATCAGTAGGTTGGTAATTAGTGATACATATGAGGGAGAGTTGGGAGTGTGTCCCAGTGTCCATGAACAGGACACAACGTGTCCAACCCGAGCAAAACACAAAAACTGAAACAGAACAAACATAGGCGTCGTGCATGTTCACTGAGGTCGTGGACACGATACACGACTCCTCATGACATGTGGTTTTGCACACGTATAGCCCACGTGTAGGGCTACACATTGGACCCACCACGATGTGTCCATGACGTGTCCAGAGTGGACACGAACATATGTTTGTGCGCGTGTCTGTGCGTGTATACAGCTGCCTGGGCGCGACAGGGCGTGTCAGTGCGGGCTCGATTGCTCTCTGGACACTCGACCAGATGTCCCCAATATTTGGGGACATACTGTTAGTGGTAGCCCCCAGGTTCGTGCCAATTTTTAGGTGTCCAAGTGTCCTACAAGTGGAGAACTAAGGGTCGAGTAGCAGGGTACAGCCCTAAGGCTGCTGCGGGCGTATTCGTGTCCGTTTTGGACACGGACACGACTCAAAAACCAACTCAGTCGTGGGGGAAATTAGTAAGCACATTTAAATCAACATTTTCATTCAATTACTTTTTCAAAAATAGCAATAAATTCCCTTTGTGACATTTCACCAAACACATGCATAGACACCTTGATACGTATCTGATACGGACACCAAACGAACACGAATTTACACAAAACCAAAACCTACGGTTAGGGGACACCTAGGGCTTCCTATCCATGCAAAGAAAACAAAATTTGGTGGAGGGAATAGGGATTTACCTATATGTTGAAATTCCAATAAAAGCTCCAAAAAGGAGGTGTTTCTTCTTGTTAGCCAAACTCTCCAAATTGTCCCAAAGCTTGGATTATCCTCCATGAACAGCAAGAGGGAGACAATTAGAATCTAATGAAAGTGGTTTGAGCCAAAAAGGAGTTAAAATGGGAAAGTTATGGATTGGGGAAGATGGCTCTTACCTCTTTCTTCAAAAACTTGGAGGAATTAATAAAAGAGGCAAGAACACATGGAAGAGCCATTAAATAGGGTGTGGAACCCTAGGTTGGCTGCCATAGGCTGATTAGGGTGAGGGTTTGGGTACATGGTGTGGGCCTACGGGCTTTAAGGCTAGTTATAGATTTAAGGTTTAGTCACAAGTCATGGCTTATGACTTAAATCTAACTTAAGTCAAATAACCATACCATGGGTCAACTCTAGTCTAACTAGGGTTACATGACCTAACCAAGTCCAAACACAACTAGGGTTAGCTTCTAGGTTACCCTACCAAGGTCATTGCCAGTCAAAGTCAACCTAGTCAACCCTCATTCAAACAATTCCAAAATAAATTCTAAAAATTCCTATAAATTCAAATAAATTATAATAAATCCAAATAACCCTAAAAATTTCAAAAATACCCTAATCACATGGCTAGGCTCTAGGGTAGGCAGTCTCTACTGTTCACTAGCAAAATACCAAAAATCACAAGTCATGAATTTAAATAGTTTAAAAATAATTAAAAATCAATAAAATCATAACATAAAATAAATATCATTAAATAATAATTATAATTACAAAATTTCAAAATTACCTCATCTGGAAAACTGGGTGTTACAAACCTACCCACCTTATAAAAATTTTGTCCTCGAAATTAAGATGGTAGCAGTCCGTCTAGGTCAAACACCCCACAATCAAAGTATCAAACATACCGTCAGATAATCATATACGTCTGTCCAAAATCATGATACTCAGAATCTTCGTCATGCTAGTGAGCAAGGCTACGATAATCACAGTCCTCGACTAAGGCACATACCTCTAGAATCATGTTATTTAAAATTTTTGCATTGCCGCATGCTTGGCAGCAAAAACCTTAAATTCCCACACCCGAGAAATACGTCCTAAATCTGACTATATGTTCTCACTATGTCAGCTAAACACGACTATCGAAGATTCTAGATTCTATAACTGGGTGACCTAGCCCATATGATTCATCTCAGAAGAAAATCAAACATAACACAAGAACAACAGAACAAAATTGATAAATCAATAAGGAACAGAGGGAATCAAAATTTCAAGGCAGTTATAAGAGGCAATTGCAGAATTTGAGTCAAAAGAACGGAACCAGCAACTAGATCTCCAACGGCCTGAGCATCCTCGACTGTCCTGGCGAAAGCTTGCCCTTGCTGGCCTCTCCTGGCCTGCTGCTGATGTTACATGTACCTCTGCTACTGAGTCGGTAAGGATAATCCCCTCTGCTGGCCTACCGGGGCCCTAGCTCCTGCTCCCTGAACTGTCTGTCCCGATGACTCAGGACACTCTCTCAGACGATGATCGGATCCTCCGTAAAGCAAACATCTGCCCAGCCTCTTCCGGCATTCGCTGCAATCGTGTCCTGGTCTCTTACAAAAAGGGCAAATGATAATAAGTTGCTGTCCCCGGGTCTGCTGCTGCCTCTGCAGCTGTTGCGCCTGCTGAAAGGGTACACGGTCTTGAAACTGCCGCTGCTGAAGGTAGACCCTCGGCTGCTGGTACTGCTGCTGAAACTGTAGAAGTAGCATCTGCTGTTGAAACTGTAGGGGTGGCATTTGCTGTGGATACTGTGGCTGAATCTGCAAGTGGGGCATCTGATGCGGATACTGCTGCTGAAACTACAGGTGGGGCCTCTTGGCCGGTCCCGTACTGCCACTAGCTCCCTGAGTATCTCGCATCCTCTTCTCCTTCAGCCCATGATCGTCCTCCGCTGTCATGGCTCCTACCAGAATCTGCTCGAAAGTGGCATCGCGGTCGCTCTTGGTATATGACTTGACCTCTCCGATCAAACCCCTGCAGAACCTTCTCGCCTTCACGACCTCGGTAAGATCCTCGATAAATCTGCTCAAACGGCTGAACTCTGCAGCGTACTCCGCAACGGTCTATTTCCCTTGAACTAAAATCTCGAACTGCGTCTCCAAAGCCCGGAGTACGGTATCGGGAAAGAATTTCTCCTTGAACAGTTTCTTGAACGCTGCCCAAGTCTGACCGGCTGTACCAACCCTCGGGTCCGTCTGATACCAGGTACGGGCCAAGTCCTGCATCTGACTGGCGGCTGCCTCGATCTATAATCCTGCTGGTATCTGTGCCAATCAGAATATCTTCTCAATATGCTCTATCCAATCCTCAGCGTATATGATGCCCTCTGTACCCTTGAAGTCTCGGGGTCCCATCTTCTTGAAGGAATGGATGTCTGGAGTCCTCGGCTGATACGGCTACATCTGGCCTCCCTGTGGCTGAGCAGCCACCAGCTCCACTATCGTCCTAACCAACTGGTGAGTATCTTGTATGCTCTGTCGGATATCAACAGACTGGCTCTGCTGAATCTGTTGCTGAAACTCCAAGAATCGCTGGAAGAGGGTAAACATCTAAGCCGCATCTACTGTCCCTGAAGGTAACTACTGCTGGTACATATCTGGAATGACGGGAGAAGACCTCCGGACAGGTGGAGGTGCACTCCCAAAAGCTGCAGATGCTCCTATGTGAGCAGAAATAGGGGGTGCTGTGGTCCTTGCGTCCACGATCAGGCGAGGGGTGGTAGGCCTCTCACCAGCGTCTGCTGGGCCAGAGCGATGCGATCGTGTCTCAATCACCATCCTGGAGACAGATCAAACAAGGAATCAATACTGAGATAGAATCGATAATTCAAGGGAGGACAGTTATCCAAGGAAGCAAATTTTTAACAGGAATTTAGATGGCAGGAATCCAGTTAAGAGTTTTTTCTAATATGATTGAGTACCTCAAAATATCCTAATCCTACTACAGGCTGTAGTGGTACTCTAGTTCGAATACCACTACCCAAACTCGACCTGCATGGGCCACCACTAAAAACGTGTCACGACCCGCACCCACTATGAGGGTACGAGAACGTAACAATGCCCAGCCTACGCCGCAGTGTCGGCGGTAGAATGCTGTTCTAGGTCATGAACTACAACTAACATAATATGAATACTCTCCATAAGGAGGCCAACACAGAGGTATAACTCAATCACAATCTAGAGACAGAATATGGCACGATAAAATAGATAAGAAAATCCTCCACTGAGGTACAACAGAAATAAAATACAAGTCTCAACATCTCTACAATATACAACTCTGAAAATAAGACATCAGCTAAACATGAAAAGAAATAGTCTAAGCTATCTACTCTATGCTAGGGATATCATCCTCAACAGCTGCCTGAACCTCCCCAGGGGTCCAGGTCGCGAGTGTCATCTAGGCAAGCTCCAAAGTAAGGGGTGCAGGGTTCCTCATCATCCTTTGTAAAATTCTCAACAGGTCCAGTCAGGACGGAAGCGAGCACAGTACATCTCAACAGTTCATAGCAGGTTAGAAAATATAATCATACAGTAAAGTAAGATATAGATACTGAAGGAAATACAGTAAGTAAACAGAGAGAGAGAGCTGTAATAGAAATATCTACTATAAGTAGAGAGCTACCAGTGACCAGTGATTTAGAGTACAAAGTCGACATGTGAATGGCTTGATTTGTACTTGAATATACTAAAGAGGCATACATGGCTATTCTACTTTGGAATTGTTCACATGGCTATTTATACTCCCCCGTACCCCCAATTAATACACAAGAATCCAACCAGGTTATGTTATGATTCTATGTAACAGCCCCCCGAAGGGTGGTAAGCCTCCGAAAGGTGATAAGCCCCCAAAGGATGATATGCCCCCAAAGGGTGATAAGCCCCCAAAGGGTGATATGCCCCCAAAGGGTGATAAGCCTCCGAAAGATGATAAGCCCCCAAAGGGTGATACATAGTAATCCCATAAATGGGGATTCTGATAGACCCAATAAATGGGATAAGGATTCAGAGAAGACTCTGTGATCATATGAGTATATGTCACAAGTGATAAAAGAACCAAAGAAGCATATGATACGCCATGTAAGTGAAACACACAGAACATAGAGTACCCGATGCTCCCTGAAGGGATAACATCTCAAGAAAGGATCCATATATTACTAATTCGTGTGACCATTGTGACAGTATCAAGTAATGTAATTTAATGTAGGAAATAATTCTAAACAGGATATAAAATGATCAGAGAATGTACTCGCCTCGTATCTGAATGTCTGAAGTAAATGTACAGTCCGAGATGAGATACCTGACTCCTAGTTAGAGCAACACAAGTCACAACAAGTCTAAAATGATATAATGAAGTTCTACTATGCATTCTACATGATTCTAGGTCAATCTAGACCAAAGTCAACACTTGGTCAACTTCAGTCAGCTATACTAGTCAAGGATATGTCAACCAAGTCAAACCTATGTCAAACTAGTCTACACTAGGCTAACAAGGCTATTCTAAGTCTAACTAGACTACACAAGTCAAATCTAGGTCCACTAGGCATACCATGCCATAGTCAACCCATAACTCATTTACATGTCATATATATCTATACCATCTAAAATAGAAGCACCTAAACATACATACACCTATTACCATTATACAATATCAACTATGCACAAATCATATATTTACATTAACACACATTCATATATATAGGAACCTATGTATATACATATCTCAATTCATATATAGGTACATATATGAAAGAGAGAGAAAAACACAGGAATACAAGTGTGTGTGAAAGAGGATGAGAGAGAGAGTGTGGTGCCAAAACATGAGTGTGTGGGTGTTAAGAATGAGTGACAGGAAAGTGAAGTGTGTGAAGAGGAGACATGTGCATGAGTGTGTGACTGGAGTGTGTGTGTGTGTTAGTGACATAGGCATGTGAGTGATAGGTAAGTGAGGGTGTGTGTCATAAGTGAGAGTGAGGGCATGTAGAATATGTGAACAGGGTAATCCTGAAACAGTGGAGTGCATAGAGTGCCACATATATGCTTATGTAAAAACTGTGAAGGGTAAACTTGTGTGTGTGTGAATACAAGATAATATGGCAGTTCAATAGGGTAGGAAACAATGTATACATTAGGGTGTGGGTGTGATCATTACCCTGAAATCTAGTGAGCATTCCAACTGGAAATCAGTGAAGAAAACACAACTAATGACTAATGTCAAAATCTTAGATTTAATCCAGTTTGGGTGTGAACTAAACAAGTTATAACCAGCTGACAGTGTACTACAATTAATCGCAGGAAATGGAAACTAACAGTGTGTAATATGTGTATATAACTCAGATTCATGTGTGACCCATCTCACACAATGTAAGCTAACATTTAAACCTAATAACCAATTAACCTGTGAACTAATACAATGCACCTGAATTTAACATAGTATTTTTACATCAAAGCTTAGTTAAAGAAAGGAAATCATTAGTGATACATGTGAGAGAGAGTTGGGAGTGTGTCCCAGTGTCCACGAACTGGAAACAACGTGTCCAACCCGAGCAAAACACAAAAACTGAAATAGAACACACATAGGCGTCGTGCACGTGTTCACTGAGGTCGTGGACACGACACACGACTCCTCATGACACGTGGTTTTGTACACGTGTAGGGCTACACAGTGGACCCACCACGATGTGTCCACGACGTGTCCAGAGTGGACACGAACACATATTTCTGCGCGTGTCTGTGCGTGTAAAAAGCTGCCTGCGCGCGACAGGGCGTGTCAGTGCGGGCTCGATTGCTCTCTGGACACTCGACCAGATGTCCCCAAACTTTGGGGACATGCTGTCAGTGGTAGCCCCTAGGTTCGTGCCAATTTTCAGGTGTCCAAGTTTCCTACAAGTGGACAACTAAGGGTCGAGTAGCAGGGCACTGCCCTAAGGCTGCTGCGGGCGTATTCGTGTCCGTTTTGGACACGGACACGACTCGAAAACCAACTCAGTCCTAGGGGAAATTAGTAAGCACATTTAAATCAACATTTTCATTCAATTACTTTTTCAAAAATAGCAATAAATTCCCTTTGTGACATTTTATCAAACACATGCATAGACACCTTGATACGTGTCCGACACGGACACCAAACGAACATAAATTTACACAAAACCAAAACCTACGGCTAGGGGACACCTAGGGCTTCCTATCCATGCAAAGAAAACAAAATTTGGTGGAGGGAATAGGGATTTACCTATATGTTGAAATTCTAATGAAAGCTCCAAAAAGGGGAGGTTTCTCCTTGTTAGACAAACTCTCCAAATTGTCCCAAAGCTGGGATTATCCTCTATGAACAGCAAGAGGGAGACAATTAGAATCTAATGCAAGTGGTTTGAGCCAAAAAGGAGTAAAAATGGAAAAGTTATGGATTCGGGAAGATGGCTCTTACCTCTTTCTTCAAAAACTTGGAGGAATTAATAAAAGAGGCAAGAACAAATGGAAGAGCCATTAAATAGTGTGTGGAACCCCAGGTTGGCTGCCATGGGCTGATTAGGGTGAGGGTTTGAGTACATGGTGTGGGCCTACGGGCTTTAAGGCTAGTTATAGATTTAAGGTTTAGTCACAAGTCATGGCTTATGACTTAAATCTAACTTAAGTCAAATAACCATACCATGGGTCAACTCTTGTCTAACTAGGGTTACAAGACCTAACCAAGTCCAAACACAACTAGGGTTAGCTTCTAGGTTAGCCTACCAAGGTCATTGCTAGTCAAAGTCAACCTAGTCAACTCTCATTCAAACAATTCCAAAATAAATTCTAAAAATTCCCATAAATTCAAATAAATTATAATAAATCCAAATAACCCTAAAAATGTCAGAAATACCCTAATCACATGGCTAGGCTCTAGGGTAGGTAGTCTCTACTGTTCAGTAGCAAAACACCAAAAATCACAAGTCATGAATTTAAATAGTTTAAAAATAATTAAAAATCACTAAAAATTATAAAATAAAATAAATATCATTAAATAATAATTATAATTACAAAATTTCAAAATTACCCTCATCTGAAAAACTGGGTGTTACACCATACGACTCAGGAGTCCCATGCGGCTCAAACACATAGGCAACTCGAGTGAACTCCATGCGGCCGAGAGAGAGAGGCCACATGGCCTTCAAAACAGCTGTGCCCAATATCTGGACGCATTTAATACTTTGACGGCTGACAAACCCGACAGATGATAGCCTTGACATAAAGTAATCATAATGACTGACACAAGAGCACTATCTTCCTAGGTTACTGGAGAAAATCTTTGCAGACGTGGCACTATCCACCAAGCTTCGAGGCAAGTCTATGCGGCCAGACTAGACGAGTTTATGCGGCCAGTGCAGAGAAACCTATGCGGTTCAACCATGAAGGTCCCCCATGCGGCTCGGCCATGAAGACTCTCATACAGCTCGGCCATGAAGACCCCCATGCGGCTCGGTCATGAATATGTTCATGCGGCTCGGTCATGACAAACTTCATACGGTTCGAGTATAGAGACTATTCATGCGGCTCGATCATGAAATCTTTCATACGGCTCGGTCATGATGACCTTCATACGACCCAAATATGAACACTCCTCATGCGGCTCAACAATGATGACAGGGCACGTGTCCTAAAGATAATCAAATTTTGGGTCAAATCATAATAATTTGGGACACGTGGCAAGAGAATAAATTAAATTGATTCATTTAGATTTGCGGACATCAGCAAATCATCATCATGGGGATTTATTGCAATCAACATTAATTACTGACATGATTTGGCATAATCCTCATTAATGGCCCAGATTCTTCACGCTCAAGATTGATGGCCCAGATTGATCATTTACCAGGCTACCGCCACTTTGAGAATAGGCAATCATTGCAAACCCTAATGATGCCCCTACTATTATAAATAGCAAGGTGCCATTCCCTTGCAAAAAAAGAGGCTCCCCCCAATAATCAGAGAGAAAATACACAGAGATCAATCCAGAGAGAGAAAAGCCAGAAGAGCAATACGAGGAGAGCAAGATGAGCATTTCTTCGTCAACGCCAAGCATCTCGTCACAAGAGCCGAGGCTACGTCTGATCGTCCAAGGAGTAAGGCAGAGCTACCGTCGCTTTCCCGAGCCTCTACCGTCATCCCCCAAAATCAAAAAATAAACAATTGTACTTAGATTGTTGTACCTAGGTTTTCGTCCCTAGGCTTTCTTTGTACAAGCGAGTTTGTAACGTAAAGTAAAAGTCCAGTCCTCCCATAAAACTGTTCTGCTCTTTTATATTTCATGGCAAACAAGTATAGGCAAGGATAAGGAAGTTATCAGTGCAATAGCATAGTGATGGTTTACAGTCTCAAAATAGGCCAGGTATTTGTGTCCTAAAAGCTGATCCTAAGGCAAGACTAGAAAGACAATCATAAAGGGATTTTGTTGCACAGAGTAAATGAACGTATCGGTTTTGTATGGGTGGCTACCAGTATAGTTGAGTACTGACACCCTACCAGTTTCATATGCAGGTGACAGGTACCTGCTTGCTTGAGGCGGAGCTCGCTTGGGTGTGTCGAGGCTCAAAGTTCCTTGGCGATTTGAGGCGTACGGCCACATTAAAGACAGGACTTATACGGGACATAATGTATGGACATCGCATATCTGAAGCTTCAGTTGGCCTACTCAAATTGTATTGAAAGATGAGAGAGAGCGGAGTGACTTGTAATGTGAGAAGAGTGAGCTTGAGTGATTGTAATCTTGTCCTCGTGCCACATTGTAATCCTTTTTTGAATATTAATAAAGCGTATTTGAATTACTTATGTTTTGTATTTAAATTTTTGCTACTATTATTCAATATTTCTGCTTCGGACTTCTGTGCGATGACCCCGTCGCTTAGCCTATAATCGACCGTTATGAAACATGTCTTGCGTGAGCGAAATCTAGGCTCACGCGGCATCACGCCTTAGCGAGGATGATCGGACCTACGGGACCGGGGCGTGACATAATGGTATCAGAGCATGGCTTTACGTCTTTTGACTTTCGATTGAATTCTTTAACTCTGTTTTGCTTTCGCAAATTAATATCGTTGGTGCGCTCTCTCTCAAAATATCCCACGGGATGTCCATACAATAAGTCTATGTAATTTATAAAATTGTATGACGATAATTTTTGACAAAAATAAAAGATGGATCACGTAAAGCACGGTTGGCTAAGTCGGGCTGGGCATATATACCAAGGATTGAGTCGACCTTAGAAAAAGTCGTATGTAAAACTCGAATTATTTCAAATGGGATCGAATTTGACTTGAATTACAGAATACGGGATGACTATCGATAGGGATGCCATCAGACGAATTGTCGATGCGATATAGATGAGCGTGCTTGGATTTTGAGGAATGGTTCGAACGGAGAGTCGAAGTAATCAAGATTCAAAACTTGTTTCGAGGATTTGTCGAATGACTTCATCCCTGAGTGGTTATGGGATAGCCTCGGGGATGTCGATTGATTGAGGATATGGGATGCCAATAAGTCTATCAGCAAGCGACGAATATGCAAAGCCTTGGAAAGTGTTTCAAAGTTAGTCATGACTTGATAGCTAGCATGAAATTGATTTGAACGAATTAGAAATGACGCGCACGAGATTGGGATTGTGCAAGTATGAAATATGAGAATGATTGAGTAGGAAAATTGAATCGATAAAAAGTTAAGGTGTACGAACAGATGACTCGATCGGAGAAAATTGATATGAATCGTATACGAAAAGTTAGCACGATTGGATGATAACGTGCATGGAAATGATTTGAATATTTAAGAATAACTCTATGGATTGGAATAGATGTTGCAAGATGATTTGAGTTAGCATAGATATATGCAACTTGAGGAAATTTGTTACTCGATAACTTAAGATACACGGATGAATGTACGTGATTTTGGATTTGAATGATTTGATCATGTAAATGATTCAAGGGATAATAATCAAACTTGATCTTGAATGTCGAAAAGATTATCCAGTTCGAATGATAGCATCGGTTACACGACTCAAAATTCTTTGCAAATAAAGATCGTCAGGTTACGTATATCATCGATGGTATTGAGGCGTATCAAAGATCGATATGCGATCACTCGGGGGTACTCTGATTCGAGGAATGACGATCGTATAAAATGTTGTTGTTTTGATGGATGCTATACTTGGGATTTTGATTGAAATGAACACTTGGATGAAAATGATCATGTCTTAATTTCTTCGATGATGACCACAACGTCGGCAATTTTGTCTTGCGCGAGCGCAACTCTTGCCTCGTACATACGTTACGTCAGATTTGGGGAGATCGGTCCGCGTGAGCGCTGACATGGTGATTCATGTCGTAGGAATGATCGAACTCGGGAAATTAGGGTGGCAATTTGGATTGCTTTGAGTCATGGTTTGATGCGAAGCTGATATTCGAGGATGGTTCGGATTTGTGATTGACGATTGAGTAAACTCGAGGATTGAGTAGTCCAATCTTCGTATCGTGAATGAATTAGTCTAGACTCAAAGCAAGAGTTGTGCCCCGATAAGAACGATTATCCTGGGGGAATACATGGTGATTTTATGTCCCGTGTGGATGATCGGAATTGCGTACGTTTGGGGCATGACATATTGTTGAGCTAGGCGACCTTGTGAATGATTACGTGAATTGTGATAAACGACTTAGGGAATATGAAATAAAAATTATGGTTTAGTAATAAATCATGTCGTAGCATACTTGACTGGAATATGATGGATAGGTGGATTATATCGAATGTGTCCAAGAAGATAGACTATGCGAATTTCTAGCTTGGACGTGTGATATTGATATGTCAAGGAATTGGTTGAACATGACTTACCGTAGGACAACTTTGCTGAACGACTCGGACCCCTTGGACTAAGTGTTGCAAGTACGAATAGGAGAAATACATGCTCGATGTTTAGAAATCTGAGTGATGCGAGCTTGGGTAGAAAACTCGTATTATCAACTTTGGTTTGACCTTAGGATTGGGGTCAGTGTTGATATTATTATTGGAAAACTATGATTCCAATACTGACGGATGACTTTAGCCTAGAGAGATGGCCTAGTAGGACAGGCGAGACGTCCCTGTTCCGAGAGTTAGTATCGGTACAATTTATTTTGAGCATTGATAGAATGAGATATTGGTGGATAGAATCATTCAAGATTGTGGAAACCCTACTCATGAGGCTAGACTAAAATGCATATATTTCAGGGACACCTGAATATGTGCACGATCCGACTCAAGTAAAAATGATGGATTCTCTATCACGAGGCTTTGCTGACATGCAGATATTTCGAGGATGCCTAAAATATGTGTACGATCTAACTAAGTGATACGTTGAATTCAAGTGAGACTGTAGAAACTGAACGGTACCAAGGATTTTGAAATCATGTTTCACGGAAAAGATTGATGGTAGTGCGATCGTTGGATACAATTGAACTTGAATGTCGATTGAATGAATGGTTTGTCCCTGAACTAAGTTACCTATGTGCGAGAAAAGTATAAGTAGTTCCCAGTCGAGATATAGTTGTTCGAGATAAAAAAATAAATAAGACACGAGCATGGCTCGGATTGAAAAAACACATAAGAGGAATGTGTGCGAGAATAGTTGGACATTGAATCAAGTTATAAGTCGATAAGTATACTCAATTAGTTTCGAGGATGAAACTTTTTTTGAGTGGTGTATAATGTAATGCCCCGTCCCGCTCAGCTCAATCGAAGGAATCGAAATGCCAACGGCGTTCGGACTTAGCCATGCAATGGCTGCTCGAAGACCTGCTCGGTCGAGGCGACTCCTCGCTCAGGTGGGTGGCTTCGGTGAACATGCCTCAGCTTGGCCTTCACTCTAGTAAAATAAAACTTTTCAAATGCACAAGTAGGCTTGATAATACAAGAGACGAATCGACATGGCTAAGGGAATAATCCCAAGTTGGGTCAGACTGAGTTAGAACATGGAAAGGTCCCACGGTCGGCGTAGAAGTATCGCACGTCGTACTTTTAAAATGAGACTCGGTCCCCTTCATCCCGTGGCTTGGAAGAAGGAAAGTTGGTCTTCACCTCAAAGTTAAGAACCTAGCCTAAGTCATAGATGTCGCCCGTATGAATGCTTGATAACGCATGCACGGTCCCATCGTCCAAGGCTTGGCATAGCCTTTGCTCGTTCTACGGGTTAAGCTGTATTGTATAGCTTGTGGCATAAGTCTAGGCACCCAAATAACTTGGTTGTTCAAGTCGAATATGTGCACGGTACGTTCCCTCAAGGCAAAGCTTGACACAGTTGTAGAAGCATGGAAAAGATAGAGTTTATGCGAATCATTATTCCATGCGGCCAAGCAAACTAAGCTGCTGAAGAAGTGAAGACTCCATGCGGCCAAGCAAAACTAAGCCGCAGAAGCAGTGAAGACTCCATACGGCCAAGCAAAACTAAGCCGCAGAAGAGTGAAGACTCCATGCGGCCAAGCAAAACTAAGCCGCAGATGCAGCAAAGACTACATGCGCCGAAGAAAAAAAACTAAGCCGCAGAAGCAGTAAAGACTCCTTGCGGCCAACAAAAAAAACTAAGCCACAGAAAAAGTATTCCCCGACCCCATGCGGACAAGCGAAACTAAGCCGCAGAAGCAGCACCCCTGGAGACCTCATGCGGCTAAGACAACTCAAGCCGCAGAAGCGAGGCTCTCGAAGGCCCCATGCGGCTAAAGGGACTTGAGTCGCAGAGGGAAGGTTCTCATAGATCCTATGCGGCCAAGTGAGCCCAGCCGCAGAAGCAAGGTTCTCAAAGATCTCATACGGCCAAGCGGAGCCGAGCAGCAGAAGCAAGGCCCCTAAAGCCACTATACGGCCAAAATGAGTCAGTCTCTACTTTACGGAAGGGACACTGGCAATTTGACCAAGTCTCAACCATCCAGATTTGCTACAACAAAATCTCAACAACCCCTACCAGCTGGCAACCCAAGATCGAGTCTTTGTGTGTTGTTACAGACACGTGGCCAGGTGGCCCTTTATGCGGCCCAAAATCTGCTATTACAGGAATCACTATAAATAGCATGGTGCCACACCATGCAAAAGGTTGGCAATCAAAGGCTGGCAAATTTCTTCAAGAGAAAAGACTGCTTCTGATAGTCCAAGGAGTAAGGCAGAGTTTATACACTTTCCCGAGCCTCTATTGTCACCCCCCAGAATCAAAAAAATAAATAATTATACTTAGATTGTTTCCTAGGATTTCTTTCTAGGCTTTCTTTTGTACAAACGAGTTTGCAATCAAATTCAGTGTCTCTGTAATACTTGTCTTTGATATTTAATGGCAAACACGATGGCGACTCTACTGGGGACTTCCTTCTCCTATGATGAGAAGTTGGTGATGCAATCCGACGCGTCCAAGCTCGGCTCTATACAGTAAATGCTCGTGGTTTGTTTTGACCAACGAGCATTCGAAGAAATGCTCTCTTAAGGGAGCGTCAGCCCGTCGCAGAAGCGATCCAACCAAAGAGTACCTGCAGGACGACAAAGTGTAAAACTGTTGTCCCCGACCAGGTTCTCGAAGAAGCTCCTTCTGTGACCTAAGACGATGATCGAAGCTCTCCTGTGGCCTTGCTTCCGACCGCAGAGAACCCCACTGTCCCTAAATCCATTAAAAGAAAACACTACGATGCTGAGCTTTTGGGGGCATACGGAAAATCCATGGAGACAAGAAAGAGGCCATATAAGAGAAATGAGAAGTCTGCCTATACGACAGCCAACTCTGAATGCAGGCAGATGGCCCATACGGCATCCAACTCCGGCCGCAGGCACATGGCCCATGCGGTAGCCAACTTTGGCCGCAGGCAGATGCCCATGCGACAGCCAATCCTGGCCGCAGACAGGCTGCCTCACGCGGCCCTGTCAGAAGCTCTGTATTCGACCACCTCTCATGCGGTCCATTGAGAATGTGGAATGTTCCAATCTGGACTCTTCTTACTATGCGCCTTCGGGTGTTACGTCGAAGAAGTCTAGGGTAGTGCGGGCCCAACAAGCCCAGTCAACTGTTCAAGCTGTTGACCGTCTGCGGACACCGTTAACTGTTATGCGGGCTCCTGATGGAAAGTTATAGAGAACCACCCGCGTCCAGTCCCCCAGGTTTAACGGACAGGGTGGGTCTCTAAAGTTTTCCTCCAACAATCGGAAGAAAGTGCTTTTATTAGCCTCGGATTAGGGAGCAAACATGATACCAATACACCTGTGTGCTTGGGATACCCGAGTCCACAAATTGGATGCAAAGGTAGATCAGTTTGCTATCGACTTGCGAGAGGTGATTACTCACAAATGCAAGGAGAAAGAAGCAACCTTGGCGTATGATGAGCCCTTCTCGAGACATCATTGCACCAAAGTTATCATCAACTGCTGCTGCGATAAGTCGGCAGCACCTGAAGATCGGCAGTCCATTTTCCAACGACTGCACTAGCCAACACATGTCTGACAATAACTTGAGAAATAGATGCAAATTCCAGGAGACAAAGAATTTCCTTTCACCTCTTGTAATTCAACTCAAAAGATTCCTCCCGGCAAGGAAAGGAAGAAGACAGGCTCTTCAGCCCGGCAATCTCAGCAAGCACTGCAAGGAAACTCTCATCTGGAGGATTACCATCGATAACCACAGGGAGTGTCTACTTAGGTACTCAATCCAGAAAGAAGCTTCCAACACCCGGGGGTGCACCCTCAACCTCCATGGGGGTAGATAAAGTTGGGAGTAGCAGTCCCCTCAATGTATACGACAACCTGGTGTTCCAAGAGCATATGCAGGGGGTAGCGATTCACTAGAATTATGCAATAGGCTTGGACGTCCACGAGAATGACCGCCTTGGCCAAGACGATGCAACTTCCTGCACAGGGGGTGTCACCCCTTCCGAATCTGATGAGAAAGACATTCGACGATTTCTCTGTACGAGGGTACGATACGGATAGCACCTCTTCTACGGTCCCTTCTACGTCTATCCACGTACGGACAGTCATTATGGCCGACGATGATCATGAAGGACCTACTGATCGACAACGTCTAGAAGTACTTGAGATTGAGAATCATGCATCGCGTTGCACGTAGCGACACGGAGTTCATCTTCGTCTGTACTAGCCAACCCCCTGTCGAACCTCAGACGTTCGATTGACGTCGGCTATAGTCTTTGGAAGACAGAATGCCTCCTCGACGACACGGTGGCTACCTATTTACAGCAATAGTTGATGGTAATCTGGGTACAAGGATGCCTTGATTTAGGCGTGCCCTGTGCCGCAGATTCCTCTTCCATCTTATGCCTTGATTTAGGCGTGCCCTGTGCCGCAGATTCCTCTTCCATCTTACGATCCCGACCCCTGCAACGATTTTACCATTTGGCCCCATTCTTAAGGCTCCGTCGAAGAACATACGCCAAACTGAATGGTCCAAAACTGTATTGGACTCCAAAACTTCATCGAGGATCCCTTCATAGAGTCTCGATGTCTCTGGCACCGAATGTGCTGCCATAAAATCTGCCAGTGCTTGGCCTTTGACTGCTTTATGTGGGACGAACACCATATCATAGGGAGTTGGAAGGATTGCCCATGTAGCTAATCGTGAGTTTAAAGCCCCTAGCTTGGTCATGAGGACTCTGAGGGGGTTGATCCTGGATACGACATGGATTGTCTGTCCAGTCACATAGTGTCGCGTCTTCTGGATGGCAAAGAGAAGGGCAAGACATTCTTTCTCGACAGGATTATACCGATGCTCGGCTCCAATCATGGTTCAGCTGAGATAGTATATCACCTGTTCGTGGCCTTTACTACTCCTTTAGGCTAATAAGGCACCAAGAGAATGATCTATAGCTCGGACGTATAGCAAAAAGGGCTTTCCCATGACTGGTACTATTTGTACGGGAGGACTGGTAAGATACTTTTTGATGTCATCGAACGTGCGCTGGCACTCTTCGGTCCATACAAAGGAGACCCCTTTTTTCATTAACTTGGTGAAGGGTTGACATTTACCAGAGAGATTTGTTATGAACCTTCTGATATACGCCAATCGCCCTTACAACCCTCGAAGCTCTCAAAGATTTCTTGGAGGAGCCATGTCTAGGATCGATGTGAATTCCCTTTGAAGTGATGATGAAACCCGAGAACTTGCCGCTAGAAATGCCTAGAAAGGACTTGGTCGGATTCATCTTCAGCTGATGCGTCCGTATTAGATCGAACACTGTTCATAGATCATCCATATGGTTGGACTTATCTTTGCTATTAACGACAATGTCGTCAACATAACATTCCACCGTCTTTCGAAGATGCTTAAGGAATATTGTGCTCATAGACCTTTGTTAGGTTGCTCCCGCATTCTTTAATCCAAAAGGCATTACCGTGTAACAGTACACCCCTTTTGGAGTCCGGAATACCATATGCTTTTCGTCTTCTTGGAGCATCTTGATCTGGTTGTAGCCGGAGAAACCATCCATGAAGGACATACGCTCGAAGCCATAAGTATTTCCAATCATCACGTTAGTGATCGGGAGGCGAAATTCGTCTTTAGGATAGGCTGAGTTAAGATCCATGAAGTCTATGCAAATTCAAATCTTCCAGTCCTTCTTAGTAACCGGGACGACATTTGCTACCCAATTTGTGTGCTGCTATTCACGGATGAAGCCACTCTCGATGAGTTTTTCGACATCCTCCTCAATAGCATCCATGATGTTCAGGCGAAACCGACGCTATTGTTGTTTGACAGGCTTAGCGTCGAAAAGGATGTTGAGGCGATGCATGGCAACCTATGGATCGAAACCTGGCATGTCCTCGTAGCTCTAGGCGAAGACGTCGATGTATTCTCGGATGAACTGTATCAGAGATTGCTTGTCATCTTCTGTTAGGCTTTTACTAATAAAGATGGGCTTAGAGGAGGCCTCGTTCCCAGTTCGACTTGGACGACTTCATCTCCTGTAGGAGGTTCACGCTGCTCGAAATGCCATTCCTATTGAGATTCCAGACGCTGAGCCCAGGGTTCATCTTTGGAATACTTCAACGTTTATGTTAGCCCAATGATTACATCGTGTTTTTGAATATGGCTAATAAATTAAGTTTATCATAATGATGTCACTAATATGCATATACTCACTATCATATTGCTACTTAAACTTATCATTGTCCTAATTGTTCTATATCATATTGCCTTGCTTGTATTGTATTGTATTACAAATATTGTTTTGCTCGCCTAACATGTATTTGTAGACATACAATAAGCATTATCAAAGATGATCAAACTAGGACATATGCAATGAAGAAATAATAATGGGCCAAAGCTGGCGTCATACAAAAAGATTTCTCTGAATTGCCTAGCGACCTATCCGGGGCCTCGCGTCGGGGGTTCCGCTGCCCGGTCAGTGGACAGGGGTTGATGGGACAGCGCCCCGCGTCGGGGGTTCGGGGGCGAAGCTCCCGAATGGAATTCAGATTTCCAGATCTTGTTATCTTTAGACGACTGCTATAAAAAAAAGACGTCTTCAGGTCTGCTCAAATATAAGAAGAAAGGCATCATCAAAGGGCTCTTGGTTTTCCTATTTGTTCCAAGTCTGTAATCTTCAATTTGTTGAGTCTAGGAGAATATGTACGTTGAGTCGTACTGTGTCATCTCAGCCCCTAGACATATCTCTCCAAGCTCTACTATACAAATAGACCAATTCCTGAACCAAACCAAACCACCATAGCCCATTGAGAACTTTTGTCCCAATGGAGACAGAGTTCAGGCCGAACACTGTCTAAGGCAGAGTTTCGGCCGAACTCTGACCCCTGGTTTTGACATCCTAATTATTAGGGCCTGCTTTATACAAGCTGTCCAATATTCAAAAATTTGAATTCTTGGACAGAATTCGGGCCGAACTCTGCCTCCCCAGAGTAATATAAATAGAGCTTGAATTCTCCCATTTCAAATCATCTCTTACCTTCAAATATTCCAGCTTTCTAAGCTCTGCTACTCCAAGCCTCATTCTTCCATATCTTCTAAGCCACAACTGCCCTCAGCTCAAGGTGCTCAGTGCGATATCTGCTGGAAGTTGTGTGCAAAAGTGAAAGAAAAGTCACTTGGAAAATTCCAAGTTTCGCTTTCCGTGAAGTTGAAGTGTTCGAGCGCTTTGATCTAAAAGCTCGTGTTTCGTAAAGAAGTTTGCATGCTTTTCGGACTAAAGGCACGTAGTGTACGCTATTTCACAAATAGTGGATTTCAATCCTGAGCAAGAGTTTTCAGGCCTGGAATAGTCCTCCACGAGGGAAACCAGGTTATATCACTGTGTTTGCGTATGCTCTTCTAATCTTTATTTAGTTTCATATTCTCTCTGATTTATTTAATATCTTGATAGTTTTTTTGTGGAGGTGATATAAAGTTATTTTTAAATTTGTGATTATCGACAAAAACTCTATTCACCCTCCCTCTAGAATAGCCTACACGTTATTTCAGTTTGGTCTTCGTCCTCGACTAGAGAGCTTGCGGAGGCCATATTAATTAGCTGACAGCATCTTCTTGAAGGCCTGGCCAGTGCTGGTGTCGGAGTCCTAGGTTGAGGAGTCAGAAGGGTGTGAGTGCATCATGACTTCTTTCTCTGAGCCTTCTGAAGTGGAAGTGGGTGTAACATAACCCAACCCACTACGGGCGCGCTGGTAATAGTCTTAGGCCTTTCCCTTTGGAGCTTGAATCTACAAGGAAAGGCGCCGGCCCTTACCATAATTGAGCCACTTATTTCTGTTCAGGTTGTAACACATCTTCTGGATGAGGTGTTTGTCATGTGTAGTATAGCGGTAGAGCTGCATCTTGTCGCTATCAGGCTCTGGATCTTTAAGAGCTAACCGCTGCAGGTGCTCCACTCGACCGAATATGATGGGTTCCTCTTCTTTTCTCCTTGTTGGAACATCGGAGTAGGCGCTCCGGGGAGGGACAACTTGGCTCGTACGGTTGACGATCGTCACTTGCTTATAAAGCTTACATAGAGAGTTGTCTAGGAATTATCTAGTGTTTCTACATGCACAAGAATAATTCAAAGACAACTTCCTATTAATAAAGTAAGAGATTATCCCGAGGGGATTATATTATCAAAAGAGTGCACCTCTATATTGTCACAGACGTAGTCTCCTAGTTCCTCATCAGTGAGGACTAGGGCCATCGGGGAGGAGAAGGAGGACGCTTCCCTATTAGTTTGATCACCAAGGGAGCTATGGTCGAATGCTCCTGCCCCTTTATAATTGGCCTTGAGGACCTCCGGGGTAGCCTTATTCGTATAGGCTCATGGCTATCATTCGCCGTCACTGGAGGCGAAGGTGGTGCTCTGCCTCGGAGTTTGACGATGAGAGCCGCAGACATCTTGGGGGGGTCTTCCCTTAAGCCGAACCTTTAAAGTTTCTTCGACGATCGCTGTATTTTCTGAGGTTTTCTTTGCCTCATCATCAGCACCATTACTCTCATCGTCCCAGGGAACCGATTTGTACAGATCAGCATCTGTACAGTAGGCTTCAAGTCCCCGAAATGGGTCGATATCAACGAACTCGGTCTTGATAGTCCCGTCGCCAGCTACATACTTCATGTACTGATGAAGGGTGGAAGGGACAATCATGTACTCGTGGATCTATGGTCGTCCCAGCAGCATGTTGTAGTTTATGTCCGCATCGATGACATATCAGGTCACTTCGGTGTGGAGGTCACCAATTTGGCACTTCAAGCAAATTTTGTCGAGAGGCTCACTTTTTCCTGTGTTGACGCCGCTGATTATTGTGTACGATTTGGTCAATCGATGCATTGGGATCCCTAGAGTTTGGGGCAGACTTCTTTGGATGATGCTGAGAGAGGAGCCCGGGTCGATGTGGATGCGATCGACTTTAATGGCACCGACATACCCTGTGTGTACATAGGTCTATTATGCCGATTGTTCTTCAGCAGCATGTCTTATTGTGTAAAAGTGATACTGGGGATCACTTTGACAATGCTGTGACAATGTGGGCAAGCCGTAGGGTCTTCCTTTAGTGGTCGTACCTAAGTGAGGAAGGACTCGACATTCTGTAAAGCTTCACTGAGCGCATCCTGGGTCTTTTTGGAGAGACGGAGGAGCTCGAGAAGTGATAACCTAATCAGAGTATTTGCTAGCTATGCTAGTATGTCAAAGTTGTAGGGTTTGATAAGCCCTACGGTCGAGTCTTTTCTGAGAGGCTTGTCAAAGCGAACCTGCTTTTGCTTTTGTTTATCCGTGGCAGGAGTCTGCGATGGGCCTGCCTCTGATGTATTAGGGGCAGGGTTTGTAGTTGGTGGAGGCTCTTGCTACTTTGGAGCCTGGCTCTTTTTTTGCCACTGTGCCGAGTGATTGGTTACCAAGGTGTCTCGGCCAACGCCGAGATCATGTGGCATGTCTTAACCATCTTCCCTTTGACGAAAGGGGTCGTAGGCGCCATTATGTCGGGAGTCAGGTCAGAGTAAACCCACATGACCTCGTCTCTCTGTGTAGGGAATAGGATGAACCCTTGAGCATTGTCCTGTGCTGGTGGGAGGTTAACCACTTCTATTGTCGCCCTCGAGATGGGGACGACTCCATCTTGCGCCTCTGTGGTTGGAAAACTTCCAAACTGGAGAGTAACCATATTGGCCGTGATGGTCTTCTCTTCATAATCTAATGAAATAATATTGGCATTGATGAGGCGCTGGATCTGTATTTTTAACACATAACAGTCTTGTGTTGAGTGGTGAACATAATGGTGATAATGACAATATTTGGGGTTGTCCACCTTTCCCACTTTGCTGGGACGCTTCGGCACTGGGAGAGACATCTTGCCACTCTTCGTCAGCATCTCGAAGGGTTCTAACGTATCCTCGTCGTTGAAGGAGTAAGTCTCCCACGGCTTCTGCGCTTCTGCAGACTTGGGGTTCATGGTTGCTGAACCTTTGGATATGTTGACGGTCATGGCCTGCTTGCCTCTTTCGTCTTTGGGGTTGTTGTTAGACGTACGTCTCCCCTTGTCTTCGAGAGAGGGGAAGTTCTGTCCCAGGAGCTGTGCATCTTGGGCTTTCCTCTATGCCACGTCCTCCTCTGTAATGAAGGGCGTCCACTCCGTACAAGGAGCATTGTATCACAATTTTATTGTCGGCAACATATTTTTGCGGCATGAGTCTATAAGCATAGCCTTAAGGCTGCTTGGCGGAAGCGCTTAATGTATGTACGGACATACCAGGGGGTAGCCTTAAGGCTGCTTGGCGGAAGCGCTCAATGTATGTGCGGACATACCAGGGGGTAGCCTTAAGGCTGCTTGGCGGAAGCAGTCAATGTATGCGCGGACAGGCTCATTCTTCCTCTGGACAACCTCAATGAGAGTTGACATTGTCATGTCCATCCCTCCTTTATAGAATCGATCTACGAATAGATTCTTCAGGCCCTCGAACGATAAAATACAATCGTCTGGAAGACTGTAGAACCACTCATAGGCTACCCCTACAGAGCTCCTATGAATATTTTGCTAAGGAGAGCGTCGTCGGTAAGTGCCCTGTTACTGAGGCAAAGTACCTCAAGTACCGTCGAGGAGACTCTTTTTCTTCGTAGGGCATGAGCGTCTGCAGATTGTACTTCGGATGATAGACTACATTGCCCCACTCGGCCAGATATAGCTGTCGAATCCCTATTTTCTAGAGTGCTTCTTGCTTTTCTTTGGCGTCGTAGCGAGCATACAGTTCTTTGATGGCCTGTTGTATCTCAGTTGACATTGCAGGGCCTGTTGGACTCGTCGTTTGGTTG
Organism: Iris pallida; assembly: GCA_029216955.1. NCBI lineage: Eukaryota > Viridiplantae > Streptophyta > Magnoliopsida > Asparagales > Iridaceae > Iris > Iris pallida. The sequence continues at coordinate 37,348,798 of JANAVB010023800.1, read as the reverse complement.
TCGCATCAAGCACAGGTGTGGAAGCAGCTGAGGCCAAACTGCTCTTGATTGTTTGCCATTGATTGTAAAAGTACAGAACAATTATCGGAGGACTGAACTTAGACTCACAACACAAACTCGCTTGTACAAAGAAAGCCTAGGGACGAAAACCAAGGTATAGCAATCAAAGTACAATTGTTTATTTTAGATTCTGGAGGGTGACGATAGAGGCTCGGGAAGGCGACGGCAGCCCTGCCTTACTCCTTGGACGATCGGTATGCAGCCTTGGCTCCTTGTGAAAAGATGGTTGGCATTGACGAAGAAGTGCTCTTTTTGCTCCTCTGTTGCTCTCCTGGCTTCTCTTTCTCTCTGTGTATTCTCTCTCTGACTCTGTATATTTTTATTCTTTTTTTTTGCCGGCCCTTGTGCAAAGAAATGATGCTGGCTATTTCTAAGAGTGGGGTATGACCATTAGGGTTTGCTAATGATCATTATTTTGGAATGTCGGCGCTCCTTCAATCTATCTGAACCCTTGGTCCTGATTACAATGAATCTCGGCCATTAATAAGGATAGCACCGAATCTTGTGAGCAATTAATGTTGATTGCTTTAAATCTTCATGATTGTTTATACCAATGCCCGATTGCTCGCCACGTGTCCCATTGGCTTGATGATAAATGATATGCCTTGATCTCAGTAATTATGATGATGATGTCAGATATATTTGTTGAGATTCGGTTAAATCGTTGATTGATCCGATGCCACATGTTTTGATTGTGGGTCTTGCCAGAGCCGCATAGGATGGGCAACACTTGAACCGCAGGGAGATACTCTTTATGAGCCGCATAGGACAATGCTTCATCGGATCGCAGGGAACGAACTCTCAATGAGCAGCATATGCATAGTCTTTGCGAGCCGCATGAGTTAGCGTTGTATTGAGCCGCAGGGGCTGAGCTCTCAGTGGGCCGCATATGGCTGATTTTTGCTAGTCATATAGGATGACTTCTCCGTGAGCCGCATGAAGCTGTTCTCTATTTAAGCCGCATGATATTTGCCACGTGGCAACCTAGGATTTCTGACGGATCGGGTCAGAGATCTTCTTCTTTTCCCGAAGAGTCTGTCATTATGGCAGAGTCATTATGACACTTTATGCCAGAGCCGCCACAGTCGTCAAATCGTGTCAGAGCATTAAATAAGGCCACTATTCAAAGGGCCAGCTGTAGGAAAGGATCACAGGAGGATACATGGTATCGATCGAGCCGCATATTCCTGCTGAACCGTATACACTCTCGAGCCGCATGAGACGGAGAGTCTTCCTTTGAACTGTATAAGACAGCTCCCATATGAGCCGCATGGGCTTCGTATCCGGAGTCGCATGGACCATTATTCTGATATTTTCCATGCTTCTACAGGACCCCCTTCAAAGTTTTCAATTTGCAAAATTGAAACACTTTGAATAAGAAGCATGGTCCCGTTCATGCCGCATAAGTGTCCCAGCCGCATAGATTCATCTGTCCGCATAGGTTCTTTGCCACGTGTCCTGACTACGTGTGCAGATCTTCATTAAATGCTCTTGATTCGTTTTGATTTAACGCCGTCTTTTTTGGGGAAGATCCCAAAGTTTTTATTCTTTTGATTGTCCAGTTTGCCTCGATAGCCGAAGGGTCGATCACGTCGTACGAGGCGTCGGTTCATAGTCCTTCTGTCTATAAATATGCGTATGTTCAGTTGGATTTTTTTTAGACTTTTTCTTGACCAAAAGCTTCTGTCTTTGTCTCCTTCCTTCATCTGACCAACCGAAATGGCGCCTAGGATTTCCAAAGTTGTGAAGAAGGCCACGGCGAAGAAAAAGAAATCAGCTTCGTCTTCGACTGTCGTTTCCCCTGTCCGCCTTGACGTTCACGTCGCCATCGAAGGTAACAACTGTGTAGAAGATAGGGTCTGCTCTACTGCCTACTTTGTGTAAAAAAACCACGTAGTTCGCATACATGTCCTCTGATCGTGCCGCATGGGATGTACCCCATGTCTGAGCCGCATACAAGTTCAACTTACATAGTCCGCATAAACGTCCCATGACTTGAATCCGCATGAGGTTTTCCCCATGTTCGACCCGTATGCGAGTTGCCTTCAACGAGCCGCATGACTCTTTAGAATATCTTTTACTTCATTTTGTTGTTTTGTTCTTACAGTATCTCCGCTGGACGCTGAGGTTGTAGTGACAGAAGAGCTGCCGCCTCCTGCCATCGACCAGGGGTCTCCCTTTGTGACAGAGACAAAGAAGGAGGAACCGTCGTCTGCGCAGGATGGTCTCTCTCCAAATGTCGAGGCTGTTGGGGGTGGTAGCTCTGGGAATTCTGATGCTCCTATTCTGGACGAGGATCTCCTTCAACTGCATCCCTCGTATGTGAAGTGGTTGAGGGAGTGGTATATGCGTTTCTGTAACTAGGTTTTAGGGATTCCTTGTATGTTTCTGTCTGTTTAGCTGTGGTTTGTGTTTTCCCTTTTCGTCTGAAGAAGTAATAAAGAATTTCCTTTGGTTTTTGTTTGTTAATTGTGTGAATGTAGCTGGACATTCTAATAAATGGAATGTACTTGCTTCCCTCTTTTCTTGTAATGGTTACCTTTGGTTCTGTGTGAACTTTGTATCCCTAGTGTAGATTATGACTGGGTACTTATTCTGAAAGAGTGGGGTTATATCAAATCTGGGGACTTTATTCCCCCAGTAGAATCTTTGCTCATCTGGGCGACGTAGTTGACTTCAGAGTCAATGTGTCGAACTAGTCGGTGGTTTGAGCGGTCGACTGCCTCGCTGACGGACTACTTCTTGACATTGTGTGCCTCTGAACCATAGTTGTTCCTCTGTCTTGTCTTGCTTGTTTTCTCTTTATTTCTATCTTGTAGCAGCAATATAATCCCGGAGGATGTGGAACTTTGAAAAATGGATATGTTTCGTCTCATCTTTTCTTTCTTTGTAGTTGGGTGTCTTGTGGAACTGGACTTGCTGGGGGATTTATTTGTGGACCTGTTATCCTAGGCGTACCTTGGTTTTAGGTACGGATAACATGTTTGGACAGGATATCCGGAACAGCCGTGGCAAAGTGGTCATGGATGTTCTCGGTGCTAAAAAAAAGGAATGCCGTAGAGCAGCTGGGCTCCCGGGGTATGGTGGGGTAGTGAATTTATGCTAAGAAGCTTAGCAAAGGAATATTTGTAGACCTATTATCCTTAGCGTACCCTGGTTCGGGATACAGATAATAGGGTGAAAGGAAAACCAACATATTTGCTCAGAGGTCATGAGGACATGGCAGGCATGAGGGTTTTACCGTGGAACCTTTCTGCTCAGAGGTAGTGAGGACATGGCAGGGGAGGTTTCACGGGGGATATTTGTGGTCAACAGCGGACATTTGTGGACCTATTATCCTTGTCGTACTCCGGTTGTGGGTACAGATAATAGGTCGAAAGGAGACCGACATACTTGCTCAGAGGTAATGTGGACATAGCAAGCATGAAGGGTTCTTCGACGGAGCCTTCCCACTCAGAGGTAATGATGACATGGCAGGAGTGGGCTCAATGAAGAGGGAGTACATAGAACGACTCAGAGGTAGGAGAACGTGGAGGTTCTATGTGAGGGGCGGTTTGTTTTTGGTGGAAGTGAAAACGATTCAGAGGTAATAACGACATGTCCGTTTTCGGAAATTTGTGGATCGATTACCCTTTTTGTGTACTGGGAGTGCGGGTATTGGATCATGTGGGAGGATCTCTTCCAGGGAAGCAAGTTCAGAGGTATAATCATACGTGACTTACTATCTGAAAGAGTGACCGAAATGTGAGTTCAGAGGCACCAGCGGGTACATAACTCGGTAAATTAACATATTGAAAAAGTGGGAGTCCGGCGGCACCAGCAGGTACATGACTCGATAATCTAAAGGGGATGTAGGGGTGAGTTCAGTGGCACCAGTAGGTACATGACTCGATAATCTTGAGATGTTGTGGGTGTGAGTTCAGTGGTACCAGCTGGTACATGACTCGATAATCTGAAATGCTGAGGGTGTAAGTTCAGTGGTACCAGCGGGTACATGACTCGATGAACTTGTAGTGAATGTCATTTAGACATAATATTTCTTCAGGAACTTGCCGTTGACGGGCAGCATGAGCAAGTCTCTGTTTTGCTTTGCAAGGCGGTAAGCACCGTTGGAGAATACCGTCTCAATAATAAATGGGCCCTCCCACTTTGGCTGGAATTTGCCGGTGGTCTTGTGAGTCATAACCATTGGCCTCCGGACTGCCAAGACGAGATCGCCTACCTGGAATGTTCTGATTTTGACCTTCTTGTTGAAGGCTCCTGAAATGCGTGCTTGGTATAGCTCGATCCTTTGCTGAGGAGGCGCTTTTCATCTAAGGCCTCTAACTCTTGCAGTCGACGTCGATAGTTATCATCGGTTGTCAATTGGTGTGTGAGGGCGACACGTAGTGAGGGGATCTGTGTCTCCAAGGGGAGGACTGCCTCACTTCCGTATACCAGGGAGAATGGTGTATGTCTGGTGGCTGTTCGGACCGTGGTGCGATAAGCCCATAAGCACTCGCCGAGCTTGTCGTTCCAGTCACGTTTGTTGGAGGAGACAAACTTCTTGAGAAGTTTGATGATTGTTTTATTGAACGCCTCTGCTAACCCATTTGCTGCCGGGTTGTACGGCATCGAGGCGATATTCTGAATACGGTGCTTATGGCAAAACCGATAGAATATGTGGCTTGTAAATTGCGGACCATTATCATGGATAATCCTTCGGGGCAGTCCAAATCGGTAGATGACGTGGTGTTTAAGGAAGCTGATCACATTTGAAGTCTTGACTTCTGCGAGTGGGACAACTTTCGCCCATTTAGAGAAGTAATCAGTGATCGCAAGTATGAAGCGATGTCCTCGGGAGAAAGGTGGGGTGATTGGACCAATGATATCCATTCTCCATGCTTCGAATGGCCAGGACGCCACTGTCGGATGTAAAAATTCAGAGGGTTGGTAGATGAAGTCCGCGTGGACTTGGCAAGCTTTGCACTTTCTAGCATAATCTATCGCGTCTGCCACCATTGTGGGCCAATAGTAGCCCATTCGGCGAAGGCGGTCTTGCAGTTTCAGGCCGGGCTGGTGGGCCCCGCAAACACCATCATGGGCTTCTCGTACGGCTTCTTTGGCTTCTGCGTTTGACAGACACCGAAGCAGCAATCCGTCGTAGGAGCGGCGATACAGCATTTTCGTCTCTGTATCGTAGAAGAATCTGAGGGAACGCCTTCTGATGGAAGTAGCTTCCTTTGGGTTCTCAGGCAGGATATCGTAGACGACAAAGTCGATGAATGGTTGTCTCCAATCTGGGGCGTCATCGATCGTCTGTGCGGAATAACTTGCGACGAATTGCACATTGTTTTTGGGACAGACCAGTTCATGGCCTATCAATTCCACTGATTGCCGATCATAATTCGGAACTGCTAGGGAAGCGGCGAGACCAGCTAAGGCATCGGCTTCAATATTTCAGAGTCTGGGGACGTGCTCGATGAAGAACCCCTCAAATGCCGAGATGATATTGATCGCTATTTGATGATAAGGGATCATGTCTTCAGGGCGTACCTCGTACGAACCCCGGATCTGATTGACGATTAGTTGGGAATTGCCGTACTCTTCAAGGTATTCTACCCCCAGCTCTTTTGTAAGTTGGAGGCCAATGACCAGAGCGTTGTACTCGGCCACATTGTTAGAACAGGGTTCAGTGAGGGAATAAGTGCGGTTAATCACCAATCCGGAAGGAGAGATTAGTACTACTCCGACTCCGACGACTATATTGCCTTTAGGTCCGGTTCTCGAAGCGCCGTCGAAGAACATTCGCCATATATTTTCGTAGGAGGTTGTATGCGAGTCGACGACCTCATCTGGGATCTCTTCGTATATCCTGGAGGACTCCGAGCCTGGGTGGGCTGCCAAGAAATCTGCCAGGGCTTGACCTTTGACTGCCTTTTGGGGGACGAAGATCATATGATAAGGGGACAGCAGTATTGCCCATGTAGCGAGACGAGAGCTGAGTGCCCCTGGTTTAGTCATGAGGACCCTGAGAGGGTTAACTCGTGAGATCACATGTATCGTTTGTCCGATGACATAATGTCGCATTTTTTGAATGGCGAACACCAGAGCGGGGCATTCCTTCTCCACAGCGGTGTATCGGTGCTCTGGTCCAATCATCATTCGGCTGAGGTAATATATGGCCTGTTCATGGCCTGCATCGTTATTCTGTGCCAGCAGAGCACCGAGGGAGTGTTCCATTGCTCGTACATAGAGCAGAAATGGTTTTCCAGGGACTGGGGCTACCAAGACCGGAGGATTTGACAGATATTCTTTGATGCTATCGAATGCACGCTGGCATTCTTCATCCCATACGAATGAGACTCCTTTCTTCATGAGGTGCATAAATGGCCGGCATCGCCCGGAGAGGTTGGAAATGAACCTTCTGATGTAAGCTAGCCTTTCCTGAAGGCCTCTGAGTTCGCAGAGATTTTTCGAGGGACCCATTTCCATGATTGCTTTTGTCTTCTCGGGGTCTACATGGATACCCTTTGCAGTGATGATGAAGCCTAAGAACTTCCCGCTAGATACGCCCAGGAAGGACTTCGTAGGGTTCATCTTCAAATTGTGCGTCCGCATTAGGTCGAATACCGTCCTTAGATCCTGCAGATGGTCTCCTTTGCTACGGCTCTTGACGGCTATATCATCAACATAGCACTCCACCGTCTTGCGTAAGTGGTCTCTGAAGATGATGCTCATAGCTCTTTGATATGTGGTGCCAGCATTCTTTAAACCGAAAGACATGGCTGTGTAGCAGTACGTGCCAATCGGTGTTCGGAATGATGTATGCTTTTCGTCGTCGGAAGACATCTTGATTTGGTTGTATCCCGAGAAGCCATCCATGAATTACATGCGCTCAAAGCCGCAGGAATTGTCGATCATGATGTCTGTGATAGGAAGGGGGAATTCATCTTTGGGGCATGCCTCGTTCAGATTGCAGAAGTCGATACCGATTCAAATTTTCCCATTCTTCTTGAGGACAGGTACTATATTGGCGACCCAATCGGGATGTTGCTCCTCACGAATGAAGCCACTGGCTATTGTTTGTTGACTTCAGCTTCGATCGCGTCCATGATGCTCGGGCGGAAGCGTCGCTGTTGTTGTTTGACTGGCTTCGTATCTGGCCGAATATTGAGTTTATGAAGAGCGATGTCAGGATTTAACCCTGGCATGTCTTCATAGCTCCAGGCGAACACATCAATGTACTCCCTAACAAGTTCTAACAGCGACTTCCGTTCTTCGTTGGTTAGGCTTTCACTGATGAAGATCGGTTTTGGAGAAGATTCGCTGCCGAGATCCACTTGTATGACCTTATCTTCAGTAGGAGGTTCTCTCGGTTCGAATCGCTTTTCCCATTGCGCGTCTAATTGCTGGGCCCAAGGCTCTAGCTCGAGGATTTCGGGGATGTCTTCATCTTCCTCGTAAGCGTCGGCGAACGTCATGTTGACTGACATGACTTGCCTGAACACATCTCCGATGCTGGTATCTGAGTCGGAAGTTGGCGATCCGGTTGAATGCGACTGCCAGTCGCATTCTTTATCTGAACTTTTTGGGGTCGTAGTAGGCGTTACATACCCTAATCCGCATCAAGTTTTGTTATAGTAGTTCCATCGTTTGCCCGCCGGGGCTGGCGGCTTCAAAGGTAATCGTCGCCCGGTGTCATAGTTCAATCCTGGCGTAGTCTCTAGATCATACCCCTGTTTCTGCATGAGATATTTGGATTGAGGGCTATAGAGATACAGAGGCAGTCTCCCGGCATCTGACCCAAGGTCGTCTTCTTCTATGGTGTAGGAATGAGGGTTGTTTGTCCGGTCGAAGATGACTGGATGATCCCCTCCCTTGTGTATTCGGTAGGCGTCTTCTACTGGAGTAAGCTGGATTGCGGTGTACACATTTGTCACCTGTGTGTGTAGGTGAGCGCCTATGCCATGTTCCATAGCATACATCGTACATAGCTTATTGAGCTCGATGTAGTTCAAAGATAACCCTTTATTGATGAAGTAAGGTATCTTTTCTAGGGGGATTACATCATCAGCGGAGGGGACATTAGTGTGGGCGGCTACATACTTGGCTAGTTTCGGTTCCTCTTCGACTACCCCTTGTGTGAACGAAGACTGAGAGGACGACCTAGGAAGCTTGATTGTCAGTGGTCCAGTTGATGGAGCAGAGCGTGGGGTAGTTGGCAGACTGGCGACCCCCAGTTTGGCATTCGATGTGGAGCGAGGAGTGGCTGGTTCGCTGGAAGTGTCAGACCTTGCATCGAGGCGACAACCTTTCTTGGGAAGGCGTATTGTCAATGGCCTGTCCGAGGGGTTGAGCTTACCTGTTTGTGGTTGACTGACTCTTGGTAACCTGATTGTTAGTGGCTCCGTTGTGGGTCTCGGTACTTGGCCGGATCTCGGCAGCCGGATTGTCATCTGCTCCTCTTGCGCCGAGAGACTGATCGCGTCCTTCCACAGAGTGGCGGTGAGGGGTGCAGACTTGCCTGGTTTGCGAGCTTGGAGGTGGATCATCAGGGGTCCTTCTGATCCCGTGGTTGTCTCAGTATGAGCTTGTGTGTCTCCTTCATCCAGGTGCCTCTTCGACTTTTCGTATAAACAGGAGTCCGAGTAGTAAGATTCGACCCCTTTGAAGGGATCGATGTCAGCAAACTCTGTCTTCACGAAGCCGTGTTTGTCGACATATTTGAAGCACTAATGTAGCGTGTAAGGCACGATCATATAATCGTGTATCCATGGGCGCCCCAAGAAGATGTTGTAAGAAGTGTCTGCATCTATGACGTAGCAGGTGACCTCGGATTGGAGATCGCCAATCTGACACTTCAGACGAATCTTCCCGATAGGGTAGCTCCTGCCCGAATTGAAACCGCTGATGGCGGTGCTTGTAGGTGTTAGGCGATGCATTGGGATGCGGAGATGATGTAGCAGACCTTTCGGGATAATGCTTATGGAAAAGCCAGGATCAATGTGCATCCGATCCACTTTCACGTCACCGATGTATCCCGTGTAGTATAGCGGGCGATCATGTAGGTTAGTTTTGATGAGCATGTCCTGCGGAGTGAAGACGATGTTGGGCATTGCTCCCGTGCAGGCACTATCTTGGAGATCCATGGTTGAGTCCTCCCCAGTGAGGTTAGATTGAGCGAGATAGGCATCGACATTTTGGAGTGCTTCGCTCAATGCAATACAAACGTCTTTGGAGAGCCTCAGGAGTTCATATAATAACAATTTGGCCGGAGTGTTAGCCAATTGTGCTAAGATGTCAAAGTTGTAGGGCCTCTCTAGCCCTTGGGCTGCGTCCTTTCGGAGAGATTTGTCGAAGCGAGTCTCCTTCGGCCTAGGCTTGTCGGTCGTCGAAGGCTGAGCCGGTCCCAGAGCATCAGTTGCAGTGGGTTGATGATTTTCAGCTGGACTATCAACCACAGGTTGGGATTGCGCTCCGGACCGCGTGACGACAGCTGTAGCTTCCTCGTTTTCTGCTGAAATTGTGCGGCAGGTCTTGATTTTTCTACTCTTTTTGTTGGTAGGAGATGGTGTGGGCCGAGTTACTTCTGACACCAAGTCTGGATGTACCTATATGACCTCTCCTCTTGAGGTGGTGAGAGGTACTAGACCAGCAGCTTGTTCTCGGGGCGGGAGAAGATTGGTAATCTCTATTGTCGCGAAAGGGACGGGAATTACCCCGTCTTGGGTCTCCGTTGGAGGGAAGTTGCCGAATTATACGGACACCATATTGGCTGCTACGGTTATCTCTTCGAAGTTGATGGCCAGAGCGTTCGAATCGATGAGGCTTTGGATGTACCGTTTTAGTTGGTAGCAGTCATGTGTAGCGTGGTGTACATAACGGTGGTAATGGCAGAACTTCGGGTTCTCCAAATCAGCCGGCCGAGGCTCCCGTCTTGGTGGAGGAAGCTGAATTCTACCTCCTTGTATAAGCATGTCTAAGATAGGCTTGACGTGGCCGTCTTCGAAAGAGTAAGTGATCTGAGGCCATTGCTTGTCTGCTGGCTGTGGCTCGGGCTTTTGGGCCGTGTCGGCCACCATAGCCTGTTTTCTCTTGCTGTCCCGATTGTTGGAGGGGTTACCCCCATTATCGTTGTTGAGACGCTTGCCCTTATTTTCTCCTTCTGAGATGTGCAACCCCAGTTGGCGGGCCTTCTTCAGTCGTTCTTCAGCGCTTGTGGCGCTGATAATGAACGCCTTCCAATCTTTCAATTGACTCTCGCCCATCCAGAGACTGATCGTTGGGAGCAGTCTCTTTTGGCAGATTTCGATCAAAGAAGAATCCGGATTTCCGGAAGGCAGCTTCATGGCGGTCTAGCGGAACCACTCGATGTAGTTCCTTGTTAGCTCCTTCTCCCCTTGGAAGACGTCCATGAGAGTGGACATAGTGATGTCTTGTCCTACTTCATAGAATCGTTCCAAGAACATGCGCTTGACGCCGGCGAAGGAATGGATGCAGTTGTCCGGTAGATTGCGGTACCAATCAAAGGCGACTCCTTCCAATGCTCCAATGAATAACCGTGTGAGGATCGCATCTTCATGGGGCAGATGGTCGGTGGTGACCTCAAAGTAAGTGATGTATCGACTTGCTGAGGTTTTGCCATCATACGGGTTGATGTTGAACGGCTTATATCTTGGTGGGAATGGAACATTCCTCCACTCAGCAGGATATGGTTGCCGTATTCTGAGATCTTGAGCGTTTTCTTGGGCATAAAACATGGCACGGAGCTCTTGGACCTTTCTTCTTATTTTTTGGGTCTCATCTGTCGCTGCGGGGGCTGTTATTTCGGGAGGATTATTGCCCAGGTTTGGTGCCGCTGAGTTCGAATCTATATTGACCACGGGGCCTGTGTTTGTTTGACCAGGCGCTCCTCCTTGTAAAGTGGGCAGGGCCGCTTTAATCTCGTCTACAGACTTGACCAAAGCAAGTAATATGGCTTCGAGACTGTCGATGCGCTGGCGATCACTGGAACCACCTTGATCGCTGTCCGTCATGAATACCGTTCTTACGTGAGGAGTGACGGAAGGAACGGTGGAGGATGTGCCCTCTGAGTCGTACCCATGTACCGAGAAGTCATCGGGATAGGTGGGAATGTTCTCTTCGGGCTCAGACTCGGAGGAAATGGTATCCCCAGCTTCAGAGCTTGCCTTGTCTTGAGAGTTATGGATGTCCTTGGGGGCATCAGCGTCCATTGCTCCTGATGGAAGAGTTGTTTGTGCGGACTCGGTTCCTTGGAACATCGGATTGTTGCGGATGTTCGGAGGAGTGCTACCCCCAGCTCCTTCCACCCCCAGCGATGTAGATGATGAATTTCCTATCGCAGTAAATTTCGTCTTTGAACGGGTGTGTTGGAATACACCAGTGGAGGGCAACCGTTTAGACGACAGTTTCTTAGTTGTAGTGGTTGATATCTTCGGACTGGAGACGCTCGTTTTCTTCCTCCTCTCTTCGGCGGGAACTTTTTGAGCAGAATTGCAGGAGATAACAGGAGGTGCCTTATCTTTTGGGTGTTGTAGCCTTTGGAAGACGGATGGCCGAGCTTCCGTCATTGCCGCGTTGTTGCAGCAGCACTTGACGATGATTTGGGTGCAGCGATGCCCAAGCGAGGACTCTTTGCACACCGACACTCCTTCTCTTTCCTTGCGTTTGTGGAGGATCACCTTCCGCAGGTCAGAGGAACCACTCTGTCTGTTTGTCGCGGGGGGGCTGGACTTGAGTGGTTGTATACAACTTTCCATTCGAGGTCCGTGTGATAGTCAACGGGACGCTCTGATAGTCAGAGGTTGGGACAGCTGACTGGGCTCGATGAGCCCACGCTGCCCTATACTTCCTCCTTCTAGCACTTGTGGGTGCGTAATAGGAGGAGTCCAAGTTGAATGCCACAGAATCTGGCTTATCATACAGAGAATCATCAGGGTCGGGACCGTATGAGAGACGGTCGAAGACCGATCGAGAGAAGCGTAGAACGGACGCTATGCCGCCAGAGTTGGGTACCGTGCAGGCTGTCTGCATGCGGTCATCTTCTGCTGTCGGATGAATTGTCTTTGGGCGGTTATGAGTCACGACCGTGCAGACTGGCCGCATGCGGTTGGCAATAGTGGCCGCATGGGTTTTCTGCAAGCGGCTGCCTCCTGTAGCCTCATGTGTTTCATCCATGTGATTGGCGACTGTAGCTGCATAAACTATGCGGCTGCTAGATGTGACCGCCTGATTCTTCTTCATGCGGCTAGCGACTGTGGCCGCATGGGCTTTGTCCATGCGGCTAGCGGATGTGGTCGCGTGAGCCTTTTTCACTCGGCTAGCACCCCTATGCGGCTCAGTTCGTATAGAGTTCCTCTTTGCCTCTGCAAGTCCAGCATCATAGTATTTTCTTCTGCCGAACTTGGAGACAGCAGAGTTGTCTACGGTCTGAAGTGGGGCCGCAGAAGAGTCCTTCTCACCGTCTTGAGCAACAGAGGGTACACCGTCGGGGGCTTGGGGAGGAGCAAATGATTTTGGCCTCCAATCTCTGCGAGCCATTGTCGTGCGGGTGCGCTTCTGGACCGGGCCAGCGCTTCCTTCGGAGAGCATCTCTTCAAACGCTTGTTGGTCGAAGCGGACGACCATCTTTTGTTGCGTGGAGCCAAGCTTGGCTGCATCCGATTACGTCACCAACTCCTCAGCTGTGGAGAAGTTGCTCCCCAGCAGAGTCGCCATCGTGTTTGTAATTGATTGTAAAAGTACAGAACAATTATCGGAGGACTGAACTTAGACTCACAATACAAACTCGCTTGTACAAAGAAAGCCTAGGTACGAAAACCTAGGTACAGCAATCTAAGTACAATTGTTTATTTTAGATTCTGGGGGATGACGATAGAGGCTCGGGAAGGCGACGGCAGCCCTGCCTTACTCCTTGGACGATCGGTATGCAGCCTTGGCTCCTTGTGAAAAGATGGTTGGCGTTGACGAAGAAGTGCTCTTTTTGCTCCTCTGTTGCTCTTCTGGCTTCTCTCTCTCTCTCTGTGTATTCTCTCTCTGACTCTGTATATTTTTATTCTTTTTTTTGCCGGCCCTTGTGCAAAGAAATGATGCTGGCTATTTATAAGAGTGGGGTATGACCATTAGGGTTTGCTAATGATCATTGTTTTGGAATGTCGGCGCTCCTTCAATCTATCTGAACCCTTGGTCCTGATTACAATGAATCTCGGCCATTAATGAGGATAGCACCGAATCTTGTGAGCAATTAATGTTGATTGCTTTAAATCTTCATGATTGATTATACCAATGCCCGATTGCTCGCCACGTGTCCCATTGGCTTGATGATAAATGATATGCCTTGATCTCAGTAATTATGATGATGATGTCAGATATATTTGTTGAGATTCGGTTAAATCGTCAATTGATCCGATGCCACGTGTTTTGATTGTGGGTCCTGTCAGAGCCGCATAGGATGGGCAACACTTGAACCGCAGGGAGATACTCTTTGTGAGCCGTATAGAACAATGCTTCATCGGACCGCAGGGAACGAACTCTCAATGAGCCGCATATGCATAGTCTTTGCGAGCCGCATGAGTTAGCGTTGTATTGAGCCGCAGGGGCTGAGCTCTCAGTGGGCCGCATATGGCTAATTTCTGCTAGTCATATAGGATGACTTCTTCGTGAGCCGCATGGAGCTGTTCTCTATTTAAGCCGCATGATATTTGCCACGTGGCAACCTAGGATTTCATACTTACTGAGTTGATGGATTTGAAAGAGGATTTGGTCAACTTACTTTTATCATATTCTTCACATACCATATCCTTTTTGTAGGGGATGCTTGGAAGTCCTCTTACTAGCTTCTTGGTGGCGAGTCGGGAGATGGTATCCATGTTAGCATGCGCAAGTCTCATATGCCAAAGCCAACTCTCATCGTTCTTTGCTACTAAGCATCTGTCATTGTTAGTCCTATCAACAAGATAAATAACATATATATTATTTTCTCTAATACCTTCATACACAGTAGATCCACTAGTACTATCGGTGATGAGGCATTTATGTTTAACAAACTTAATATCATAACCAATATCCGTAAGATAACTAATGCTAAGAAGGTTGTGCTTGAGATTTGTAACAAGGCAAACATTTTTAATACATGGATAAGGAGGGGAGCCAATGTTACCGTTCCCTATGATATACCCCTTTAGGTTGTTGCCGAAGGATACGTGTCCTTCTTTCTTCATCGATAGCGTTGCGAAGAGTGAAGCATCATCGATCATGTGCCGTGAGCAACCGCTATCGAGGATCCACTTGCTTTTAGCATGCGAAGGAGGGTTCACCTACAACACAAGTTGAAGATGAAAAACTTTGGAACCCATTTAAATATTCTCATATCAATATGTTTTCTCATTTGACAATAGTAAGAAGTGTGTTCAAAGAGGCCACAATAGTGACATACCATAGGTGTGATAGGTCTAGAGGACTGTAAGTGACTTGGTGTATGAGGTGTATGAGGAGTTCTAGTATAAGTACTATGATGATAGTAGAAAGCATGATGTGAAATGTCCTTTTTCTTAAGAGGTCCTTTTCGTGTATGCACTTGATTAGAAACAGACCTATGTGTTGTATTCTTGTGAGTGTGAGGCATATGGCTAGTGTTAGTATGCCCTTGTGGCTTAGTGTGAGCCAGGTTTCTCTCAACATGTTCCTTACCATTTGCAAGAAAGTCATTATATTTAATAGAGGTAGCATATTCTCTTTGGTTAGCAGCAGAGTCTTGTGCATAACAAATTTGTATGCTTCTTTGAGAGATTGAAATTCGTCATCCTTTTTCTTGATGACATCTTGTGACTCATGTAGAGTTAGTCATAAAGACTCTATCTCATCAGTGTCAGACAAAGGAGAATTCCTTTTTATATCAAGAATAGAGTTAGACAGTCTTTCTATTTCGTTGTGAGCTTCAATATCTTTGAGAGATTTCTTATGTTTGCCTTTTATGACCTTGTGTTCATCGTGTAATTCAAGAAAAGCATTTTCTAAGTCATTGTAAGAATTGTAAGAAAAAGCATTCATAAGGCAGTCATCTTTTACCTCATTTGCCATGAGGCAAACATTTGCATTATGCTTGCACTCTTTGTAGTTGTCGGAGTCGCTAGCATCACTTTCACACCATATGCTAGTGTTGGCATATTTTCTGGAAGATGAGCTTCCTTTGTGAGACTTCTCGTATCTGTTTTATTCTTTTCTTGCTATGGGACATTCTCTCTTGATGTGTCCGATTCTCTTGCAGTTGTAACAAGCAGGTTCTCATCGTTGTCCCGTCTTGCAGGACTTGCTTTGTTGAACTTGAGAAACTTTCGAAAATGCTTGGCGGTGAGGGCAATTCCTTCATCAACGGATTCATCATCATCGAAACTTTCTTTTGAGATGATCTTTGTAGCCTTGAGGGCAAGGGATTTCTTCTTTTACTTTTCATTCTCTTTCTCTTGAATGGAGGACTCCTCTTGATCCTTCATGTCAAGTTCGTGCGTCATGAGCTTTCCTATGAGTGTTTCTAGGGACATAGTCGTTAGATCATTCCCCTCAATGATGGCGGTGGCTTTGGGATTCCATCATTTTGTTAAACCTCTGAGAATTTTTCTAATCTTTTCATGAGTGAGATATTCCTTTCCAAAAGAAGAAAGAGGGTTAATGATATCACAAAATCGAGTAAACATAATAGTAATAGACTCATCTTATTTCTGTTTAAAGGATCCATATTCCTGGGTGAGTCTACTAATCTTGGATTCCTTCACTTGAGAAGTTCCCTCATGAGTAACTTCCTAGAGTCTCCAGATTTCATTGGAGGTCTTGCAGGTAGAAATCCTATTGAACTCGTTGCTATCAAGGGCACAGTAGAGAGCGTTCATAGCTTCAGCATCCCGACTAGCAATCTTTTTATTATTCTCGGTAAGTCTATCTTTATGGGTTTCTGAGACAACTTCCTCAATAACTATGGTAGATACATGAATGCCATTCACGACACAATCCCATAGATCATAGTCTAGGGATTTCAGATAAATAACCATCCCAATCTTCCAATAGTTATAGTTGGTGCCATCAAATAGAGGAGGTCTATTTGTGGATTGTCCTTTATTGTGGAATGAGTTGGTACTAGGGTTAGTGGCCATTCCCTCATGGCTCTCTCTGAGGATGTAGGTCCAAATCAAGAGACAAAGCTCTGATACTATTTATAGAACCCTAGAGGGGGTGAATAGGGTAATAAAATGATTACCAAGAGAACTAAGCAATTTATATGATAATAAAATAGAGAGGGAGAGAATCAAACACTCGATGTATCTTGTTATCCTCCCAAGGGGCACTCTAGTCTCGGAACTCTCTCCGACTTTAATCCACTATTTGTGTAAATAGTTACACACGAATTTTGATCCGGAGAACTCGTCAACTTCAACCCGAGTTTGGATCTGAAGAGCTCGTCACCTTCTTACACACGAGTTTTCCTCCGAAGGCTCGTCAACTTCAACACACGAGTTTTCCTCCGAAGGCTCGTCAACTTCAATAGAAAAAAAAGAAGGCTTTTGATCTTCTCCAACACTTTAAAGATCGAAGAAAACAACTCTTGAATACTCTAGCACTTTTAGTAGGATAACAAATTAAAGCTTTTGGGTAGAGTAGTACAGGTGAGGCTCTTGGTTGTTAAGAAAATTTAAGGCTCAAGTGGATATCTTTAAAGAGATGACACAACCACCTTAAATAGCGAACCAAGAGAGCAAGTCATTTAATGCTCCAACTATCGGCTGACGGAATACCGTCGGTATGCGACGACATTCCGTCGGTATACCGTTCTGAACAGTAACGGTAATAAATCTAGCCGTTGGATCATTTAATGCTAAGATCTGTCCATTCAAAAATCAAATATAAGCATATAGAATACAGGCGGTACAGACCGGTATGTCGATTTTCTTCACAGAACTAATTCTGAGTAAGAAAACTGTATACCGTCGGAACGAGCCGGTTGTAGAAGCATGAAAAATATAGGGTTCATGCGGATTACAAATTGCTGCATAGGTACTTTAGGCCAAACAGGTCCGCATGAAGGAAAGCTGCATGACTGATTCAGTGACATATGCGGCCCGTCGACAAACAGCTGCAGAAAAAACATATACGGCCAAGAGGAGCAGTCCGACTGATAAAGCTGACAAGTCCTGATAAAACTGACAAAAATGACAGTTCTGACACTTCGACAAAAAAAGATAAGACGTGAGACGTTGCCCAAAAGCAGGGTTCGTACGTCTTCATGCGGCCAGAAGAGTGTCATCTAAGCCGCATGAACCTTATGCGGCTCAGACTTATGCGGCCCCAAAATCTCCAAACTTCATGCAGCCAAGAGTAACTATCATCCAAGCCGCATGAGCGTTATGCGGCCAAAATACAGATCGAAGACTGAGAAAACTATGCAGCTTCCCACAACAGGACACGTGGCAATCTGACCAAGTCCCTAACTACCCAGATTTGCTGCAACAAAATCCTAACAAATCGATAGATGGCAGCCAAAGAGCGAGTCTTCGCGTGCTAATCAGCCACGTGGCCGCAGGCTGTCTATGCGGCCCAATATACATTCTATTATAAATAGCGGGGTGCCACTCTCTTGCAAAAGGCTGGCAACCTTCAAGAAAAAAGTAATTTCTTTACGAGCTAGAGACTACTTCAGATAGTCCACGGAGTAAGCAGAGTTGATAGCACTTTC
Organism: Iris pallida; assembly: GCA_029216955.1. NCBI lineage: Eukaryota > Viridiplantae > Streptophyta > Magnoliopsida > Asparagales > Iridaceae > Iris > Iris pallida. The sequence goes on along the minus strand of JANAVB010023800.1, from coordinate 37,331,013 downwards.
CCGAGCCTCCACCGTCACCCTCCAGAATCAATACTAAACAATTGTACTTAGATTGTTTCCTAGGATTTCTTTCTAGGCTCTTCTTTGTACAAGCGAGTTTGCAATCAATTTTAGTGTTCTGTAATACCTATCTTTGATTTTTTTATGGCAAACACGATGGCGACTCTACTGGAGAAGTCCTTCTCTTCCGATGAGAAGTTGGTGATGCAATCTAACGCGTCCAAGCTCGGCTCTACACAACAGATGCTTGTGGTTCGTTTTGACCAGCAAGCCTTCAAAGAATTGCTCTCTAAAGGGAGCACCAGCCCGTCTCAGAAGCGAGCCAACCCAAAGAGGACTCGCAAGACGTCGGTGCACAAAACTGTTGCCCCCGACCAAGTTCTCGAAGAAGCTCCTTCTGCAATCCAAGACGATGACCAGAACTCTCCTATTGCTTTGTTTTCGACCGCAGAGGACCCCACTGTCCCCAAATCCAACAAAGAAAAACTCTTCGATGCTAAGTTTTTGGGGGCACAAGGAAAATCCATACGGACAAAGAAGAGGCCGTAGAGAGGAGATGGGCAGTCTGTCCATGCAATAGCCAACTCCGTCCGCAAGCAGACAACTCATGCGGCAGCCAACTCTGGCCGCAGACAGACAACTCATGCGGCAGTCAACACTGGCTGCAGGAAGATGATCTATGCGACAGTCAGCTCTAGCCGCAAGGAGATGGTCCATGCGACGACCAATCCTGGCCTCAGACAGGACATCTCATGTAGCCCTGTCGGAAGCTCTATGTTCGACCGCCTCTCATGCAGGCCCGATGCCATGCGGCCCACTTAGGCTATGGGATATATCAATCTGGACTCTTTTTACTATGCAACTTTGGGCGCTAAGTCAAAAAAGTCTAGGGCAGTGCGGGCCCAACTAGCCTAGTCAACTGTCCAAGTTGCTGACTGTCAGCGGGCCCCGTTGATTATTATACGGGCTCCTGATGGAAAGTTATATAGAACCACTCGCGTCCAGTCCCCCTGGGCTAACGGACTGGGTGGGTCTTTAAAGTCTCCCTCTAAAGATCCAGAGAAAGTGCTTTTACTAGCCACGGATCAGGGAGCAAACATAATACCTTAGCACCCGTGCGCTCTGGATACCCGAGTTCACAAGTTTGGTGCAAATGTAGAGCAGCCTCCTACCGACTTACGTGACGTGATTACTCACAAACGCAAAATGGCAGCGTCGGCATACAATGAGTCCCTCTCGGGGTGTCGTTGCACCTAAGTCATCATACACTGCCGCTGCGACAAATAAGCAGCACCTGAAGATCGACAGTCAGTTTTCCAGCGACTGCAGCAGCCAGCACCTGTCCGACAACAACTCAAAAAACAGGTACAATTACCAGGGGATGAGCAGTTTTCTGTGCCTCCTGTAATTCGACTCAAAAGGTTCCTCCAGGCAAGGGAGAAAAGAAGACAGGCTCTTCCAGCCCGGCCATCTCGGCCAGTATTGTATGGAGACCCTCATCTAAGGGGTTTCCATCGACAACCACAGGGGGTGTCTATTTAGGCACTCGATCCAAAAAAAAGCTTCCGGCACCTGGGGGTGCACCTTCGGCCTCCTTGAGAGTAGATAAAGCCGGAGGTAGCAGTCCCCTCAATGTATGCGACAATCCGGTGTACCAAGAGCACATGCATGGGGTAGAGGTCCTCCAGAACTGTGCAAAAGACTTGGACTTCCCTGAGGGCCACCACCCTCACCAAGACGATACGGCTTCCTGCGCAGGGGGTAGCAACCCTTCCGAGTGTGACGAAGATGATATTCTGACTTTCCCTGACGATTTCTCAACACAAGGGTACGGCACCGAGAGTACCTTTGCCACAATCCCTTCCACCTCTACCCACATAAGGACAGACTTTATGGCCGACGATGATCATGAAGCACCTTTTGACTGACAACGGCTAGAAGTATTGGAAGCCATGCTCATGTCCTTGGTCAAGTTCGTAGATGAGATCAAAGCCGCATTGCCAACTCAACCAGCAAGGACGCCCGGACAAAGAAGCTTGGGACCCGAAATCAATACGGACTCCAACACGATCGCCCCTCCTTTGGGTGATGATCCCTTAGCAACATTCGTTCCTTCAGCTGCAGATGAAGCCAAGGAGGCAAGAAGGGAAGTCCAGGAGCTTCGAGCGATGTTCAATGCCCGAGACTCCTCTCAGGATCTCAGAATACGGCAGCCATATCCCGTTGCATGGAGAGACGTACATTTTCTACCTTGGTACAAGCCATTCCATATTGATTCCTATGATAGGAAGACCTCTGCTAGTCGGTACATGACTTACTTTGAAGTCAAAACCGACCACTTGCAGCATAGTGACGCCATCCTCACGCGATTATTCATCAGAGCATTGTAGGGGATCGCATTCGACTGGTACTGCAACCTTCCTAACAACTGCATTCACTCTTTTGACGGCTTCAAACACATGTACCTAGAAAGATTTTACGAAGTGGGGCATGAAGTAACGATCTCATCTCTCATGGACGTCGTTTAGGGAGAAAGAAAGCTAACGAGGAACTACATCGAGCGGTTCTGCCAAACCGCAAGGAGATTGTCCCAAGGCAATCTCGAGAGCTCCTTAATTGAAATCTGCCAAAAGAAACGGCTCCCTGCAATTAGCCACTGGATGGGTGACAATCAGTTCAAGGATTGGACGACCTTCATCATAAGTGCTACCAATGTAGAAGCAAAACTGAAGAAGGCTCGCCAGCTGGGATTACACATCCCAAACGAAAAAGATAAGGGCAGACGTCCTGGTTCTACCTCCAGTAACATCAACAATGGCGCCACCACTAATCGGGACAATAAGGGCAAATAGGCCATGGCCACGGATGCGACTCAGAAGCCCGAACAGAAACAAACGGAAGGTCCGTGGCCCAAGATCAACTACTCATTTGAAGATAGTCATGTCAAACCTATCTTTGATATGCTCATGCAAGGGGGTAGGATCCAGCTCCCTCCACCTAGGTACGAGCCCCGAGTAGCAGAAATGGAGGACCCACCAAAGTATTGTCACTTCTACCGCTATGTCCATCATGCCTCATGATTGCTTCCAATTGAAGCAATACATTCAGAGTCTTATCGACTCCAAAGCTTTGTCGATAGACTTTGAAGAGGTTACCATGGCGACAAACTTGGTATCTATTCAGTTCGGCGACTTCCCTCCAACAAGCACTCCAGACGGGGTCATACTTGTCCCTCGGGCAACGATGGAGGTTATTAATCTTCCACCCGTCCGGAACCAGACATCTGGGCTTGTACCTCTCACAACCTCGCAAAGAGAAATCATGTGGGTGCATCTAGACTTAGTGCCTGAAGTTACCCCGGGGGTGTCATTTCCTACCAGCAAGAAAAAGGGCAGGAAGTCTAGATCCTGCCATACAATTTCAGCCGAGGCTGAGGAAGCTGCAACCATTGTTACCCGGTCTGGAGCACAAGTCCAGCCCGCACGGGATAGTTCAGCTGAAGATCCTCAGCCAGCAATATTGCCTCCCTCTGATGTTCCAAGGCCATCTCAGCCTCCACTGGCGGATAAGTCCAAGACAAAGGAAACCCGCTTCGACAGGCCACTCCACAATGATACACCTCAGGGACTGGAGAGACCTTACAACTTCGACATATTAGCACAATTGGCTAATATGCCAGCTAAGTTGTCGTTATACGAGCTTCTATGGCTCTCCAAGTATCTTCGTGTCGCATTAAGCGAAGCACTCCAAAATGCTGACGTCTACTTAGCCCAGGTCAAGCCTCCAAGGGAAGACCCACAAGCAGATCTACAGGGCAGCGATAGCACAAATGCAATGCCCAACATCATATTCACTCTGCAGGACATGTTGATCAAGTCCAATTTGCATGATCGCCCCTTATACTACACTGGATACATAGGCGAAGTCAAGGTGGATCGGATGCATATCGATCCTGGCTCGTCAATAAGCTTCATCCTAAAAACCTTGCTCTAACTCCTTGGCATCCCTATTCATCGGCTAGCAGCAACCAACACTGCCATCAGCGGTTTTAACTCGGAAAAAAACTATCCCATAGGGAAGATCTGGTTGAAGTGCCAGATTGGTGACTTGAAGACGGAAGTTACCTGCTACGTCATAGAGGTAGACATACCCTACAACATCCTCTTGGAGCGTCAGTGGATACATGACTATATGATCGTGCTGTCCACCCTCCACCAGTGCTTTAAGTATGTCAATAGACACGGCTTCGTGAGGACCAAATTCGCCAACATCGATCCCTTCAAAGGGATTGAGTCTTATTATTCTTCGAAGGCTTGTTTATATGAAGAATCTAAGAAATACATTACTAACAAACTGGAGACCATCACAGGGCCAGAGGAACCCTTAATAATTCATCTCCAGACGCGTAAATCAGACAAAGCCGTACCCCTTGTCGCAATCGCGCAAGAAGAGGTGCCTGGTTCTCTCGTTCAAGCTGAGCAGTCGGAACCAATGGTCATCCGATTCCCAAAGTCAAGAGCTAAAGCCCATTATAGGGCCGATGGTGATCCAATTGTCAAAATCCATTCGAAGACAATCGGAAGGCACAAAATCCCTTACCGAGCCAATTGTTACCCGTCTTCCCAGGACGAGCCGACAACTGAATGCCGTTCCGACGTACTCAGGCAAGCAAATATTTCAAGTTCAACCCTTGATGGTCAAGTTGCCCAAGACGGTATCCCAACCTTTGGGATCGCTGGGGGTAGCCAAAGAGGACATAGAACTCGTCGAATACCTGGTGGCACAGACGGATAGTCCTTCTCCTGATGATGTAATCTCCATCGATAGAGTTCCTTATCTCATCAATAAGAGGTTGCCGATTAAAAAAAAATACTACCTAGAGTGTCGAGTTATGTACATCAGGTACCCCTAAACTTACACTCTGTTCTTCTCCCCAAAGGGGACTCGTATTGCATCTCTACGGGTGACAAGTCATGTATATTGATACCTCTGAACTTTCGCTTTGATGTTTCGACTACCATATATCACGCCCATATCACCCCTGTTGGGTTCTATCGTAAAATTTATTATTCGCACCACCAGTACGTAGAAGGTTAATAGGTACATAAAAACTTATCCTAATCTATTGCTCGCACCATTAGTGCACAAAAAGGGTAATAGGTTCACAAAATTCCCCCGACAAGGAAAATAACCACGTCCATATTACCTCTGAGTTGTTTTCCCATCCATACTGACAAATCATCCAATACATAGAACTACCATGTTGATAACACCTCTGAGTTTTCTGTGTATCCCTAATTGGCCTACTCCTACCATGTCCTCATTACCTCTGAGTAGGGAGGCTCTACTTCAGACCCATATTTACCACGTCCTTATTGCCTCTGAGTAAATATGTCGGTCTTCTCTCCCCTTGTTATCAGTACTCACATCTCCAGTACACAAAAATGGTAATAAGTCCACAAAAATTATCCTAATCTATTACTCGCACCATCGGTGTATCAAAGAGTAGTAGGTCCACAAAATATCTTTCAAATCTATTTGCTCGTATTTTCAAAGATGCACCAAAGAGAAATAGGTCCACAAAAAGTCCCTCTAGGGGATATCCTTCATCAAAATGCTATTACAAGCTCCTCAGGGCATAGTGAATGTATTCTGCTCCATCAAAAAAAAGGAAAGAAAAGCAAAGTCCACTACTCATCAGCAACACACAACTTGCTAAGAATGCCCTCCAGCCGTGCAGTTGAGCGCTCAATTCTCAGCTTGACTCGACGTTCAGCTTCCTGGGATAACTTTTCGACGTCCTCCAGATGTGCATGAGCCTGCCAGTTTTCTTCTAATTTCTTCAGTGCTCCCTCAAAAGCAGCAGAGGCTCGTGTGACTTCATCAGTCTCCTTCCATATCTTCTCACTCTCCTGACGAGTGGCTTGGAGCTCAGTCCCCAGAGATGTTAGCCTAGCCTGGAGCTGGAGGAGCTGCTCGTTAGTTTCGGTCATAGCACGAGTAATGGTCTCCTCACGAGTCAAGAAAATCTTTTCCTCCCGGCTCAGCTTGTCATACTTGAGGGACAGCTCCTGGAGTTCCTTCTCCAAGGCGGGCTTGGTCGTCTCTTGAACAACCTTCACCTTTTCCACGGCTCGTACAAGGAAATCACGCTCCTGCTCCACTATGGCAGACACATCGACTTGTCGCAGTTTCTGTAACTGAATTAGGCACTGATTGGCCTCTGCCAGCTTGTGCTCCTGCTGGACGGCCACCCCTTCTTCACCCGGAAGCATCTTCAGCAGAGCAATCTGGCCTTGAACGTAGTGGTGAGCCATGGCAAATGGCGTCCCTCTCCTTAAAATAGCCTCGACCCCCCATTTCAAGTGACGATAAAAGCTCTCGACTATGTCCCTAGACGATTCGTCCAAATTCTCCAGAGAGGACGGTGTCGAAGGGATAGCACCTAAGGAAGTTGAAGACATCTGGGAAGGAGTCACACTTGAGCTTGATGATCCTGTCAAAAGGGAAAGAAATTCTGAGCAATGAGACTCCTATACAGCAGTGATCTTCTCTTCCGTAACCCGAAGAAGCTGAAGACTAGATAGAGCGGTGAGTTCAGTCTCCGGGGAAGAGACGGCTTCAATCAACCCCGCACAAACCGATACGGGTATAGGAACCACTGCCTCTGCCATTGGTGGTATAAGGGGCTCTGAACTCAGCTCAGCATGGTTCTTTTCGATTTGAAGAAAGGGAGGTCCATTTCTTCTCTTCGGCAGGAGGTCTGCCCCGACGTCGTCCGCTATCCCCTCCTCCGCGGTCATATCTACTATCGTTAACAGAGAGGCAGGGCCTGTAGGTCCAGAACAACCAACAATCAGCTTGACACGAAGGATATAAAGAAGGAGCGAATGAACCTCCTCGTCGGTAAGAATATAACATAGCTTACAAGGGAAAGGTGGTGGAGTCCGCAACTCGCTCTGGACGGTCATGATTTCTCCCACTGCCCCCATATCCTTCTCTACAGCAATATCTGAATCACCTACATCTGTCACTCCAGCCCCGGTCAATCCAAAAGAAGATAAAGCTGGGTCGGTTGCGACCAATCGTGACCCTCCAGCCTCGATATTTGATTCTGTAAGACTAGCGCCTTCTTCGACCAGGGTGCCCATAACTGGAGAAGTCTCGAAAGTACCGGGCTCCCAAGGGTTTATGTCTTCAAAAGCCTACACGAAAGAAAGAGAGAGAAACAATAAGATAAACTACCTGAAGTAACATGGTAGTCGGCCGAAATGAATCTTACCTCCGCGAGGGTTTCGACATCACTGCCCTCTCCCGCAGGATCAGAACCTCGATTCTTAAACGCGATCCATTTTTAAGAACGAGGCCAATTAGCAACAGAGGGTCCGCACTTACTTCACTTAGGCGAAGGGCTCGGCACAGGGGAAGGCAAGTGTGTCACTAGAGTATCTGCAGGAGGCAACAGATCGTTGTGCTCATCCTCCTCTTCGGTATCAGTAGAATCAGAATCAGAGATTGCAATGGCCTTCGTCTTCCCTGCCCTCTTCCTCTTTTTGGACTCCTTGCGCTTTTTCGACAACTTAGTACCGGTTATAAAACTTGTACTCACATCAAAATTGTGGGGAGGCTCATTCACGAAGACGTGGTAGAGGGCTGCCATATATGAGATGCATACTAAACCCCTGGTATCAGGAAGAGAGAAGATGGTCTGGGTACAGATAGCACTGTAATAATGCCAGGCCCGAATGCCATCTAAGATGCTGCCATCGTAACCTAAACAGGGACTTGGGTTATCTAAAAATAATTGACAATACCCAAATTGTCTAGAGAACCGGCTGGACAAATAAGGTTCCAAGAAGGCAACGTTACGGTTGCGGTGCACCAGATACGCAGGACGAATATTCTGCAACCAGCGGAACATCTTCTCGGATAAAACCTGGGGCGCGGTAATGCCATCAAGATGAAGACGCCACATTTCCTCATCAATAAAAGGCGGGACCGACACAAAGAAGGAATAGTTGTCCACCCGTGCGAGCATAACACGGCATTCGAACATGGTCAATGGGGTCTATGGCATATCATGATATTGATAAATGAATGCATCGTGAATCGTCGCGTTCCCCTCAGGGCCAGGTCGTATCAGAGAAGGGCAGTACATTAACAGCCACCCCATCAGATAATGATAGGGTAGCTCAATTCGGTAGAAATTCTTTGTAACATCATGAGCTACGGTTCTGGTCGTAAAGATACGAAGACCCCGATGGATATTGCACACCATGGCTGGGAGTAGTGCTAGCTTGCCTCTGAAAACTAACTTGACAGCAGGGAGGATCAGGTTGCGGCTGATTCTCTCAATCGAGCCTGCACCCCCCGAGACTACACAAATCCTCAGCCATATCATCAGAAATCCAGCCAAGATGGCTTTATGGGACAAGGGTTGGGTATCTTGATAGAAGTAGCTGAACATGTCAGACTGGCTTCCGAATCTGTCACCAGAAGCTTTGGTTCTCTTGGCACTTTGCACCTAAGCGTCCACTCCCGTATGAGTCTGAGGGATCCGAGGGATGACCCGGCCCGAGGCGCCAAGGTCAAACAAGTAACTAACCCAGGCCTTGGTATGAGTAAGGTTCTCCTCATAACGTTCATCCTTCTTCTTTGACATTTGTTGACAAGTGCTACGATAACATAACACCTTCCGGTAAACGGCAAGGAACCCGGAAAACCGCCGCTCTAATTCCTCAAACTCCTTATTTGTAGGAGTATACTCTTCATAAACTTCATCCCCCCAAGGCAACTTGGAGACGTCATGCATCTCGTGAAGGGTGAGCCCCATCTCCCCAGCACGTGTATAAAAGGTCCCCGTACAACAATTGTACATCTCGAAGAGCGCTATGAACAGCTTTGCGTTCATAAGGAGGCCATAGCAAGTACCCCTTATGACGTAGTAGAGGCCGAGCTGTTGTAAAATATCCCCATAAGTCGACAGGATCCAGAGCATCAAGTTGACCCATGGAGGGGAACGATACATCCAATTCTGCAGCGACAGTCTACCCGTAGGATACGATCCTTTACGGGCAATCTGGTTCAGTAAGGTGTCGGCCTCAGAGAGTCGATTATTGGGCCTCAGGTCGTTTATAAAACTACCAGGGGCTAGCCCGACGACAGAACAACTGACCGACTCCCTGGTCGCGACCGCTGACCGCACTCGTCTATTATAATAGATATTGTCTACGAAGACGGCTTGCCAGTCCTGAGTAATGGGGTTCGCCATTTGCCATTCGATAGGCACCATATTGAAACTTGGCAGAGAGAAGTGGCGTTCCATCTGAGGAAGATGAATCGGTAGCTTATTGGAAAGAAAATCCCAATTCTCAAAAAGCTCTAGGACACGAGGATTCAAGATAACTATAGCATCTCCGAACAAGAATGAAGGCTTCAGATGAATGCCCCCTAGCTTCCCGAAATTCATCATACTGAATAAGTAAAAAAATGATTGGTTCCTGATCTCCCTTAACCTATCTTCAGGCTGAATTCGGGTAATCTGAGTCGACACATGTTCGACTATTTGCTCAAATCTCACACCCAACACAGATTGAGCATATCCTATCAAGAGTTCTTCCGATGGAGCTAGGGGCAAGTTCACTGCAAAAGATAGAGAAGAAGTAAAAGTTAGAAGTTCATCCCTTCAACCATGCGATCTAGCTAAGACCTATGTGGCATAGCGGCTTAAAGAATATGAGGCACATACGGTTAGGTCATACGTTCAGGTGGTACAGTCGGGGGACACTTAGACCGCTAAATCAAAAAAGGTGCTCATACAGCTCAATCATAAGGCTCTCATGAGGTACTTATGCGGCTCAGTCACAAAGTATTCATGTAACTCAGTAATGAGGCACTTATGTGGCTTGGACTCGAAGTGCTCCTGCGGCTCGAGATATGAAACACCCATGCAGCTCAATCAGAAGACACTTATGCGGCACAACTATGTAGTGTTTATGCAGATCAGTCCTGGGTCATTTATGCAGCGCTTATACGACTCAGCTTATACAACCCTATCATACAGAGCACATGTGGTCCAACTGAGATAGGACACGCATCAACCAAGCTTATTGCACATAAAAGGATATAGCACGGGCCTGCGCATAAAAACATACGACATGGCCATCATCTTCCCACTGTCTTTACCTTTGATGGGAGGGTGTACGTCAGAATGAATGGAAAGGGAGTCCGCTGCTCTCGACGGAGAAGCAAGCCCCTTTCCTTTGGCCCAGTCGACTTGGAAGCTTTTGGAGCCATTAAAGACATGAAGACAAAAAGACAAAGATGAAAGAGAAGAAGGTAAAAAAGAAAGTTTTCTCTTCAAAATAACCCATATTTATAGGGTTTCCAAGAAGAGTGTCGCTTCGATTCTCGAGATCATTAAAGATAATGATGACGTTTAGAGATTTTATCCCTAGTACCCGTCGACTTTATCTCAGAAAGAGAACCTAAATCCAAAATTGAATCAGGAAAATTAAATGCAGCAGAGGCAGCTGGCAGGCTCTCTACGGCTCAAAGTGCCCCTGCGGCTTAGGATTTTCATGCGACTCTTTGCAGTTCGAAAAAACTTTCTGCAAATTGAAGACTCCCTGTGACTTGACAGATTTTTCATGCTTCTTATTCAAAGTATTCCAAATTTGTAATTTGAAAACTTTAAAGGGGGTCTTATAGAAGCAAAAAAAATATAGGGTTCATACGGATTATAAATTGCCGCATAGGTACTTTGGGCCAAACAGGTCTGCATGAAGGAAAGTCGCATGACTGGTTTAATGACATATGCGGCCCATCGACAAATAGCTACAGAAGGAAGATATGCGGCCAAGAGGAGCAGTTCGATTGATAAAGCTAACAAGTCCTGACAAAAATGACAGTTCTGACACTTCGACAAAAAAAGATAAGATGTGAGACGTCGCCTAAAAGCAGGGTTCGTACATCTTCATGCGGCCAGAAGAGTGTCATCTAAGCCATATGAACCTTATGTGGCTCAGACTTATACGTCACCAAAATCTCCAAACTTCATGCAGCCAAGAGTAACTATGATTCAAACCGCATGAGCTTTATGTGGCCAAAATACAGATCGAAGACTGAGAAAACTATGCAGCTCCTCGCAACAGGACACGTGACAATCTGACCAAGTCCCTAACTACACAGATTTGCTGCAATAAAATCTCAACAAATCGACAGATGGCAGCCAAAGAGCGGGTCTTCACGTGCTAATCAACCACGTGGCTGCAGGCTATCTATGCGGTCCAACATACATTTTATTATAAATAGCGGGGCGCCACTACCTTGCAAAAGGCTGGCAACCTTCAAGAAAAAAGCAATTTCTTCACGAGCTAGAGACTGCGTCAGATAGTCCACGGAGTAAGGCAGAGTTGATAGCACTTTTCCGAGCCACCACCGTCACCCCTGTTTGCCATTGATTATAAAAGAATAGAACAGTTTTATGGGAGGACTGAACTTTTAATTCACAATACAAACACGCTCGTACAAAGAGAGCCTAGGAACAAAACCTAGGAAATGCAATCTAAGTACAATTGTTTAGTTTTTTCTGGAGGGTGACGGTAGAGGCTCGGGAGATGTCAACTCTGCCTTACTCTTTGGACGATCGGACGTAGCTTCTGCTCTGGCCAGGAAATGCTCTCCGTGTGTGTAGGGTTGCTAGTCTCTATGCTCGGGCTCCGTGTGTTTTTTTCTTTCTCTGTGTTGCAAAGGAATAGCACCTTGCTATTTATAGAACTTTGTGATGAGTGGGGTGTGCAATAACTGCGCCTTAAAAAGTAGACGGTTGGGGATTGGTTAAGATTAACCTTGATCTGTTTGTTGGAAATCAATCTGGGCTGTTGTGTTGGTTGCAATAAATCTGTATTGTTATGATTTGTTGTCTGCAATAAATTCGAGTGGATAAGTCATAGTCAATCTTCTGTCACGTGTTCCAACTGCCATTTATGCTGTGAGCCGCATGAACGGGGCGTCCTGGCAGTGCCGCATGAGTGTGGTCTGCTAATTAAGCCGTATGAGGGCGGCCTCACAACCAAGCTGCATGAGGGTGGCCCCCAACTGAACCGCATAAGAGTGGCCTCACAACTGAGTCGCATAAGGGTGGCCTCACAACTGAGCCGCATGAGGATGGCCTCACAACTGAGCCGCATGAGGATGGCCTCACACTGAACCGCATAAGGGTGGCCACCACAACCGAGCCGCATAAGGGTGACCCCCAACTGAGCCGCATGAGGGTGGCCTCACATCTGAACCGCATATGGGTTGCCCCCACAACTGGGCCGCATGAGGGTGGCCTCATGTCAGAGCCGCATGGAAGTCTTTGAAGCGATCCGCATAACGAGCTTTGGAATTGGTGGATCGTGCCAGCTATAAAGATTTTTTTCGTCTCTCTAGGATCACGTCATTATGTCAGAGTCATCATTTTACCTTTATGTCAGAGCCGTCAATCCTTTGTGTTAGAGCTGCCGTATTGCGTCAGAGCATTTAATGAGCCAGCGGCACAGAGTAGTTATGGCCAGCTGTAAAGGCCTATTTTTGAACCGCATAGGACCACATGGCTTTTCTCGAGCTGCATGGAGCTATCGGGGACTTTCGAGCCGCATGAAGCTCTATGGGACTTTTGAGCCGCATGAAGCTCTAAAGGATTTTTGAGCCGCATGAAGCTCTAAGATATTCTTGAACCGCATGAGACTCCCTCTGTTTTGAGCCGTATGGACTTTCCTATTCTTTTCCATGCTTCTACAAGACCCCCTTCAAAGTTTTTAATTTGTAAAATTGAAATACTTTGAATAAGAAGCATGGCTATGTCCGCATAAGCTCTTCTTATCGCATAGACTCCTCTGGCAGCATAGGATGTTCTGGCCGCATGGACTATTCTGGCCGCATGGACTGCTCTGGCCGCATGGACTGTTCTGGTCGTATAGTGGTCCCGTGCCTCGTAGGCGTCTTATTTAATTGCCTTTGATTTGCTTTGATTTAAAGCCATCTTTTAGGATAGGATCCCAAGAGTCAGGTTTAAATATTTAGAATTGTCTTGATGATTACGAGTAATCTTTTGCATGCGGGGGATAGAAATCCAAGAGTCGGCCTTATCTTCTAGGCAACGTAATACGAAGCGTCCATCGATTCATACGCCCATCGATTCACACGCCCCTCGTCAGCCTATAAATACGAGTACTTTTGGAAGAGAGAGACTCTTTACTTTCTTTTCTTTTCAACTTTTCTTGCCCTTAGTTGCCGTCTTCTCTTACTTCTCTGATCATCAATGGCTCCCAAAGCTTCCTCTAGCGATGCGGCGAAGGGTAAGGGAGCGGCTTCCTCATCGACTGAGGCGCCCACAGTTCATCCCGACGTTCAACCCGCCATCGATGGTAAGGATATTGGGAGAAATTGTATGAACTCAAAACCCTAACCATTATGGCTACGTCGCATATTTTATGCGCGGGCCTTCTTCGTCTTTATTGAACTGTTCAAGTTCATTGTGATGAATCCGCATACTGTGCTGCATGTGCCGCATGTACATCTCATGTCCGAGCCGCATAAGTACTTTGTAAACTAGGCCACATGAGGCCCTACCAAATCAGAGCCATATAAGCTCTTTTAAACTGGGCCGCATGAGCAACCGCTAAACAGAGCCGCATAAGCTCACTTGAACTGTGTCGTATGAAGTTCCAACAAAACAGGACCGCATAAGCCCCCTCGAACTGTGCCGCATGAGATCCCACCAAATCAGAGCCGCATAAGCTCTTTTAAACTGGGCCGCATAAGCTCCCTATAAGCAGAGCCGCGTAAGCTCACTTGAACTGGGCCGCATGAAATCCTGCTAAACAGAGCCGCATAAGCTCATCTGAACTCGGCCGCATGAGGCCCCGTTAAACAGAGCCGCATAAGCTCACTTGAACTGGGCCGCATGAGCACCCGCTAAACAGAGCTGCATAAGCTCATTTGAACTGGGCCGCATGGGCCCCCCCCCCCAAAATAGAGCTGTATAAACTCCATTAAATTGAGCCGCATAAAGACCCGCCTGATCAGAGTCGCATAAGCCCGAAAACACTAAGCAATTCTCCCTGGCCATCTTCTAACTTGTTTCTTTTGTCCTTTTTTCAGTGAATTTGCCCGTCAATCCTGCGGGAGAACCTTTGGTAGGTCGCGCCCAATCTGCTGTGGGCTATAGGTTCGACCATATAGTCGAGTATGTGGTGAATCGGCTTCCAAAAGACGAACCTGTGGAGAGGCTGAGAGACATTAAAAACCAGTCCTTCTTCTTTATCTCGGGGATGATGAACTCAAGGTTGCTGGGGGGCAAACACCTGAAGCCTGCGTTCCTCTTCGGGATGCCTTAACTGTAAAGAACTCCCAAGTTCTAGATATATCTGAGAGTTGGAATTTTACTTCTGACGGGATGGAGATCCATATTCCTCTAATGGAGCGTCACTTTCCACTGTCGTGGTTCAACATTCTGCCGATGGACAGAAAGATGGAGGATTCCTTGACTCCGTGCCGGTCTGGGATGTTTGTGTGCAATATTCATTATAACAATAACTTGGGGTCAGTATATGCGGGCAAGGTACCGGTCAGCCGCTACGTGATGGGGTTGGCCCCGGGCAATTTCTTGAATGTGCTGGGTCCCAACTTCAAGTTCTCCCAAGCTGACACTTTCATGAACCAGCTTGCTCGGAAGGGGTCATATCCCACTGGCCGGTTGTCGCTACCGAGTTGGGTACACCCCATCCCTCGTGGACCAACCTGTCTATGTGGATTGTGCGGACATACGAGACTCTCCTGCACGAGATTGGTCTCTACCATGCTATTCGGGGTACCAGCTACGGCTTGCCCATAAACAAGAAATTGTTCATGGCTTTGCTGGAGATGTACAACTGCCATACGGGGACCTTTTTTACACCCGTAAGGGAGATGGGGCTTGCTCTCCACGAGATGCATGACGTCTCCAAGCTGCCTTGGGGAAATGAAGTCTTTGAAGTGTACACTCCCACAAATAAAGAATTTGAGGAGTTGGAGTAGAGGTTCCCGGGCTTCATTGTCGTATACCGAGAATTGCTGTGTCATCACAGCACGTGCCAGCAGATGTCGAAGAAAAAGAACGACAGCTCAAAAGGGAACCTTCCTCACATAAAAGCCTGGCTCACTTACCTTTTTAAGCTTGGTGCCTCAGGTCGGGTTTCTCCCCGAAGTCCTCGAACTCGGGAGGAGGTGCAGGACCGTGTGTCTACCACCAAGAGGGCAACAACCACCGGTGACAGGTTCGGGAGTCAATCTGACTATTTTGCTTATTTTTATCAAGACACTCAGCAGTTGTTCGAGA
Source organism: Iris pallida (assembly GCA_029216955.1). Lineage (NCBI taxonomy): Eukaryota > Viridiplantae > Streptophyta > Magnoliopsida > Asparagales > Iridaceae > Iris > Iris pallida. Next base: position 37,315,649 of record JANAVB010023800.1, on the reverse strand, counting down.
AGGCTCTTCTGGCAGGATTCCTGATGGTGTGGCTACGGAATTGCGTAGTCTCAGGAGGGACTGGTTCTATTGAGAGAATCAGCCATAATTTTATCCTTTCTGTTGTGAAGCTGATCTTCGGGGTCAGACTATCTCTTCTTTCGGCCATGGTGTGCAGCATACATCGTGGCCTTCGCCCTTTCACGTCCCAGTTCATCGCTCGTAACACGATGAAGGACTTTGAACGCATTGAGCTGCCATATCATTATTTGATGGGGTGGCTGTTGATGCATTGTCGGTCTTTGATGAGGCCTGGCCCCGAAGATGGTGTAACTGCTAATGATGCTTTCATCTTCCAGTATCGTCGCATGCCTTGGGATTGCGAGACTATACGCGCCTGTCGGATGGCGCCGGCGAGAGTGGACAAATACACTTTTTTGTATATGTTCCTCAATTCATTGCTGAAGAAGTGAGGGCCGTACATCTTGATGGTATTGGGCCTTGCCACTTCTTATCTGAAAAGATGCTCCTTTGGTTGCAAACAATCGTCCTTCCCACCTGGTATACCGCAACCGCAACACTGTCTACTTGGAGCCTTACTTGTCCAGTAGGTTCTCCCGACAGTTTGGATATAGTCAGCTATTCTTGGACAGTCCCAGCTCTTGCCTGGGCTTTCAAGGTAGCATCCTTGATGGCATCAGGGCCTGGCACTATTATAACACGGTTCACACCCGTACCAGCTTCTCAGTTCCTGATGCTGGGGAGTCAGGGGAGATCTTGTATTTGGTGGCTCTTTACCATGTCATGGCGAACAAGCCTCCTGTTGATTGTGACCCGAGTACCAGCTTTATTGTTGGTACCGGCTTGGAGGAGAAGCCCAAGGAGTCCAAGGCGAAGAAGAAGAGGAAGAACACGGTTGCTGTGTCAGACTCAGAGTCTGTCCCCGCGGACGAAGAGGATGACGAGCATGATCCCGATAACTCTCTTCCTCCCGCAGAAGATGTGGTGGTGGATCAGCCGCCTGTTGTGCCTAGTCCTTCATGCAAGTGAAGTAGGCATGAGTCCGCTGATAGAGGCATAACTTACTCCGTGAAATGGGCTACGGTTAAGCCTCGCGAGTTGCTCATTAAGGAGAGGCAAGGATGTTGACGCCGTTTCGGAGGTGAATTGAATTACAACCATCTTCTTCTTTAGCTCTTCTTTTTCCTGAACTATGACCTAATCATTTTTCTTTTCTCTCTAGGCGCCAGAAGCAGGGGACTTTCCGGAGCCGGCTGCTGCCTCTGCGGTCGACCCGGCTCTAACTACTCTAATTAGAGATATGAGTGCCGAGATTCTTGTCGCCGGGATTCTCCCAATGACGGCTGAGGTTCCTCCAGTTGTTGACGTCCCAACCCAGGGCGACGTGGGCTTTGCTGAACCCGTCCCCGAGACCGCTGAACTTCAGCCAGGTGACGCTGACCTATTTGTATCTCCTTCTGGGGCGGCTGGGGCAGATGAGCCAGCTGCCTTTGGATCGGATGTTGCTGGCGAAGAGGCTACGATGGCTGAGAGTGAACCTCGGCCCCAGCAACTCTTCCCTGGTAAGCTAAGTTAAATTTTGACCAGTGAGGAGGTTCATTTGCTCTATCATCAAATCCTTCGTGTTAAGGTGATTGATGATTGCTTCGGACATACAGGTCCTGCTCCTTCACTGCCAACGACGAACATTATCGAGGGAGAGTTCGCCCGAGAGGATCTGGTGGAAGAGAATATGCCTCCTCCTCCTCCAGCTTACATTGAAGGGCCTCCTGCTGGATCGAGTTCAGGAGAGGAAGCGGCAGAAATGCCGGAGCTGGGAGAACTGGTCCCTGCACCCTCCTCTGTTCATGTGGCTTCGGAGGTCGACCTTTTTGCCCTGTCGAGTCTCCAGATCCTTCGGGCTACGGAAGAGGAATTGGCTGCTATTCAAGCGTCTTTTTTTTCGAAACTTGTTTCCCTTGTGGCAGGGGCATCAAGTTCCGGTGCATCTTCTTCGACACTGCCAGCTACTCTTCCTCTTACGCCATCTTCTTCAGAAGTCCTGGATGAATCGTCAAAGGATGTGGTTGACAGTTTCTACCGCCACCTAAAGTGAGGGGTTGAGGCTGCCGTAGAGAGGGAAGACTTCTTTTGCTTTGGCCCATCAATGCGCCCGTAGCCAAATTGAACTCCTTAGAACCCTCCCCGATGGGGCAGGGATAGTTGAGCTCCTGGAGCCCAAATTGCTAGAGGCGGATCAACTTGTGGCCCAGTTTCAAGTACTGTGGCAAGTTGATTTGTCTTCAGAAATAGATCAAGAGCGGGCCTTCCTCATCACTGCCATGGAGAAGGTAAGGGCTGCACGAGAAGCGTCCAAGCCGATTATAATAAAGGACCTCCGCGATCTCTCTCTGCAGTATGATCAGTTGAGCCACAGGGGAGAGGATTGTATTGCTCGGGAAGCGGCAGCCTCTCGCGGGATAATCAACACGAGGGAGCAGATCCTCGAGCTCCAGAGGAAATTGGCTTTCTTGGAATCTGAGCTCGAGGCCTCCCGCACGGATAAGGAGCTAATTGTTCAGGAGGCCGACAAAGTTACCCGAACTTCTGCTGGCTTGGAGCGTGCTCTGAAGAGGCTTGAAGATGGCTGGCAGGCACACGCGCATCTGGAGGATGCAGAGCGGTTGACTTAGGAGGCCGAGTGCCGGGCCAAGAAGCAGTTTTAGCGGTCGACGGCCGTACTGAGGGACCGTCTGAGAGAATTATGCGTCGTCGAACCATAGTCGGCCTTTTTTCCTTTCTTTTTTTGTTATTTTCCTTCATTTTGATAGGGACGCGGTCCCCGAACATATAGTACTTTTGTTTTTAATAAATAACTATGATTACACCATCTATCATCTATTATGCTTGTACCGTATTATGATGTTTGCCCTACAGGGGGACTTTTTGTAGACCTATAACCCTTGGCATACCTTGGTTTTAGGTATGGATAATAAGTTTGATAGAGATACCTAGAACGATTTTGCGGTGAGACATAGAAGTTCTTGGTATTGGGCGAAAGAATGCCATGGAACAGCTGGGCTCCAAAGGCATGTGATAATGGGAAAAGAGTCGCATGCACTATTGGGCGAAAGAATGCCTGGATTGCTTGTGAATCGACTCCTCATTCCCATGACGAAAGCTATATCAGGCCTGGTGGCAGTAGTAGCATACATCAAACTCCCAATGACGCTAGCGTACTCCAATTGCCGGACGCTTTCCTTCGAGTTTGGCTCCAGCTTCTGATCACTTCGGTATGGCATATTAATTATAGGAAGATCATGGTACCCGTATCGAGTGAGCATTTTCTCAATGTAATGAGATTGTGACATTGCTAATCCAGTATCTGTCCGGATGATCTTGAGTCCCAAGATAACATCAGCATCCCCCAAGTCCTTCATACTGAACTTTGTCGAGAGGAACTTCTTCGTCTCAGTGACACAGCTTAAATCCGTACCTAGGATTAGCATGTCGTCCACGTATAGACAAACAATGACTCCTCTTTCGTCAACAAATTTAGTATCGACACACTTGTCTGTTTTGCTGACACTGTAGCCATTTGATCTTATAACTTTGTCAAACTTCTCATACCACATTTTGGGAGCTTGCTTTAAGCCGTATAGAGATTTTACCAACTTGCAGACTTTGTCTTCTAGGACTCTGACGACAAATCCTTCTAGCTGTTGCATATAAATCTCCTCGGTCAGCTCGCCATTCAGGAATGCTGTTTTCACATCCATCTGATGTATCACCAGTTTGTGTATTACCGCAAGGGCAATAAACAATCTAATGGTTGTCATCCGTGCTACTGGAGCATATGTGTCAAAGTAGTCGATCCCCTGCTTTTGAGAAAACCCATTGGCCACTAGCCTGGCCTTGAACTTGTCAATGGTTCAATCAGCTTTAATCTTCTTCTTGAAGATCCACTTGCATCCGATGGGTTTTGCTCCTTCGGGTAAATCAACTAACACCCATGTGTTATTAGAGGTAATTGAGTCAATTTCATTGTCTATTGCCTCCTTCCAGAAGATAATATCTCTGGTCTTCATCGCCTTATCATAGGTAAGCGGATCTGCTTCCACATGATAGGTGACGAAGTCATCTCCAAAGCTCTTCGGCCTCCTTGCTCGCTTCATCGACGGCTCAACGAGTTCTGGTTCAATTGTTGTTTCTCCACCAACTTCATCTTGGACTACTGGCTCATATGAGATCTCAGTCTTATTTTTACCTACATCATTCTCCGGAATGTCTGAAAGAATAATATTTTTGTGTCTTGCAAACTTGTCTTCAAAATATTCAGTATTACGAGATTCGATGATATGATTTGACTAAATGTCAAGAAATCTCCGAGCATCACTATTCTCGATATACTCTAAGAAGATCGCCATCGTAGTCCTTGTCCCCAGCTTCTGAATTTTCAGATCTGGGAGTTTCACATAAGCCAGACACCCCCACACTCGAATGACATTCAAGTTAGGTCTGACTTTGAACCAGAGTTCATGAGGAGTTATGTCAGAAGTTGCATATGGCACTCTATTCAGAATGAAAGTGACCGTTAATGCAGCTTCTCCCCAGTAGCATTTTGGAAGACCTTCAGATAGCAGCATTGAGTTCATCATTTCTATTAATGTTCGGTTCTTCCTCTCTGCTATATCGTTAGATTGAGGAGAATACAGAGCAGTAGTCTCGCAGAAGATTCTATGTTCTTTGCAGAACGATGCGAATTCATGAGACCGATATTCTTTGCCTCGATCACTTCTCAACCACTTGAGTTGTTGTCCAGTTTGCCTTTCAGCTTCGGCCCTGAACTCCTTGAACTTCTCGAAAGCATCGTCTTTAGATTTGAGCAAGTAGACGAATGTGTTCTTTGAGAAGTCATCGATGAAGGTTATAAAATACTTTATCCTGGCTTTTGTAGAGAATTGTTTGAAGTCACAGATATCGGAGTACACCAACTCCAGAAGATCTGTGCTTCGACTGACCCGATGAAAGGGTTTTCTTGTGATCTTCGTCTGAGCACATACTTCACACTTCTCTACCTTACCTCCACATTTGGAGATAAGTCCTAGAATAGACATTGTTTATCCTTTTATAATGAACATGTCCTAGCCTATTATTCCATAACTCAAGAGAATAATCAGAAAAAGCGACTGTATTAATTTTATTAGATTTTTTACAAGCTGAATTTTAAACATTCCTTCGGTTTGATAAGCCTTTCCGAAGTATGTTTCCTTCTTGGGCATCACCATCTGACCAGCATTAATGACCATCCTCAAGCCTGTGTTGCTAAGCAGGCTCCCAGAGATCAGGTTCTTGGCAATCACCGGAACATGCTTCACTCCTTGGAGCGTCAGAGTGTTCCCGGAAGTGAGTTTCAGCTCCACAGTCCCGATCCCCAGAACTTCAGCTTGGGCCTGGTTCGCCATGACAACTTTTTCAGACGTTGGTTGGTACATGACAAACCATTCCTTGCCAGAACAGACATGGCACGTTACACCAGTGTCTATCCATCAGTCAGATTCAGCCCTCACAATTGTGACCTGAGCGATCATAGCAACAATATTAGAAACCAAAGAAACCTTACTAGGATCACTTTTCTCTGATTTTTTGGACTTGGATCTGCATTCACTCTTGTAGTGGCCTTTTTCGCCACAATTGAAGCAAGTCACCTGGGACTTGGACTTCTATTGCTTGAATGAAGGACCCTTCACTTTCAGATTAGTAGAATCCTTCTTTTTGTGATGAGAAGCCACCTGCTTCCCCTTGGGCTCTCTTGTCTGCACCATATTGGCCTTAGCCAACTGTTCGGACAGAGTGTCTATCTTCTGTTGAGAACACATCTCGTCCTCAATATGGATCTCTTGAAAGAGATCTTCCATGCTAATATCCAGCTTCTTCCGATGCATTCTTGCATAGAATGTACTCCATCCAACAGGAAGTTTAGAGACAATCCCTCCAACAATAAACTTGTCGACGAAAGGTATTTTCTCGTCTTCTAGCTTCTGGCGCAACTTCAAAAACTCTTTTACCTGAGGCAACATTGCCTTCTCGTCTTCGAAGAGCCACTTGTGGTACTTCTCGACGATGAAGATTTTCGATCTATTGTCGTTGTCTTCATACAGCTTTCCAAGGACTCCCAGATGTTCCTGATAGAAGTATTCTTGGAGTATGAATCTGCCAGGGAGTCCTCCATTGCATTCAGAATCAATAGCCTACAAAGACAATTATCCCTTCTCCATTTGGTCAGTTTGACTTGTGCAGCAGCAATGGCATCTGCTGTACCACCTTCTGGAGTCGTCGGTCCTTCTGGAATCATTGGTTCAGCCTCGATCAACACATGATTGACGTCCTTTAGTTGAAGATTGAGGGTGATTTTTCTCTTCCAGATTTGAAAGTGTTCTCCGTCGAACTTCTCTAGTTTGTTAAAGCTGGTATCGAGGAGAGAGGCATGAGAGTTTTCTATTGTGCTGGGGTCTAGCTTTGAGATTGTTATTACCGGGGCACAATTTTTAATGGAAAATTGAGAGAATGAAACAGCTGTAAGAACAACGTTCCAACACAACGCTTCAAGGAAGGTGCGTAACAGAGATCCTAGGAGGATTCTGGAATATAAAAATCTAAAAAATTTTATAAACGTAGCAAACGATAGTAGTACTTCTACTAATCGAAATGCTAAAGGCAGCAGCAAAGATGACTGGCAAAATATGGAAAAAGGTGGTGGCAAACTAGGGTGTCAAGAACACTAGTGCTCAAAGCTAGATCTGCCCACACGGTCAGCTTCCAGGAACCAGCAAGTTCAAAAGAACTCTAGAACGCTCTGGTAATCTGCTCTAAGACGGATTTCTCAGAAAGACAAGGACAGAACTCCAGTTGAGCGAGGAGGAAAAAGGTGCACAGCAGCTCTCTCCTCTTTTTTTCTGAAGTCTAAGAAGTATCTCGAGAGAAAAGAAAGGCTCTGAATATATAGCCACTGCTGTAACCGCCCAGATCCGAGATATGTGCAATGACTTGATGTCAGATCTGTAATTTCAGGATCAGTTATCGCACGTTACGAATTAGTCAGAACATGGACATCCACAATCTGTGCGTGTTGTGCCAATAAAATGCCACATTACGCCTCATGAGCCCGAGCTCGAGCCCGAGTCCGAGTCCGAGTCCGAGTCAACGAGCGCAACTTAAGCACACTATGTGCCTAGCGACGATGTTGACGTGCTAAGTATGCCAACAAAATGCCACATTATGCGTCATGAGCCCGAGTCCGAGTCCGAGTCGCTAAGCCCCTATGGGCTTAGCTCCAATGGAAATTAATTTAACAAGAACAAAAAGCATGAATGCTTAACTTGAAGCCTTATCCTTACCTCCTAGTAAAATCATCCACATGGTTCCTTCCTTAGGGTCACCACCCCATGTGCATATCCCAACAACTTATACAAGTATATATGTTGAGATAACTCATGGTGCACTTTCCGTTTGGGACTAAACTTTACTAGGCATGTTGAGAGCAAACTCTCTTCATGTCAAGGAGCAAGAGCACCAACACTTCGTCCAAACTAGCAATACCCTCTCTCATGTGCCCAGGCTAGCCGTGCGGCGTCGGCAAGGAAACCCCCTCTCTACAGCTGTATACGCTCTCAAGGTCAACTGCTTGCCCCATCTTCAATCTTCTTTCTCTTTATAGTTATACTCAGCTAAGACCCAACTCGTGTACGTATGCTAGTGTGGTAGAAGGTTTGTAAACAAATAGCAAATCAGTAGGGATAGGAAATAGCATTATGTGTATACATAGTGAGGCTCTGTATATGTGGATTTGGAAGAGTGGTATGCTTTGGTTTCTGAGGAATATACATGTGTTTTCAGTTTAGAGATTTATAATAAAAGAAATTCTTTTTCTGTTTTGCTGCATGGGAATAAAGTAGTAGGGATTAGTGGAGTTCCTATCATGGCTATGATCGAGTTACTCTGGATGATGAATAGTTGATGCATGGCTGGTATTGTATGGTAGAATAAGTTTTTTTTTCAAGAAAATGTGTAAGCTAAGCAATTGTGGATTATTAGGTTTTGTCCTCTTATTTGTAAACATAGTTGTTGTTGCCTTGAACCACAAAAAAAAAATCAAGAAACCAGTATAGCTATATGTTTCATTCCCTTGCTAGATAAGTTGCAAGATAAGTGAGTATGGGAGTGTTTTACTTTTCAAATGTTCGAATACAATGGGAACAAGACCTAGGAAATAAAGTAGAGAGGAGAATTCATAAAAAGTTGATTATGAGTGTGATGATCTGGAAGAAGAAATGAGAAGTTAAGGGTATGTATGGGAAATTACTCTTCCTATTTCATCACTCATGATCGAAGGATCACATAATGCTGTTAAATGTAAAAAAAGGAACAGAAGGCGCGAGAGAGAATTAGGGGGACTGGGCTGGACTCACTATCATTTATGTGTAACATGTTAGAAATTCTTTAATAATACTTCATTTTAAATCTGCAATAAAAAAAAATAATTAAATTGTTACCGGCCTCCGGGGAAGTCGTGCATGTATCACTGCCCTAAGAGTTAGCTCGGGTTTATGTGTAGACTGAATCCGAACGCCCCTTGTGGTAAAATCCCTGCTCCAGCAGAATCTCTTTGTCGTACACGACTTGGAGAGAGTGACCCCGACTTAGCTCTGCCCAGAGCAACAATAAAAAATAGCAGTGATCTTGAGAGGACGAGAATTTCAGAGAGGAAAATAATTTCTGTGTATTGGATGAAGGAAAGGGACATGAAATATATAGGCATTTCCAACGTAGGAGAATAAAAGAATATTCATGAGACATTAAAAGAACATTACAAAATATTTTCCAGCACATGGTTCATTGAACATGGACGAAATTTGAACAGTGAATGTTACGGAATTTAAAAGTTTGTAACAGTCAGAAATATTTGAAAAGAGCAAAAATCTTTTAGGGTCTCGGCCCGAACCAGAAGAGGAAATCGAATCGGCATTCGGCGCCCGCATATGTGGGCATGTACCCGCACCCATTATGCGCGTCGAACCGAACCGAGCCGAGCCGAACTGGGCTGGGCGACGGCGGTATCGCGTGCGCGTGGCCCATGGAGCTCCCACACACAACTTTTAATGAAGCAAAAGAGGGAGTGGTAATATATACACACAATCCTCCTCAGGCCAAACCGATGTGGGACTAAAAATATGATGAACTTGAGCTTTTGCTTACAAGGAGCATTAGCAGCCAATAATCCCCCCAAAAGGATAAGTTCCAAGATAATAAAAAGAAGGAGAAAGGACAAGAGTAAGAGAATTTCTTGGCAGTTTTATACTACGCAGAAATGAGATGGATTACAACCTTGAACCTCACATAGTGACTATTATCTTTGTCTGAAAAAGAGCTTGATGGACTACGCCTTGAATCAGTCTTCTTGAACCAGACTCAGAAAATAGGACACATAGTACGCTAGAGGTACTTGGGTCTATCGGGTGGCACGTTTGATTGGCCATGCGCACTTTTACACATTCATGAGAGTTGTCTAGGATCGCCCTGTCCTATAGTCACGGCCCTCACGACCTCTCATATAGGTAAGTCCTCAATGGTTGGGGATAGGAATCAACCCTGCATATCATGCTTGGACTTATTAAGAGTTTAAACTCACCCTATCCATATCACCAAAGGAACACTGTCACCATAGGGATGGGATATTAATGTACACATGTAAAGCCTCCTGGGCTTTTATTTTAAAGAGAATTTAATCTCAAGATCAGTGTTCCATAATAGTCACCAAGTCCAGCTTGTTCCTACCCATTGAACCGGCTTCTTGCGATCTCCAGTCAGACTCGGTTGGATTGCCACTGCTGGTGACTATACTATAGGCTTAACCCCATCCCCCTCGATGATTCTAGGATCAATGTCCTAGACAAACCCTTCGTCAAGTAGTCTGCAAGGTTCTTTTCTGACTTTATATAGTCAAGAACCACATATTTGTCCAATAGGCTCTTTATTGACTTGAAGCGCAGCTGCAAGTGCCTGTTCATCTTATGTAGCACCCAGTTTCCCAAATGAGAGTAATTTTGAAATTTCGTGTTTATAATTATTTTAATAATGATATTTAATTCATGATATGATTTTTGGTGATTTTAAATCATTTTAAAATTATTTAAATTAATGACTTGTGGTTTTGACGTTTTGCTAGTGAAACCCCAGAGACTGTTTGACCTAGAGCCTAACCATGTGATTATGATATTTTAATGTCATTTTTGGCCTAAGAATATTTTTGCATTTGACCTCTTTGAATTATTTTGATATTATTTTATTATTTATGATATTGTTTTGGGGTTATTTGAGTCGGGTTCGAATTTCAACTCAATCCGACTTGAAACGGGGACCCGGGGATAGTTTGACTCTAGTGGGATCCACACACTAGTTAGGCATGGCCCACATGATATTAAATTTAGTCCACATGATAGAAATATTTTAGTTAGAGGTTAGACTAATTATTATGGATAAGGTTAGTGTGATTAGAGACTTTAGAATGACTAATTTAGCCCCAACCAATTATCCCTTTCCTAATACTCATAGAATAGGTTAGTGGGGGCATTTTGGACCTTACCATAATAGGACAAATAGCCCCATATGGCCAGCCACTTTGGGAGAGGATAGGCTCAAGTTTATTTCATTATTCTCATCCACACTCTCTCTCTTGTTCTTCTCCAAATTCCTAGAGAGCAATCCCTAGCAATTTCTCTACCAAATTCTTCCATTTCGCCACCAAATCTTCTTCTTTCCTTCTTCAATCTAGCCAAGGAGGAAGCTACCCAAGTTTGGGAGGATTCGGAGCTCGTTCGTGTCCTTTTGGAATCTCTACGTGTCGGTGTCGCTCCGGGAAGCCTTTTCTTCGATTTGATCTACCGGAAGGTATAAATCCCTTCTCCTTTTCATTTCCTCATGCATATTGATCTATTTTGAACCCATAGGAATGACCCCCATGGTTGTATCTCTATTTGTGTCCATTTCGTGTCCATTTGGAGGTCATAGGAGTGTCCTTTGTGTTGTGGTTGTGTCCATGTGGGAAAATCCCAAATTTGGACACACTATGTGTTGTTGTTATGTATGAATGAATTATTACATGTTTAATCTCATATTTTTGTATTGGAGATGTGTTCTATAGTGTCTCATATATATATATTAGTGTAGAGAGTGAGTTCTTGATATATTATGTTATATACTTGTGTTCTTTTGTCTCAAACTACCCAAATCCGTCATTATTTTTATCCACGTTTTTAATTTTAGCCCTAACTTAGAAATGTCATAACTTCTACCTCAAAGTTCGGTTTAATCTTCTATTTCTTTTAAAAGAAGCATATTGAAGTTAGCTTTTCAAAAATATGTATTAGTAGGCCTAATTCATTCTGTAACTTTCAGGAGAATTATTTGAGTGTCAGTTGTACGAAAGACAAACACGTTCTCGATGTTTTCGCGATTCCGGGAGTTTTCGAAAACAAAAACGCGATCCGTTTGAAGTTTCGGAAAGCTAACACATAGATCTATAACATACTTTAATCCTAGATTTTAATTCATGCTGAGATGGTACAGTATTGATTATTAGTAGGAGTTACTATTCGGCATATGCATTTTGTGCACCCTTGTGTGTAATATAATGTTCTATTTGATTTTAACCCATGTTAATGTATATATATTATGTAATTAAATAGAGAATACAAGCATGTGTAAATGGTTAAATAAATGATGTATGAGGTGTAAGTATCCTATCTAATGTAAGCATATATAAGTATGGCTTGTAATGAATATGTAGGTTCCATATTATGTAATGTATGGTGCATATAATAGTACAAGAGAATAAATGAATGATGAATGAATGCAAGCATGAATGTAATGTAATAATAGATGTAATGTATGCAATATACAAGTTAATAAGATGTAATGCTCTATGTTAACACAAATCCTATATTACCTTATGTACCCCCTTACACTATGTTGACACTATCACACTTGACACATTGTTCACTTACACTTTGACACTCTTTGATATGTATACACTATGTATACCCATTTAACCCTCACTTGCCCCTTTGCCATGTTCACATACACACATAGCCTCTTAAATAAGTATTTATGAATATAGTTAACTTAGCTATGTATGTATGTTATATATATGTTAGCATATTGTGTTGTAATATATAAGTTTATATAACCATTTGAAATGCCATAATTATAGACCTAATGTTGAATACCAATATATGCATGTGTATATATGTTTAGACATATATAGCTTAAAGTAATAGATTACCTAGTGTATATCCATTGTGAATTCTTGCCTATTTGAGTATTGAATAATTGCATGCTATATAGAGTTGGGTGTATGTTGGCTTGTATAGCCTTGTATTAATGTGTGCTTGCTAGGATAGTCTTGGTTAGTCCTAGTAAGACTTGCTAGGTTAGGACATGACCTAGTTTAACCTAGTTTGACTAGTGCAGTTGACCAGAGTTGACCAAGGGTTGACTTTGGCCTACTTTGACCAAGATTCATGTAGAATGCATTGTAGTACTTTATATTACCCTTCTGGACATGTTGTGACTTGTGCTGTTCCAATTAGGAGCTAGACACCTCTCCTCGGACAGTATCTTTACCTTGGACATTCAAATATCAGGCGAGTACATTCTCTGATCATTTCATATCCTGAAATTACCTTAATTGTACTGTCACGTTGGTCACACGGATTGGTACTATATGGATTCTTTCTTGAGATGTTATCCTTTAGGAGCATCGGATATTACATGTTCTGTGCGTTTCACTTATATTGTGTATCACTATGCTTCTTGGTTCATTGATCACTTGTGACATGTACCCTCATGACCACATAGTCTCATTGAATCACTCACTATTGCGTAACCCCCAGAATCACCCATTTATGGGCATCCATGTATCACCCTGCGGGGCCATTACATGGAATCATAACATAACCTGGCTGGATCCTTGTGTATTAATTGGGGGTACGGAGGAGTAGAATTGGACATGTGAATAATATCCAAGTAGTATCTTATCATAATCTCTTCTATAGTGTCTTATCAGAATCTCCTATGCCATTTACATGTCTATATTGTACTCTGACTCACTAGCCACTGTTAGTTCTCTATGTATAGTAGATATTTCTATTACAGCTCTCTCTCTGTTTATATACTGCATTTCTTTCAGTACCTGTATCTTACTTTACTGCACGATTATATTTTCTAACCTGCTATGATCTGTTGAGATGTACTGTACTCGCTCCTGTCCTGACTGGACCTGTTGATAAATTTTAGAGATAGCCTGAAGGTTGCCTGCTAGCATAGAGGAGACACTTTAGAGGTTGTTTAGATAGTTATTTCCATTGTCTGGAGTTGTATTTACTTTAAGAATTACTGTATTTTGAGTTTTGAGATGTATTTCTGGATTTTGTATCTTAGATACTTAGATTTCTCTCTACTGTATCTTTTTGGATTTTATGTTTTATCTATCCTTATCATGCTCTACCTTAAATGTGATTGAGACTGTATCTGCTATGTCACCCCCATTCGGGGAGTATAAACTGCTTAGCATTATATTGTTAGATGTTGTGACCTAGGACAGCGTTCTACCGCCGACACTGCGACATAGGCTGGACGTTGTTACGTTCTCGTTCCCTAACTCTAGGGTGCGGGTCGTGACATCTTAGAATTCACAGAATCATGCTTTAGTAGTTCAATAACAGACTTATTATCACAGTTTATAGAAATTGCAAGAACAGGTTAAACAGAAACATGTATATGCATAATAAGATTTCTGAGCCATTCGGCTTCTATACATGTAGTATCCAAAGCTATCATTTCAGAGTCTATTGTACTTCTGGCTATGATAGTTTGTTTACATGATCCCCAGGAGATTGCAGCTCCTGCTAGGATAAAAACATATCCAGTAGTGGATTTCACATCATGTGAATCTGTTACCCAATTTGTATCGGAGTAACCTTCTATGATATCAGGGTGTCTAGTATAATGAAGTTTATAATCTAGAGTACCCTTAAGATATCTAAACACTCTGTCCAATGTTGTCCAATGTGACTGATTTGGGTTACTAGTATATCTACTTAGCCTCCCAATTGCAAAAGCAATATCAGGTCTGGTCCTGTTAGTTATGTACATAAGGGACCCTATCATCTATGAATATCTGTGTTGTTCTATAGGTGATTCTTCATTCTTCTTGAGAACAACATTACTGTCATAAGGAGTAAGGGCAGGTTTCTTATCAAAATACTCAAACTTTCTTAGCTTTTTCTCAATTGAATGTGCTAAAGATAGAGTATAGCCCACTTTACATTTGGACACTTGCATTCCTAGGATAAGGTTTGCTTCACCTAGGTCTTTCATATCAAACTGGTTAGATAAATAATTCTCAATGTTATTTATCAGTTCCATTGAAGATCCTAGAATAAGGATATCATAAACATACAAGCATAAGATAATACAACTTCCATTTGTATTTTTAGAATATAAACATTTGTCATATTCGTTTGGCACGAAACCAAATTCTATAATGACTTTGTCAAATTTGTTGTACCATTGCTTGGGAGCTTGCTTCAGGCCATAAAGAGATTTCACTAATCTACAAACCTTCTTTTCTCTTCCTCTAGATCTCCATTTGGAAATGCTATCTTTACATCCATTTGATGGATCAGCAAGTCATGAATGGAAGTTAAAGCCAGAAGGGTTCTAATAGAAGAAATCCTAGCTACAGGGGAGTAGGTACCAAAATATTCTAATCCTTTCTTCTAGGTAAAACCTTTGGCTACTAGCCTAGCCTTGTATTTCTCTATGGTACAATCAGCTCTAAGTTTTTTCTTGAAGATCCACTTACAACCTATGGGTTTACTACCTAAAGGAAGGTCTGCTAAAAATCAAGTATTATTCTCCATAATGGAGTTATACTCATTGTTGATAGCTTCTTCCTAGAAAGGGGCATTAGGAGAGGATATAGCTTCTTCATAAGTTGAGGGATCACCCTCTATCAAAAATGTGAAGAATCCTTCTCTTAAATTCTTTTTAATCCTTTCTCTTTTACTCCTTCTAGGTTCTATGACTTGTTCAAATTAAGAATTAGGTATTTGATCATGAGAACTAGTAGATGGAGTAAGAGAAGGGTTAGAGGAAGATGAAGGGGTTCTATCCTTGAAGGGAAAAAATTTCTCAAAGTAAACTACATCTCTAGCTTCAATAATTGTGTTATTAGAGATTTTATTTACTTCAGAATGGGTTATAAGAAATCTATTGGCATTGCTATCTAGGGCATATCCTATGAACACAGCATCTAGAGTCTTAGGTCATATCTTCCTTTTTTTGGGTTCAGGAATTCCTACCTTAGCTAGACATCCCCAAACTTTGAAGCAATTAATCCTACGCGTGACGACAGCTGTAGCTTCCTCGTTTTCTGCTGAAATTGTGCGGCAGGTCTTGATTTTTCTACTCTTTTTGTTGGTAGGAGATGGTGTGGGCCGAGTTACTTCTGACACCAAGTCTGGATGTACCTATATGACCTCTCCTCTTGAGGTGGTGAGAGGTACTAGACCAGCAGCTTGTTCTCGGGGCGGGAGAAGATTGGTAATCTCTATTGTCGCGAAAGGGACGGGAATTACCCCGTCTTGGGTCTCCGTTGGAGGGAAGTTGCCGAATTATACGGACACCATATTGGCTGCTACGGTTATCTCTTCGAAGTTGATGGCCAGAGCGTTCGAATCGATGAGGCTTTGGATGTACCGTTTTAGTTGGTAGCAGTCATGTGTAGCGTGGTGTACATAACGGTGGTAATGGCAGAACTTCGGGTTCTCCAAATCAGCCGGCCGAGGCTCCCGTCTTGGTGGAGGAAGCTGAATTCTACCTCCTTGTATAAGCATGTCTAAGATAGGCTTGACGTGGCCGTCTTCGAAAGAGTAAGTGATCTGAGGCCATTGCTTGTCTGCTGGCTGTGGCTCGGGCTTTTGGGCCGTGTCGGCCACCATAGCCTGTTTTCCCTTGCTGTCCCGATTGTTGGAGGGGTTACCCCCATTATCGTTGTTGAGACGCTTGCCCTTATTTTCTCCTTCTGAGATGTGCAACCCCAGTTGGCGGGCCTTCTTCAGTCGTTCTTCAGCGCTTGTGGCGCTGATAATGAACGCCTTCCAATCTTTCAATTGACTCTCGCCCATCCAGAGACTGATCGTTGGGAGCAGTCTCTTTTGGCAGATTTCGATCAAAGAAGAATCCGGATTTCCGGAAGGCAGCTTCATGGCGGTCTAGCGGAACCACTCGATGTAGTTCCTTGTTAGCTCCTTCTCCCCTTGGAAGACGTCCATGAGAGTGGACATAGTGATGTCTTGTCCTACTTCATAGAATCGTTCCAAGAACATGCGCTTGACGCCGGCGAAGGAATGGATGCAGTTGTCCGGTAGATTGCGGTACCAATCAAAGGCGACTCCTTCCAATGCTCCAATGAATAACCGTGTGAGGATCGCATCTTCATGGGGCAGATGGTCGGTGGTGACCTCAAAGTAAGTGATGTATCGACTTGCTGAGGTTTTGCCATCATACGGGTTGATGTTGAACGGCTTATATCTTGGTGGGAATGGAACATTCCTCCACTCAGCAGGATATGGTTGCCGTATTCTGAGATCTTGAGCGTTTTCTTGGGCATAAAACATGGCACGGAGCTCTTGGACCTTTCTTCTTATTTTTTGGGTCTCATCTGTCGCTGCGGGGGCTGTTATTTCGGGAGGATTATTGCCCAGGTTTGGTGCCGCTGAGTTCGAATCTATATTGACCACGGGGCCTGTGTTTGTTTGACCAGGCGCTCCTCCTTGTAAAGTGGGCAGGGCCGCTTTAATCTCGTCTACAGACTTGACCAAAGCAAGTAATATGGCTTCGAGACTGTCGATGCGCTGGCGATCACTGGAACCACCTTGATCGCTGTCCGTCATGAATACCGTTCTTACGTGAGGAGTGACGGAAGGAACGGTGGAGGATGTGCCCTCTGAGTCGTACCCATGTACCGAGAAGTCATCGGGATACGTGGGAATGTTCTCTTCGGGCTCAGACTCGGAGGAAATGGTATCCCCAGCTTCAGAGCTTGCCTTGTCTTGAGAGTTATGGATGTCCTTGGGGGCATCAGCGTCCATTGCTCCTGATGGAAGAGTTGTTTGTGCGGACTCGGTTCCTTGGAACATCGGATTGTTGCGGATGTTCGGAGGAGTGCTACCCCCAGCTCCTTCCACCTCCAGCGATGTAGATGATGAATTTCCTATCGCAGTAAATTTCGTCTTTGAACGGGTGTGTTGGAATACACCAGTGGAGGGCAACCGTTTAGACGACAGTTTCTTAGTTGTAGTGGTTGATATCTTCGGACTGGAGACGCTCGTTTTCTTCCTCCTCTCTTCGGCGGGAACTTTTTGAGCAGAATTGCAGGAGATAACAGGAGGTGCCTTATCTTTTGGGTGTTGTAGCCTTTGGAAGACGGATGGCCGAGCTTCCGTCATTGCCGCGTTGTTGCAGCAGCACTTGACGATGATTTGGGTGCAGCGATGCCCAAGCGAGGACTCTTTGCACACCGACACTCCTTCTCTTTCCTTGCGTTTGTGGAGGATCACCTTCCGCAGGTCAGAGGAACCACTCTGTCTGTTTGTCGTGGGGGGGCTGGACTTGAGTGGTTGTATACAACTTTCCATTCGAGGTCCGTGTGATAGTCAACGGGACGCTCTGATAGTCAGAGGTTGGGACAGCTGACTGGGCTCGATGAGCCCACGCTGCCCTATACTTCCTCCTTCTAGCACTTGTGGGTGCGTAATAGGAGGAGTCCAAGTTGAATGCCACAGAATCTGGCTTATCATACAGAGAATCATCAGGGTCGGGACCGTATGAGAGACGGTCGAAGACCGATCGAGAGAAGCGTAGAACGGACGCTATGCCGCCAGAGTTGGGTACCGTGCAGGCTGTCTGCATGCGGTCATCTTCTGCTGTCGGATGAATTGTCTTTGGGCGGTTATGAGTCACGACCGTGCAGACTGGCCGCATGCGGTTGGCAATAGTGGCCGCATGGGTTTTCTGCAAGCGGCTGCCTCCTGTAGCCTCATGTGTTTCATCCATGTGATTGGCGACTGTAGCTGCATAAACTATGCGGCTGCTAGATGTGACCGCCTGATTCTTCTTCATGCGGCTAGCGACTGTGGCCGCATGGGCTTTGTCCATGCGGCTAGCGAATGTGGTCGCGTGAGCCTTTTTCACTCGGCTAGCACCCCTATGCGGCTCAGTTCGTATAGAGTTCCTCTTTGCCTCTGCAAGTCCAGCATCATAGTATTTTCTTCTGCCGAACTTGGAGACAGCAGAGTTGTCTACGGTCTGAAGTGGGGCCGCAGAAGAGTCCTTCTCACCGTCTTGAGCAACAGAGGGTACACCGTCGGGGGCTTGGGGAGGAGCAAATGATTTTGGCCTCCAATCTCTGCGAGCCATTGTCGTGCGGGTGCGCTTCTGGACCGGGCCAGCGCTTCCTTCGGAGAGCATCTCTTCAAACGCTTGTTGGTCGAAGCGGACGACCATCTTTTGTTGCGTGGAGCCAAGCTTGGCTGCATCCGATTACGTCACCAACTCCTCAGCTGTGGAGAAGTTGCTCCCCAGCAGAGTCGCCATCGTGTTTGTAATTGATTGTAAAAGTACAGAACAATTATCGGAGGACTGAACTTAGACTCACAATACAAACTCGCTTGTACAAAGAAAGCCTAGGGACGAAAACCTAGGTACAGCAATCTAAGTACAATTGTTTATTTTAGATTCTGGGGGATGACGATAGAGGCTCGGGAAGGCGACGGCAGCCCTGCCTTACTCCTTGGACGATCGGTATGCAGCCTTGGCTCCTTGTGAAAAGATGGTTGGCGTTGACGAAGAAGTGCTCTTTTTGCTCCTCTGTTGCTCTTCTGGCTTCTCTCTCTCTCTGTGTATTCTCTCTCTGACTCTGTATATTTTTATTCTTTTTTTTGCCGGCCCTTGTGCAAAGAAATGATGCTGGCTATTTATAAGAGTGGGGTATGACCATTAGGGTTTGCTAATGATCATTGTTTTGGAATGTCGGCGCTCCTTCAATCTATCTGAACCCTTGGTCCTGATTACAATGAATCTCGGCCATTAATGAGGATAGCACCGAATCTTGTGAGCAATTAATGTTGATTGCTTTAAATCTTCATGATTGATTATACCAATGCCCGATTGCTCGCCACGTGTCCCATTGGCTTGATGATAAATGATATGCCTTGATCTCAGTAATTATGATGATGATGTCAGATATATTTGTTGAGATTCGGTTAAATCGTCGATTGATCCGATGCCACGTGTTTTGATTGTGGGTCCTGTCAGAGCCGCATAGGATGGGCAACACTTGAACCGCAGGGAGATACTCTTTGTGAGCCGTATAGAACAATGCTTCATCGGACCGCAGGGAACGAACTCTCAATGAGCCGCATATGCATAGTCTTTGCGAGCCGCATGAGTTAGCGTTGTATTGAGCCGCAGGGGCTGAGCTCTCAGTGGGCCGCATATGGCTAATTTCTGCTAGTCATATAGGATGACTTCTCCGTGAGCCGCATGGAGCTGTTCTCTATTTAAGCCGCATGATATTTGCCACGTGGCAACCTAGGATTTCATACTTACTGAGTTGATGGATTTGAAAGAGGATTTGGTCAACTTACTTTTATCATATTCTTCACATACCATATCCTTTTTGTAGGGGATGCTTGGAAGTCCTCTTACTAGCTTCTTGGTGGCGAGTCGGGAGATGGTATCCATGTTAGCATGCGCAAGTCTCATATGCCAAAGCCAACTCTCATCGTTCTTTGCTACTAAGCATCTGTCATTGTTAGTCCTATCAACAAGATAAATAACATATATATTATTTTCTCTAATACCTTCATACACAGTAGATCCACTAGTACTATCGGTGATGAGGCATTTATGTTTAACAAACTTAATATCATAACCAATATCCGTAAGATAACTAATGCTAAGAAGGTTGTGCTTGAGATTTGTAACAAGGCAAACATTTTTAATACATGGATAAGGAGGGGAGCCAATGTTACCGTTCCCTATGATATACCCCTTTAGGTTGTTGCCGAAGGATACGTGTCCTTCTTTCTTCATCGATAGCGTTGCGAAGAGTGAAGCATCATCGATCATGTGCCGTGAGCAACCGCTATCGAGGATCCACTTGCTTTTAGCATGCGAAGGAGGGTTCACCTACAACACAAGTTGAAGATGAAAAACTTTGGAACCCATTTAAATATTCTCATATCAATATGTTTTCTCATTTGACAATAGTAAGAAGTGTGTTCAAAGAGGCCACAATAGTGACATACCATAGGTGTGATAGGTCTAGAGGACTGTAAGTGACTTGGTGTATGAGGTGTATGAGGAGTTCTAGTATAAGTACTATGATGATAGTAGAAAGCATGATGTGAAATGTCCTTTTTCTTAAGAGGTCCTTTTCGTGTATGCACTTGATTAGAAACAGACCTATGTGTTGTATTCTTGTGAGTGTGAGGCATATGGCTAGTGTTAGTATGCCCTTGTGGCTTAGTGTGAGCCAGGTTTCTCTCAACATGTTCCTTACCATTTGCAAGAAAGTCATTATATTTAATAGAGGTAGCATATTCTCTTTGGTTAGCAGCAGAGTCTTGTGCATAACAAATTTGTATGCTTCTTTGAGAGATTGAAATTCGTCATCCTTTTTCTTGATGACATCTTGTGACTCATGTAGAGTTAGTCATAAAGACTCTATCTCATCAGTGTCAGACAAAGGAGAATTCCTTTTTATATCAAGAATAGAGTTAGACAGTCTTTCTATTTCGTTGTGAGCTTCAATATCTTTGAGAGATTTCTTATGTTTGCCTTTTATGACCTTGTGTTCATCGTGTAATTCAAGAAAAGCATTTTCTAAGTCATTGTAAGAATTGTAAGAAAAAGCATTCATAAGGCAGTCATCTTTTACCTCATTTGCCATGAGGCAAACATTTGCATTATGCTTGCACTCTTTGTAGTTGTCGGAGTCGCTAGCATCACTTTCACACCATATGCTAGTGTTGGCATATTTTCTGGAAGATGAGCTTCCTTTGTGAGACTTCTCGTATCTGTTTTATTCTTTTCTTGCTATGGGACATTCTCTCTTGATGTGTCCGATTCTCTTGCAGTTGTAACAAGCAGGTTCTCATCGTTGTCCCGTCTTGCAGGACTTGCTTTGTTGAACTTGAGAAACTTTCGAAAATGCTTGGCGGTGAGGGCAATTCCTTCATCAACGGATTCATCATCATCGAAACTTTCTTTTGAGATGATCTTTGTAGCCTTGAGGGCAAGGGATTTCTTCTTTTACTTTTCATTCTCTTTCTCTTGAATGGAGGACTCCTCTTGATCCTTCATGTCAAGTTCGTGCGTCATGAGCTTTCCTATGAGTGTTTCTAGGGACATAGTCGTTAGATCATTCCCCTCAATGATGGCGGTGGCTTTGGGATTCCATCATTTTGTTAAACCTCTGAGAATTTTTCTAATCTTTTCATGAGTGAGATATTCCTTTCCAAAAGAAGAAAGAGGGTTAATGATATCACAAAATCGAGTAAACATAATAGTAATAGACTCATCTTATTTCTGTTTAAAGGATCCATATTCCTGGGTGAGTCTACTAATCTTGGATTCCTTCACTTGAGAAGTTCCCTCATGAGTAACTTCCTAGAGTCTCCAGATTTCATTGGAGGTCTTGCAGGTAGAAATCCTATTGAACTCGTTGCTATCAAGGGCACAGTAGAGAGCGTTCATAGCTTCAGCATCCCGACTAGCAATCTTTTTATCATTCTCGGTAAGTCTATCTTTATGGGTTTCTGAGACAACTTCCTCAATAACTATGGTAGATACATGAATGCCATTCACGACACAATCCCATAGATCATAGTCTAGGGATTTCAGATAAATAACCATCCCAATCTTCCAATAGTTATAGTTGGTGCCATCAAATAGAGGAGGTCTATTTGTGGATTGTCCTTTATTGTGGAATGAGTTGGTACTAGGGTTAGTGGCCATTCCCTCATGGCTCTCTCTGAGGATGTAGGTCCAAATCAAGAGACAAAGCTCTGATACTATTTATAGAACCCTAGAGGGGGTGAATAGGGTAATAAAATGATTACCAAGAGAACTAAGCAATTTATATGATAATAAAATAGAGAGGGAGAGAATCAAACACTCGATGTATCTTGTTATCCTCCCAAGGGGCACTCTAGTCTCGGAACTCTCTCCGACTTTAATCCACTATTTGTGTAAATAGTTACACACGAATTTTGATCCGGAGAACTCGTCAACTTCAACCCGAGTTTGGATCTGAAGAGCTCGTCACCTTCTTACACACGAGTTTTCCTCCGAAGGCTCGTCAACTTCAACACACGAGTTTTCCTCCGAAGGCTCGTCAACTTCAATAGAAAAAAAAGAAGGCTTTTGATCTTCTCCAACACTTTAAAGATCGAAGAAAACAACTCTTGAATACTCTAGCACTTTTAGTAGGATAACAAATTAAAGCTTTTGGGTAGAGTAGTACAGGTGAGGCTCTTGGTTGTTAAGAAAATTTAAGGCTCAAGTGGATATCTTTAAAGAGATGACACAACCACCTTAAATAGCGAACCAAGAGAGCAAGTCATTTAATGCTCCAACTATCGGCTGACGGAATACCGTCGGTATGCGACGACATTCCGTCGGTATACCGTTCTGAACAGTAACGGTAATAAATCTAGCCGTTGGATCATTTAATGCTAAGATCTGTCCATTCAAAAATCAAATATAAGCATATAGAATACAGGCGGTACAGACCGGTATGTCGATTTTCTTCACAGAACTAATTTTGAGTAAGAAAACTGTATACCGTCGGAACGAGCCGGTTGTAGAAGCATGAAAAATATAGGGTTCATGCGGATTACAAATTGCTGCATAGGTACTTTAGGCCAAACAGGTCCGCATGAAGGAAAGCTGCATGACTGATTCAGTGACATATGCGGCCCGTCGACAAACAGCTGCAGAAAAAACATATACGGCCAAGAGGAGCAGTCCGACTGATAAAGCTGACAAGTCCTGATAAAACTGACAAAAATGACAGTTCTGACACTTCGACAAAAAAAGATAAGACGTGAGACGTTGCCCAAAAGCAGGGTTCGTACGTCTTCATGCGGCCAGAAGAGTGTCATCTAAGCCGCATGAACCTTATGCGGCTCAGACTTATGCGGCCCCAAAATCTCCAAACTTCATGCAGCCAAGAGTAACTATCATCCAAGCCGCATGAGCGTTATGCGGCCAAAATACAGATCGAAGACTGAGAAAACTATGCAGCTTCCCACAACAGGACACGTGGCAATCTGACCAAGTCCCTAACTACCCAGATTTGCTGCAACAAAATCCTAACAAATCGATAGATGGCAGCCAAAGAGCGAGTCTTCGCGTGCTAATCAGCCACGTGGCCGCAGGCTGTCTATGCGGCCCAATATACATTCTATTATAAATAGCGGGGTGCCACTCTCTTGCAAAAGGCTGGCAACCTTCAAGAAAAAAGTAATTTCTTTACGAGCTAGAGACTACTTCAGATAGTCCACGGAGTAAGCAGAGTTGATAGCACTTTCCCGAGCCTCCACCGTCACCCTCCAGAATCAATACTAAACAATTGTACTTAGATTGTTTCCTAGGATTTCTTTCTAGGCTCTTCTTTGTACAAGCGAGTTTGCAATCAATTTTAGTGTTCTGTAATACCTATCTTTGATTTTTTTATGGCAAACACGATGGCGACTCTACTGGAGAAGTCCTTCTCTTCCGATGAGAAGTTGGTGATGCAATCTAACGCGTCCAAGCTCGGCTCTACACAACAGATGCTTGTGGTTCGTTTTGACCAGCAAGCCTTCAAAGAATTGCTCTCTAAAGGGAGCACCAGCCCGTCTCAGAAGCGAGCCAACCCAAAGAGGACTCGCAAGACGTCGGTGCACAAAACTGTTGCCCCCGACCAAGTTCTCGAAGAAGCTCCTTCTGCAATCCAAGACGATGACCAGAACTCTCCTATTGCTTTGTTTTCGACCGCAGAGGACCCCACTGTCCCCAAATCCAACAAAGAAAAACTCTTCGATGCTAAGTTTTTGGGGGCACAAGGAAAATCTATACGGACAAAGAAGAGGCCGTAGAGAGGAGATGGGCAGTCTGTCCATGCAATAGCCAACTCCGTCCGCAAGCAGACAACTCATGCGGCAGCCAACTCTGGCCGCAGACAGACAACTCATGCGGCAGTCAACACTGGCTGCAGGAAGATGATCTATGCGACAGTCAGCTCTAGCCGCAAGGAGATGGTCCATGCGACGACCAATCCTGGCCTCAGACAGGACATCTCATGTAGCCCTGTCGGAAGCTCTATGTTCGACCGCCTCTCATGCAGGCCCGATGCCATGCGGCCCACTTAGGCTATGGGATATATCAATCTGGACTCTTTTTACTATGCAACTTTGGGCGCTAAGTCAAAAAAGTCTAGGGCAGTGCGGGCCCAACTAGCCTAGTCAACTGTCCAAGTTGCTGACTGTCAGCGGGCCCCGTTGATTATTATACGGGCTCCTGATGGAAAGTTATATAGAACCACTCGCGTCCAGTCCCCCTGGGCTAACGGACTGGGTGGGTCTTTAAAGTCTCCCTCTAAAGATCCAGAGAAAGTGCTTTTACTAGCCACGGATCAGGGAGCAAACATAATACCTTAGCACCCGTGCGCTCTGGATACCCGAGTTCACAAGTTTGGTGCAAAGGTAGAGCAGCCTCCTACCGACTTACGTGACGTGATTACTCACAAACGCAAAATGGCAGCGTCGGCATACAATGAGTCCCTCTCGGGGTGTCGTTGCACCTAAGTCATCATACACTGCCGCTGCGACAAATAAGCAGCACCTGAAGATCGACAGTCAGTTTTCCAGCGACTGCAGCAGCCAGCACCTGTCCGACAACAACTCAAAAAACAGGTACAATTACCAGGGGATGAGCAGTTTTCTGTGCCTCCTGTAATTCGACTCAAAAGGTTCCTCCAGGCAAGGGAGAAAAGAAGACAGGCTCTTCCAGCCCGGCCATCTCGGCCAGTATTGTATGGAGACCCTCATCTAAGGGGTTTCCATCGACAACCACAGGGGGTGTCTATTTAGGCACTCGATCCAAAAAAAAGCTTCCGGCACCTGGGGGTGCACCTTCGGCCTCCTTGAGAGTAGATAAAGCCGGAGGTAGCAGTCCCCTCAATGTATGCGACAATCCGGTGTACCAAGAGCACATGCATGGGGTAGAGGTCCTCCAGAACTGTGCAAAAGACTTGGACTTCCCTGAGGGCCACCACCCTCACCAAGACGATACGGCTTCCTGCGCAGGGGGTAGCAACCCTTCCGAGTGTGACGAAGATGATATTCTGACTTTCCCTGACGATTTCTCAACACAAGGGTACGGCACCGAGAGTACCTTTGCCACAATCCCTTCCACCTCTACCCACATAAGGACAGACTTTATGGCCGACGATGATCATGAAGCACCTTTTGACTGACAACGGCTAGAAGTATTGGAAGCCATGCTCATGTCCTTGGTCAAGTTCGTAGATGAGATCAAAGCCGCATTGCCAACTCAACCAGCAAGGACGCCCGGACAAAGAAGCTTGGGACCCGAAATCAATACGGACTCCAACACGATCGCCCCTCCTTTGGGTGATGATCCCTTAGCAACATTCGTTCCTTCAGCTGCAGATGAAGCCAAGGAGGCAAGAAGGGAAGTCCAGGAGCTTCGAGCGATGTTCAATGCCCGAGACTCCTCTCAGGATCTCAGAATACGGCAGCCATATCCCGTTGCATGGAGAGACGTACATTTTCTACCTTGGTACAAGCCATTCCATATTGATTCCTATGATAGGAAGACCTCTGCTAGTCGGTACATGACTTACTTTGAAGTCAAAACCGACCACTTGCAGCATAGTGACGCCATCCTCACGCGATTATTCATCAGAGCATTGTAGGGGATCGCATTCGACTGGTACTGCAACCTTCCTAACAACTGCATTCACTCTTTTGACGGCTTCAAACACATGTACCTAGAAAGATTTTACGAAGTGGGGCATGAAGTAACGATCTCATCTCTCATGGACGTCGTTTAGGGAGAAAGAAAGCTAACGAGGAACTACATCGAGCGGTTCTGCCAAACCGCAAGGAGATTGTCCCAAGGCAATCTCGAGAGCTCCTTAATTGAAATCTGCCAAAAGAAACGGCTCCCTGCAATTAGCCACTGGATGGGTGACAATCAGTTCAAGGATTGGACGACCTTCATCATAAGTGCTACCAATGTAGAAGCAAAACTGAAGAAGGCTCGCCAGCTGGGATTACACATCCCAAACGAAAAAGATAAGGGCAGACGTCCTGGTTCTACCTCCAGTAATATCAACAATGGCGCCACCACTAATCGGGACAATAAGGGCAAATAGGCCATGGCCACGGATGCGACTCAGAAGCCCGAACAGAAACAAACGGAAGGTCCGTGGCCCAAGATCAACTACTCATTTGAAGATAGTCATGTCAAACCTATCTTTGATATGCTCATGCAAGGGGGTAGGATCCAGCTCCCTCCACCTAGGTACGAGCCCCGAGTAGCAGAAATGGAGGACCCACCAAAGTATTGTCACTTCTACCGCTATGTCCATCATGCCTCATGATTGCTTCCAATTGAAGCAATACATTCAGAGTCTTATCGACTCCAAAGCTTTGTCGATAGACTTTGAAGAGGTTACCATGGCGACAAACTTGGTATCTATTCAGTTCGGCGACTTCCCTCCAACAAGCACTCCAGACGGGGTCATACTTGTCCCTCGGGCAACGATGGAGGTTATTAATCTTCCACCCGTCCGGAACCAGACATCTGGGCTTGTACCTCTCACAACCTCGCAAAGAGAAATCATGTGGGTGCATCTAGACTTAGTGCCTGAAGTTACCCCGGGGGTGTCATTTCCTACCAGCAAGAAAAAGGGCAGGAAGTCTAGATCCTGCCATACAATTTCAGCCGAGGCTGAGGAAGCTGCAACCATTGTTACCCGGTCTGGAGCACAAGTCCAGCCCGCACGGGATAGTTCAGCTGAAGATCCTCAGCCAGCAATATTGCCTCCCTCTGATGTTCCAAGGCCATCTCAGCCTCCACTGGCGGATAAGTCCAAGACAAAGGAAACCCGCTTCGACAGGCCACTCCACAATGATACACCTCAGGGACTGGAGAGACCTTACAACTTCGACATATTAGCACAATTGGCTAATATGCCAGCTAAGTTGTCGTTATACGAGCTTCTATGGCTCTCCAAGTATCTTCGTGTCGCATTAAGCGAAGCACTCCAAAATGCTGACGTCTACTTAGCCCAGGTCAAGCCTCCAAGGGAAGACCCACAAGCAGATCTACAGGGCAGCGATAGCACAAATGCAATGCCCAACATCATATTCACTCTGCAGGACATGTTGATCAAGTCCAATTTGCATGATCGCCCCTTATACTACACTGGATACATAGGCGAAGTCAAGGTGGATCGGATGCATATCGATCCTGGCTCGTCAATAAGCTTCATCCTAAAAACCTTGCTCTAACTCCTTGGCATCCCTATTCATCGGCTAGCAGCAACCAACACTGCCATCAGCGGTTTTAACTCGGAAAAAAACTATCCCATAGGGAAGATCTGGTTGAAGTGCCAGATTGGTGACTTGAAGACGGAAGTTACCTGCTACGTCATAGAGGTAGACATACCCTACAACATCCTCTTGGAGCGTCAGTGGATACATGACTATATGATCGTGCTGTCCACCCTCCACCAGTGCTTTAAGTATGTCAATAGACACGGCTTCGTGAGGACCAAATTCGCCAACATCGATCCCTTCAAAGGGATTGAGTCTTATTATTCTTCGAAGGCTTGTTTATATGAAGAATCTAAGAAATACATCACTAACAAACTGGAGACCATCACAGGGCCAGAGGAACCCTTGATAATTCATCTCCAGACGCGTAAATCAGACAAAGCCGTACCCCTTGTCGCAATCGCGCAAGAAGAGGTGCCTGGTTCTCTCGTTCAAGCTGAGCAGTCGGAACCAATGGTCATCCGATTCCCAAAGTCAAGAGCTAAAGCCCATTATAGGGCCGATGGTGATCCAATTGTCAAAATCCATTCGAAGACAATCGGAAGGCACAAAATCCCTTACCGAGCCAATTGTTACCCGTCTTCCCAGGACGAGCCGACAACTGAATGCCGTTCCGACGTACTCAGGCAAGCAAATATTTCAAGTTCAACCCTTGATGGTCAAGTTGCCCAAGACGGTATCCCAACCTTTGGGATCGGTGGGGGTAGCCAAAGAGGACATAGAACTCGTCGAATACCTGGTGGCACAGACGGATAGTCCTTCTCCTGATGATGTAATCTCCATCGATAGAGTTCCTTATCTCATCAATAAGAGGTTGCCGATTAAAAAAAAATACTACCTAGAGTGTCGAGTTATGTACATCAGGTACCCCTAAACTTACACTCTGTTCTTCTCCCCAAAGGGGACTCGTATTGCATCTCTACGGGTGACAAGTCATATATATTGATACCTCTGAACTTTTGCTTTGATGTTTCGACTACCATATATCACGCCCATATCACCCCTGTTGGGTTCTATCGTAAAATTTATTATTCGCACCACCAGTACGTAGAAGGTTAATAGGTACATAAAAACTTATCCTAATCTATTGCTCGCACCATTAGTGCACAAAAAGGGTAATAGGTTCACAAAATTCCCCCGACAAGGAAAATAACCACGTCCATATTACCTCTGAGTTGTTTTCCCATCCATACTGACAAATCATCCAATACATAGAACTACCATGTTGATAACACCTCTGAGTTTTCTGTGTATCCCTAATTGGCCTACTCCTACCATGTCCTCATTACCTCTGAGTAGGGAGGCTCTACTTCAGACCCATATTTACCACGTCCTTATTGCCTCTGAGTAAATATGTCGGTCTTCTCTCCCCTTGTTATCAGTACTCACATCTCCAGTACACAAAAATGGTAATAAGTCCACAAAAATTATCCTAATCTATTACTCGCACCATCGGTGTATCAAAGAGTAGTAGGTCCACAAAATATCTTTCAAATCTATTTGCTCGTATTTTCAAAGATGTACCAAAGAGAAATAGGTCCACAAAAAGTCCCTCTAGGGGATATCCTTCATCAAAATGCTATTACAAGCTCCTCAGGGCATAGTGAATGTATTCTGCTCCATCAAAAAAAAGGAAAGAAAAGCAAAGTCCACTACTCATCAGCAACACACAACTTGCTAAGAATGCCCTCCAGCCGTGCAGTTGAGCGCTCAATTCTCAGCTTGACTCGACGTTCAGCTTCCTGGGATAACTTTTCGACGTCCTCCAGATGTGCATGAGCCTGCCAGTTTTCTTCTAATTTCTTCAGTGCTCCCTCAAAAGCAGCAGAGGCTCGTGTGACTTCATCAGTCTCCTTCCATATCTTCTCACTCTCCTGACGAGTGGCTTGGAGCTCAGTCCCCAGAGATGTTAGCCTAGCCTGGAGCTGGAGGAGCTGCTCGTTAGTTTCGGTCATAGCACGAGTAATGGTCTCCTCACGAGTCAAAAAAATCTTTTCCTCCCGGCTCAGCTTGTCATACTTGAGGGACAGCTCCTGGAGTTCCTTCTCCAAGGCGGGCTTGGTCGTCTCTTGAACAACCTTCACCTTTTCCACGGCTCGTACAAGGAAATCACGCTCCTGCTCCACCATGGCAGACACATCGACTTGTCGCAGTTTCTGTAACTGAATTAGGCACTGATTGGCCTCTGCCAGCTTGTGCTCCTGCTGGACGGCCACCCCTTCTTCACCCGGAAGCATCTTCAGCAGAGCAATCTGGCCTTGAACGTAGTGGTGAGCCATGGCAAATGGCGTCCCTCTCCTTAAAATAGCCTCGACCCCCCATTTCAAGTGACGATAAAAGCTCTCGACTATGTCCCTAGACGATTCGTCCAAATTCTCCAGAGAGGACGGTGTCGAAGGGATAGCACCTAAGGAAGTTGAAGACATCTGGGAAGGAGTCACACTTGAGCTTGATGATCCTGTCAAAAGGGAAAGAAATTCTGAGCAATGAGACTCCTATACAGCAGTGATCTTCTCTTCCGTAACCCGAAGAAGCTGAAGACTAGATAGAGCGGTGAGTTCAGTCTCCGGGGAAGAGACGGCTTCAATCAACCCCGCACAAACCGATACGGGTATAGGAACCACTGCCTCTGCCATTGGTGGTATAAGGGGCTCTGAACTCAGCTCAGCATGGTTCTTTTCGATTTGAAGAAAGGGAGGTCCATTTCTTCTCTTCGGCAGGAGGTCTGCCCCGACGTCGTCCGCTATCCCCTCCTCCGCGGTCATATCTACTATCGTTAACAGAGAGGCAGGGCCTGTAGGTCCAGAACAACCAACAACTAGCTTGACACGAAGGATATAAAGAAGGAGCGAATGAACCTCCTCGTCGGTAAGAATATAACATAGCTTACAAGGGAAAGGTGGTGGAGTCCGCAACTCGCTCTGGACGGTCATGATTTCTCCCACTGCCCCCATATCCTTCTCTACAGCAATATCTGAATCACCTACATCTGTCACTCCAGCCCCCGGTCAATCCAAAAGAAGATAAAGCTGGGTCGGTTGCGACCAATCGTGACCCTCCAGCCTCGATATTTGATTCTGTAAGACTAGCGCCTTCTTCGACCAGGGTGCCCATAACTGGAGAAGTCTCGAAAGTACCGGGCTCCCAAGGGTTTATGTCTTCAAAAGCCTACACGAAAGAAAGAGAGAGAAACAATAAGATAAACTACCTGAAGTAACATGGTAGTCGGCCGAAATGAATCTTACCTCCGCGAGGGTTTCGACATCACTGCCCTCTCCCGCAGGATCAGAACCTCGATTCTTAAACGCGATCCATTTTTAAGAACGAGGCCAATTAGCAACAGAGGGTCCGCACTTACTTCACTTAGGCGAAGGGCTCAGCACAGGGGAAGGCAAGTGTGTCACTAGAGTATCTGCAGGAGGCAACAGATCGTTGTGCTCATCCTCCTCTTCGGTATCAGTAGAATCAGAATCAGAGATTGCAATGGCCTTCGTCTTCCCTGCCCTCTTCCTCTTTTTGGACTCCTTGCGCTTTTTCGACAACTTAGTACCGGTTATAAAACTTGTACTCACATCAAAATTGTGGGGAGGCTCATTCACGAAGACGTGGTAGAGGGCTGCCATATATGAGATGCATACTAAACCCCTGGTATCAGGAAGAGAGAAGATGGTCTGGGTACAGATAGCACTGTAATAATGCCAGGCCCGAATGCCATCTAAGATGCTGCCATCGTAACCTAAACAGGGACTTGGGTTATCTAAAAATAATTGACAATACCCAAATTGTCTAGAGAACCGGCTGGACAAATAAGGTTCCAAGAAGGCAACGTTACGGTTGCGGTGCACCAGATACGCAGGACGAATATTCTGTAACCAGCGGAACATCTTCTCGGATAAAACCTGGGGCGCGGTAATGCCATCAAGATGAAGACGCCACATTTCCTCATCAATAAAGGCGGGACCGACACAAAGAAGGAATAGTTGTCCACCCGTGCGAGCATAACACGGCATTCGAACATGGTCAATGGGGTCTATGGCATATCATGATATTGATAAATGAATGCATCGTGAATCGTCGCGTTCCCCTCAGGGCCAGGTCGTATCAGAGAAGGGCAGTACATTAACAGCCACCCCATCAGATAATGATAGGGTAGCTCAATTCGGTAGAAATTCTTTGTAACATCATGAGCTACGGTTCTGGTCGTAAAGATACGAAGACCCCGATGGATATTGCACACCATGGCTGGGAGTAGTGCTAGCTTGCCTCTGAAAACTAACTTGACAGCAGGGAGGATCAGGTTGCGGCTGATTCTCTCAATCGAGCCTGCACCCCCCGAGACTACACAAATCCTCAGCCATATCATCAGAAATCCAGCCAAGATGGCTTTATGGGACAAGGGTTGGGTATCTTGATAGAAGTAGCTGAACATGTCAGACTGGCTTCCGAATCTGTCACCAGAAGCTTTGGTTCTCTTGGCACTTTGCACCTAAGCGTCCACTCCCGTATGAGTCTGAGGGATCCGAGGGATGACCCGGCCCGAGGCGCCAAGGTCAAACAAGTAACTAACCCAGGCCTTGGTATGAGTAAGGTTCTCCTCATAACGTTCATCCTTCTTCTTTGACATTTGTTGACAAGTGCTACGATAACATAACACCTTCCGGTAAACGGCAAGGAACCCGGAAAACCGCCGCTCTAATTCCTCAAACTCCTTATTTGTAGGAGTATACTCTTCATAAACTTCATCCCCCCAAGGCAACTTGGAGACGTCATGCATCTCGTGAAGGGTGAGCCCCATCTCCCCAGCACGTGTATAAAAGGTCCCCGTACAACAATTGTACATCTCGAAGAGCGCTATGAACAGCTTTGCGTTCATAAGGAGGCCATAGCAAGTACCCCTTATGACGTAGTAGAGGCCGAGCTGTTGTAAATATCCCCATAAGTCGACAGGATCCAGAGCATCAAGTTGACCCATGGAGGGGAACGATACATCCAATTCTGCAGCGACAGTCTACCCGTAGGATACGATCCTTTACGGGCAATCTGGTTCAGTAAGGTGTCGGCCTCAGAGAGTCGATTATTGGGCCTCAGGTCGTTTATAAAACTACCAGGGGCTAGCCCGACGACAGAACAACTGACCGACTCCCTGGTCGCGACCGCTGACCGCACTCGTCTATTATAATAGATATTGTCTACGAAGACGGCTTGCCAGTCCTGAGTAATGGGGTTCGCCATTTGCCATTCGATAGGCACCATATTGAAACTTGGCAGAGAGAAGTGGCGTTCCATCTGAGGAAGATGAATCGGTAGCATTGGAAAGAAAATCCCAATTCTCAAAAAGCTCTAGGACACGAGGATTCAAGATAACTATAGCATCTCCGAACAAGAATGAAGGCTTCAGATGAATGCCCCCTAGCTTCCCGAAATTCATCATACTGAATAAGTAAAAAAATGATTGGTTCCTGATCTCCCTTAACCTATCTTCAGGCTGAATTCGGGTAATCTGAGTCGACACATGTTCGACTATTTGCTCAAATCTCACACCCAACACAGATTGAGCATATCCTATCAAGAGTTCTTCCGATGGAGCTAGGGGCAAGTTCACTGCAAAAGATAGAGAAGAAGTAAAAGTTAGAAGTTCATCCCTTCAACCATGCGATCTAGCTAAGACCTATGTGGCATAGCGGCTTAAAGAATATGAGGCACATACGGTTAGGTCATACGTTCAGGTGGTACAGTCGGGGGACACTTAGACCGCTAAATCAAAAAAGGTGCTCATACAGCTCAATCATAAGGCTCTCATGAGGTACTTATGCGGCTCAGTCACAAAGTATTCATGTAACTCAGTAATGAGGCACTTATGTGGCTTGGACTCGAAGTGCTCCTGCGGCTCGAGATATGAAACACCCATGCAGCTCAATCAGAAGACACTTATGCGGCACAACTATGTAGTGTTTATGCAGATCAGTCCTGGGTCATTTATGCAGCGCTTATACGACTCAGCTTATACAACCCTATCATACAGAGCACATGTGGTCCAACTGAGATAGGACACGCATCAACCAAGCTTATTGCACATAAAAGGATATAGCACGGGCCTGCGCATAAAAACATACGACATGGCCATCATCTTCCCACTGTCTTTACCTTTGATGGGAGGGTGTACGTCAGAATGAATGGAAAGGGAGTCCGCTGCTCTCGACGGAGAAGCAAGCCCCTTTCCTTTGGCCCAGTCGACTTGGAAGCTTTTGGAGCCATTAAAGACATGAAGACAAAAAGACAAAGATGAAAGAGAAGAAGGTAAAAAGAAAGTTTTCTCTTCAAAATAACCCATATTTATAGGGTTTCCAAGAAGAGTGTCGCTTCGATTCTCGAGATCATTAAAGATAATGATGACGTTTAGAGATTTTATCCCTAGTACCCGTCGACTTTATCTCAGAAAGAGAACCTAAATCCAAAATTGAATCAGGAAAATTAAATGCAGCAGAGGCAGCTGGCAGGCTCTCTACGGCTCAAAGTGCCCCTGCGGCTTAGGATTTTCATGCGACTCTTTGCAGTTCGAAAAAACTTTCTGCAAATTGAAGACTCCCTGTGACTTGACAGATTTTTCATGCTTCTTATTCAAAGTATTCCAAATTTGTAATTTGAAAACTTTAAAGGGGGTCTTATAGAAGCAAAAAAAATATAGGGTTCATACGGATTATAAATTGCCGCATAGGTACTTTGGGCCAAACAGGTCTGCATGAAGGAAAGTCGCATGACTGGTTTAATGACATATGCGGCCCATCGACAAATAGCTACAGAAGGAAGATATGCGGCCAAGAGGAGCAGTTCGATTGATAAAGCTAACAAGTCCTGACAAAAATGACAGTTCTGACACTTCGACAAAAAAAGATAAGATGTGAGACGTCGCCAAAAGCAGGGTTCGTACATCTTCATGCGGCCAGAAGAGTGTCATCTAAGCCATATGAACCTTATGTGGCTCAGACTTATACGTCACCAAAATCTCCAAACTTCATGCAGCCAAGAGTAACTATGATTCAAACCGCATGAGCTTTATGTGGCCAAAATACAGATCGAAGACTGAGAAAACTATGCAGCTCCTCGCAACAGGACACGTGACAATCTGACCAAGTCCCTAACTACACAGATTTGCTGCAATAAAATCTCAACAAATCGACAGATGGCAGCCAAAGAGCGGGTCTTCACGTGCTAATCAACCACGTGGCTGCAGGCTATCTATGCGGTCCAACATACATTTTATTATAAATAGCGGGGCGCCACTACCTTGCAAAAGGCTGGCAACCTTCAAGAAAAAAGCAATTTCTTCACGAGCTAGAGACTGCGTCAGATAGTCCACGGAGTAAGGCAGAGTTGATAGCACTTTCCGAGCCACCACCGTCACCCCTGTTTGCCATTGATTATAAAAG